>OY856411.1:572414680-572825090 GCA_963693085.1 Alisma plantago-aquatica
ATACTATGACCTAGATGGCCCTATCACCGATGCTGATGCAACCCTCTGGGATTGTGTGGGTGGAAAACTACATCCTCTGCCCTTACTTGGTGTCCACCGTGTCAAATCACTAAACCTCTGTGATACGGGTGGTGTAGAAAACCTCAGCTTCTTAAAGCCACCTGACGATTGCCCTTGAAACTGTGCAAACTGCTTCTTGGTGCTTGCCTCTCTTTTCTCCTTCACATACCACTCTACCTCTCTTGATTCTCCAAAGAAGTAGTTGGGGTTGACAAATCAGCATTCAACCCCTTTTCAAAACAAAAGATTCTCTCATCCTCTGTGGTAGCCATGTGAGGACAGAACCTCAACAACTCCATAAGCCCTGCCTCATACTCATTGATCGTCATGGATCCATGTGGAATCCTCTCAAACTGGCTGATCTTCTCATCAAGATATGGAGAAAATTACTGACTAACAAACTCACGTTAGAACTCCTCCCAACCAACCACAACATTGGGTCTCTTCTCCTCCTTTATGGCCCACCAATAGCCAGCACTCCCCTTCAGAAGTTATACCACATGCTTCACCTTATCCTCTTTAGGGATAATCAAGATCTTGAAGGCTTTATCCAGCTTGGTAAGCCACAAATCTGCATCTGTCGGGTCAACTTTCTCTGCTTACTCAATAGCTCCAACACGGCGAAGCTGCTTGAAAGTCTTCCCAGTGCCCAAAGATTCAGTATGGGGAGTCGGTGCCCTAGGCTGAGGTGCAGGCATCCTGTTTGCCATATGAGTCATAGTAGCCATAAATGACCCAAAAAGAGATTGAAAGGTAGGGTTCTCTATCGTGGCTGGGTCAAACTGGGGTACTTCAAGAACCTAATATTCTCGTGCCTAGTTTCTTGCACTACCACCTAGTGCAACAACATTATCTTCATGTTATCCACATCTTTGAGCATTCTCTTCTCCTTATACATAAGCAGAAGTGACTATAAGGTAGATTGGATGACACTTAGAATAGACACAAACCCTAGTCCTAGGTCCTTATAGACTCAGTGAACCTAAAGCTCTTATACCAACCTGATTGTGACACCTTGCGCCACACAAAGTGAGATTACTCAAAACAAAACCACAAAAGAGAGATTAATAAGTGCATTATTAGAAACCACTAAAAGTTAACACCATTCCATAAAAATACCAAAAAGCAAAAGCCATTACATATAAGTCCTTTCATGCCTCAAAGCATATACAAGGCATGCTATTAACCTAATATCGAAGAACATGTACCAGAACATATATACATGATTCCTCCACATCTGTACATAACAGGTATACAAGCCAACCACATAAAGAAAGTACATTCACAGAACATATATAAATATTCCCTTAGACTCTAGTGTACATGGATGACTCTAGGACTCTATTAGCAAAAGACATCCAACAGCATAGCCAACTTTGTCAACTATTGGCCCTCGTGCTCCTCCTCAACCTCTGTGGCACGATCTCTACCTCTTCGTGCTTATCAGCCTAAAAAGGGTGTGGGAAACCCATGGGGTGAGCTTAAAAATCTCAGTGGGAGATTTAACTCACCACCAACTCTATTATTATCACAAATAAGGTAAACTAAGCAGCAGTAAAGTTATAGCTAAGTGAAGCAGGTAATGATCATTTTCAGAAAGAGAAATTATTTTTGATTTTTTTTTGGTCAGCTAAAACTCGTATTGCTTTTTTTTCTTCCATTTTTCGTAAAGTGGTATGTACAATGCTTTCATTCCCAAGAAATGAGAATGAGTAAAAGTAAAGGAAGACTATACAATGAAAAGACATGAGTCTATGAAAACACAAAAAAAGGCAAGATGTCATGAATATCTTGAGAGCTTATACCAAGAATAAAGAATCTTCAAACACCAAGCTGATCCTCAGGGAAATGTAAAATGAAACACCACAAGACCAATCACCCCAACAAAAAAAAATCTTCATATCAAAATATGCCAGAACCCCAAAGTTTTAGCCCGATAGATAATCATCTTCAAAACATAAACCAAACTCCAGACAAGTCAATAAAGGCAAAATAGTACCACTAGCACTACACAGAAGATCTCTAGAAGACCGATCCATAACTGGAAAATCTTAAAAGAAACCAGCAAACACCAAACAGAAAAAAGGATTTGAGAGCTCAAAAACTATTCCCTTCCAAAGAAATTTACTCAGAACCAACCATCTTAGAGAAGCAAACCCAACATACTCAACCATCACTCAACGAGTGAGAGGGGAGCATCAAACTGAAACCAAACGGCATGGGCAGCTAAACTCCTCAACCACCAAAACCAGATCCAAGATTCAACACCAAGCCAGTAAACCAACATCAAACTCGACCATCACTCCTTGAGTGAGAGGGGAGCAAAGGAGAGCCCAAGCCAAGTCTTTATAGGCATGCTAGAGAGATGGGAGCATCAACACCCTTACGAAGAAGAGGACTCAATCATCTCTAGAGGCGCCATAGGAGCAGATTTAAACCTGACAGATAACCATCTTCAGAACATAGACCGAACTCCATACGATCCATTAACGGGGGAACATCACCACTAGCACTCTGTAGAAAATATTCAGAAGACCAATCCATAACTGGAAAACCTTATAAATAACCAGTAAACCCAAGCAGAGGAAAAGAGTAGGTTTTGAGAACTCAACAACCATTTGCCTCCAAGAACTTTAACTCAGAACCAACCATCTTAGAGAACCAAACCTAGAAGACTCAACCATCACTCAACAAGTGAGAGGGGAGCATCAAGCCAAAACCAAGAAACATGGGCAGCTATACTCCTCAGCTACCAAACAAACCAAACTCAAGATCTAACACCAAGGCAGCCAACCATCATCAAATAAACTTGACCATAACTCCTCGAGTGAGAGGGGAGCAAAGGAGAACCCAAACCATATCTTCAAAGCCATGATAGAGAGAGGGTAGCATCGACACCCTTACAAAGAAGATGACTCAACCGTCTCTACAGGAACCATAGGATCATGATACAAAGTCTATTACAACTTCACTAATGCACCACAACTAGAAAGCCAAAGTCTAAGATTTGTAACTAGACCAGAGAACTCCAAGAAACCCAACATTAAAGCCAAAAAACTAGTGAGAGATGAGCATCAACACCCATACTAATGTGGGGACTCAACCATCACTCAAGAGAAGCCATCTTCAAACCAAGCAGAGGAGATAGAGAAAGAGTGAGACGGGAGAATCAAGCTAGAACCAAATAGCAGAGGCAACTAAACTCCCCAGCCATCAAATACATCACTTGCAGTCAATATCTCTAGTGGCACCAAAGGAACAAGGAGGCTCAAAATAAGTAAGAATCATTGTCTGTTACAACATCACAACTGCACTGCTACCAAACCTTAGTCCATGGAACAGACACAAATCAGAGAACTCTAAGAAATCCAACAACAACGTAGCCGTATAACTAGTGATTGGGGAGCATCATGGAGACTTAACCATCACTAGGAAAACATCACCTCAAAAACCACAGCCAAGTAACATCCACCTCAACCTTACACCAGAGCAACTCAACATACATCAGAGAGAGGTAACAAAAAGCATTACATAGTAGGGAGAAGAAAACGTCAGGAAACTAATCTTTAAGAATATTAAAATCAGATTCAATGAGCTTCCAAATAGCCTCAGAGTTTTTACTGATGTTATCATGGACCCTTTTATTTCTTTCAACCCAAACATGATAAAGAATGAGAGGAATAATGATTGTTGAATCCTTCTGATTCATAGAACATATATCATCCCAGCTCACAGGCAGCTTATCAACAAGACCCATAACCTTAGCATGGAACCAAATATCTTTAGTGAAAGAACAATTAAAACAGATGTGACCAATGTCTTCATAATCCGACATGCATAAGAAGCAGATAGAAGCAATAGATATACCTCTTCTTCTCACATAATCGGAAGTAGGCAATTTATTATGCATAGCCTTCCACACATGAATCTTGCTATTGTGATGACTCTTGCTTCTCCATAGCCACTGAAAATTGTTTAAGACAACTCCTTATGCTTGATATTGTCCCAAATCTCTTTGAACGTGACCCTATCTTTCCCCTTGAAATACCAAATATCATCCTCCATATTCTTGTTAATATCGACTTTCTTAAGAACCTCCAACATGAAATGGGAACAACAGGAATGGTTGATATGCCAATCACCTTCTTTAATAATACTACTCAGATAAGCATCAGTAGGAATACATGCCCTTATAGTAATGTTTCTATCAAGAATCTCCTATAGAAACTTTCCAAAGTACCACGGGTCTTTCCAGACTTTTAAACTTTTCCCTGAGCCCACCTTGATGTCAATAAACTGCAACAGGACTTTTTTGCTTCTCAAAAGGGAATTAAACATCTAAGAAAAGTTTGGGGAGGGATCAATAGACCACAAACTTTCTTTTTTCAAGTATTTCTCATTAATCCATTTAACCCAGAGCGAATCTTTTTCCTGGCTAAGTCCCAAATGTTTTGGATAAGGCAGGCCTCTGAAACATCTTTGCTTCTCCTCACACCAAGACCTCCTTCATCTTTAGGAAGGGCTACTATATCCCATTTGATGAGGTGCAAATTCTTTTTGTTTTCAGAGTGACCCCAAATGAAATCTCTACAGATTCTGTCAATCTCCTCCAACACAGAACTTGGAATGGGAAAAGCCATGACCCATAATTGATGTATAGTAGATAAGGTCGACTTCACAAGCTCCACTCTTCCATCTAAAGAAAGAAGCTTTGATTTCCAACTTTCAAGCTTCTTCTTAATCCTATCAATAAGTCTTTCACATTGTGCTTTCCTTATCTTTCCAGAGAAAAGGGGCAAGCCAAGATATTTAGTATCTTCTAGAACACCCATCTGGACCCCAAGAGCATCAATAGTCTTGGTCGGATCAGTACTAGGGCCAATGAACATGAGACTTTTATCATCATTAACAACAAGACCAGACATATCACCAAACTTGACCAGAAGCTTTTTGATATTGAAAACATTGAGAGTAGTAGCTTTAGCATATATCATTAAATTGTCTGCAAAAATAATGTGAGAACAATGACAATCTTTTGAAACTGAAATAGGAACTATCTCTTTTTTCCTGGTACTCTCTTTAAGCATCTCAGATAGCCCCTGCATGGCTATGACAAATAAGTAAGGCGTAATAGGGTCACCCTGCCTGACCCCATTAGATGGTAAAATAGGTTGAGTAGGCTCACCATTAACAAGAATTTGATAAGAAGTGGTCGAGAAAATAGTATCAATCCATCTAATCCACTTAATAGGAAAACCCATTCTGAACATAATGGAGAATAAAAATTTCCAACTCACAGTATCATAGGCTTTGGCAATATCAACCTGAATGCACATATCAGAACAACTTTTATTTTTGAAATCACCCAAAATCTCATTAGTAAGAAGAACAACATCTTTAATACTCCTGCCTTTAATGAAAGTGTACTGATTCTTATCAATAATCTCAGGGAGGACAACTTGAAGTCTATTATTTAACACCTTAGAAATGATCTTATAAAAAGTGTTGCACAAAGCAATGGGACGCCAATTCTTTATGTACTAAGAGTCATTACCTTTTCACAAAAGAGTAATGAAGGTCTTATTAGCCTCTTTCAAAAGATGCCCTTTACAGAAAAAATCCTTAACTGCTTCAAATACATCATTTCCAATTATATCCCAGGAATATTCAAAGAAAAACCTGTTAAACCCATAAGGACCAGAGCATTTGTCCCCATTAAGCTCCTTAACAATATCATCAACTTCTTTTTTGGTGACTGGCCTGGTTAACATATCACTATGGGTTGAACTCATCTTAGGCCCATTCCACAACCTAACCCACGCATCCCCTTCATTATCTTTACAAAACAGAGAAGAAAAGAAATCAACAATGTAGTTTTTAATCTCTCCACTCTCATAAGACATATCCCCATTAATATTAAGATAGTTGATGGTGTTTTTGCTTCTTCTAGTTCTCAAAGAAGAATAAAAGAATTTGGAATTGGAGTTTCCTTCCTTGAGCCATTGGACACAAGATTTCTACCTGTAGAATTCTTCCTTAATATCTGTAGTCTTCTTAGCATCTTTCCTTTTACTATTAGCAATACTTCTCAAACTCGCATCATTGGGATGAAGGTCAACTAACATCTGAGCAGATAGTGCAATGTCTTTCAGAACGGATGCATTATCATGAATGTCACCAAAGACAGGCCTATTCCAAGTTTTCAGCTTGATTTTGAGATTCTCCAATTTCCTATAAAGCTTGAAAGTAGCATGACCCTCTACCTTCAGACTCCAAGCATCCTTCAGAACAACATCAAAATCACAATGCTTGACCCAGCTATTGATGAATCTAAAAGGAGATTTCTTCTTCTTATGATCCCCAAGAAACATAGCAATTCTCCTATGATCACTAACAATGTTAGTGATGCTTTCCCCATGGAAATTATCGAAAGCAGACATGAAAGCACTGTTGTATAAAATTTTATCAATCTTAGAAGCAATAAACTGATCGCCTTCTTGTTTATTATCCCAAGTGAAATAAGGACCCTTCAGATCAAGCTCAAATAACCCGTTGTCAAGAACAAAGTCATTGAATCACCCATAGACTTGATGGAAGGAGACAGAGAACCCATCTTCTCTTCAACTTTCCTAATAGCATTGAAATCAACCATAATAATCCAAGGATCATGGAAAATTCTAGCAAAAGAATCCAAGTTCTTCCACAACCTAACTCTATCATAGTCATCATTGTGTCCATAAACCACAGAAAGATAAAAACAATGATTGTCTTTAACAACCTTAGCATGAAAAACTTGGTCACATTTATCAATAAAGGAAATATCACACGAATCACTTTTCCACAGAACAAACACTCTACCAAGAGCATGAGAGTTAGAGTTCAAAGTCCACTTATAATCAGGAAAATATCTACTCATGAACTTATCCTTCTTCCTCCCCCTAATCTTGGTCTCATTCAGAATGACCACATCAAAATTAGCACTATTTAATTCTTTTTGAATGTCGGCAACTTTATTATTATTACCTCTGACGTTCCAAGAGGTAATAGAAAGAGAGAGACTCATTTATAACTTTGGGTTGTTGGGCTGACAGCCTCAGCACTTTCTGAAATCATTTCAAGACCTTTATGAATAGGTGAAAAGGCGGATGATTCTTCTCTATGAAAAATACCGGAGCTCACCTTAATTAAACATCGAGGAGGCTCTTTAATGAAGTTTTCTCCATCTATGACCTGAATGGATGAAGATGATGCTTGAGAACTAAGGGCACTTTCTAGTGAGCTTTTGGGAAACACAGGTATAGCTTTAGGAGTTGAAGGGACTTGCTCAAATGTATTACGGTCCTCACCTGACCAACCTTTGTCAGCTAATGAAATAGTATCAGGTTCAAATCCGACATTTACTTCTTTTGATAATACCTCATCATCAACAATTAGTTCTTCCTACTGAACTATGTACTTTCCTTGGCGAATGTCTTCCTCATCTACAACCTCTTCTATAATAAATTCCAGTTCTTTACCAACATTCTTCTCTGACATTTCATCAATTGGTTTACTTGCATTAACTTTTTTAATAGCCCAGAATTTACTTGGAGGTTTAGCCCTATTAATAGACTTACTACTCTCCTTCATCCTGGTTGAGCGGTCTCCATGACCCAGGAAATTGCAGTAATGACACTTGTGAGGAATCCACTCATACTCTAGAAAAACACTATGTTCTTCGCCTTCATCACTCATGAGTGTGATACTCCCCAAAAACTTAGCCTCTCTGTCCATTAAGACTTGAATCCTAGCCTAATGAAGTCGTTGTAAATTGGTGGTTTGATCATCCATCTTCACCGACTGCCCCAGAAATGAACCAATTCTGTCAAATGTCCTCCTATCCCAAAGCTCCATGGGGATGTTATGAATTTTTATCCAAATAGGAACATCCAACAGAGAAGTCTTGGATTGGACGTCCCCCGGTTTCTAGACCTTGAGGATGACTGGTATGCCATAGACATACCATTACCCTTCTAAAGTAAGCTTCAGATCCTCAGAGTCAGAAAATTGAATTAGGAAAAACCCATCACCCCTATCAAAAATCTTGAAGAAGCCCTACACATTCCAGATATTTGAGAAGTGATTCGCTAGAGTGGGAATGTGGGGCCAGAAATCGATGATGTAGCCTAACAGGCATCTACTCCATTTATCTACATTCTCTTATGCTTCTTTCTTAGGGTAGACGATCTTCCCATCAACAAGCGATACTGCTACTTTGTTTAGATCTGACGCCTTCCCGGTTGAAATGGGCTTCAAGTTCTCCCGTGAAGTTGGACTCAGTTTCATCAAACTGGCCAGCACTGGACGCACAACTTCAGATCTAATAAGTCTATTTGGAATCCCAGCCGACGACGGAAGAAATGTTGTTGCCTTCGTGACTATCGCCGCCGTTGCCTTATCGCCCGTTGTAACGGGGAGCTCAGGAGTCATCATAATTACATCTTAATAATTTAAAAGGAATATGAAGAACATGTATATTTCCTACCAACAACATTGTATAAAAATCAAGCAAGGCCTCATCCAATGTTTCTATATTTTGATCATATACAAGTATACTACACAGATGATTATGCATTTTATTATGCACTGTGCATTTGAGTCGTACCCCCTAAATCCAACTGACCACTTGATAATTCAAAATTGATGCCATACAAGGTCTAATGGAAGAGTTAGAATCTATGACCTCACCTTCCTCAATTAGTATGAGTAAACATGGAGTGACATCATAAGTCGACTGCTTCCGGCGACATATAGTCTGGTTGTGCAAATTTAGCCCACCTTAGTACAGTTCATGGAGCTAGTGAGTTGCGATCATAGCCACACTCTTCCAGGCATGGCATACAGCCACTCCCGTGATGCATATCATGGAGCTGCAGTCCAAAGCTGCACTCTTCCAAGTATGGCTCATAGACAATCCTGTGTTACATATACATTTAGGACACAAGAAGATACCTCAACTTGCACCCCACATGTTCAACAATATGCGTTCCGAGTTAATCTTGTTTCACTACTCAGCAAGTGCTGACACTAAATGGATCTATGGCACAAGGCAAACTACATTATTATATTCCAATGGATTAATTAAGTTATTTAAGCATCTTAGCACCAATCAAGTTATATCATACAACCCCTAGACAAAATCTACATAAACAAAGGTAAGAAACATCACCAGAACATACTGAAGCATATCGGGTGTGATCTCATCACTTCATATTTGTTTCTCAACCTGTGTCCATCACAAGGACCACATATCTTGGGGTGACAACCCCTTACCTCATCATATGAGTGAATTATCTCATGCAAGGCAATAAGCCATCATCAGGTCATAAGACCATTTATTCCACTTTCAAGAATATCAACAACACATTATCCCTCACAAGGCCCATTCAAACAGAACATAACCACCATAGCTCATACATGGCTATGTACATCAACATGTGTTACCTGCATGGTCAGAAACTAATAATAAGAAAGCAGAACATCATAAACACCATCTTCTCATAGGATTCATGCCATACATTTTACATCTTTAGAATTAGGGCTTCTCTTTACAAAAGTAGGGTTTACAAGGTTGGATCAACAACCAACCTTAGATCATCACTTCCATCATCTCTACAAGACATGTTATGAGATATAGAAACATAGATTTCAACATCATTCCTACAAGCACTCCATAGGGTATTACATCATATCATAACATTTTATCATCAACATGGTGTATTACAAGCATCATCATAAGATATCAGTTATGGTTACTCATAGGGTGTCAGGTTAACCCTAGGTGTGTCGGGTAACCACTCCAAGGAAGGGTATCAGTTAAACATATACTAGATGAATGACCATGGTATTGACCTACCACTTGGGATGTGTATTGGGCAGCTCAAGGGTGATGACTATCTAGGGTTTTAGCAATGCCTCAACCATGATGGGCTACCAGGGGATATTAGGCATCAACCCTCCTCCCAGCCATGATAGCTAGAGCATTGATGGATATTGACATCAAGCAACACTCACATGGCTGCAACGCCAAGTTGTGACGGTCATAGGTGTGTTGGGAAACAATGCATAAAAAGGGGTGTCGTCCAACTAAACCTGGCAGGCAACACCATCATAGGGTGTAATGGGTGTCGCAAGGTATCGAGCAATGCATGTGTGTGTGTTGGCATAACAAGGGTTAACAAGTCAGCAACGTCCCCAAGGATATGATGGTACAGTCATAGCAACCAAATGTATTGTTCTAAGTTTTACCAAGCCATGATGACCATCAACAAAGCATGTCATCTAGGTCTCTAAAAGATTGTGACGACTTGTCAAAATGAGGTCACAACACAAATTGTGACGGCCACCCAAGGCATATCGGCCTACATGCCTATCGGTCAACATACATAAAAGCCTAACCATGCATATCGGTTCACTCTTATTCAAACTTAGAACGACATTAAAAGTAAGACCATATAATATACAATGCATGGCATCAAGTAACCAAAACCTTTCTTCCAAAATAGAACACAAAACCACCAAGTAAAAGCTACCAGAATGTAAAGGATAACAAAGCAAAGATAGAGAAATCTAGATAGCAAGTAAAGGGGTGATAATATCAAAGAGGGTTTAGAGTTATATAACCTGCCTCAAGGATCACCACCAAGCTTCAAGATTCACAATCTCAAGGTAGAAACGATTTTCCAAGCTTGATCACCACAACACCTCCAAAAGATATGATGGAACCGAGGTTAAGAGAGCATGAGAGGGAAAAGAAGCAACCAAAGTCCATAGTCAAGAAGAAGAAAGAAAGAGAGAAAGGAAGCTAAGGATCATGGCTTACCAAGGTAGAGGATGAATAGAGCACCACAAGCATGGGGCTCATCCTCTAAGCTCCAAGGGAGAGACTCCTCTATCTCAAGGTCATCCGACAAGGAAGAGGAAAGCAAAGATGGATAAAAGGATTTTGTTACATGGAGAGAAAGAAGTATATATACAAGAGGGATGAAAGAGAGAGCAAGGGGAAGGTGTCACCACCTTAGAAACCTAGGTGGCACTTGTCCATGAAGAAAGAGCCGCATGAAACACCTTGCAACAAGGTGATAAGATCTATGTCTCGCCTACTAGGTCACTAAGATGATCAAGGCCAATACACATATTTATTCTCTTCTCAAACTAATAGGGGTAAACCCTAGGTACCACAAATCGATATGGTGCACCTCTAGACACTAAGAAACCATGAAGGTGTCCCTCAAGACACCCACAAACTGATACACGACCTCTCCAAAGCTCTTAAGCCCGAGACAACACTCCTAGGAGCAAGGCACACCTCAAACATGTGCCCAAAAACATCACCAAGGATGTCACACTCATCCAAGGTTCAAACAAGGTGCCCATCTATTTCTCTTTCCTCTAGATGATGCCAAGAGAGAGAAGGAACACTCTAGAGGTGGAAAACTTTCACATCAACCCCTACTCTGGGTACATTACAATTTGCACCAAAGCTCTCCACAAAACACAAGCATCACCGAAACAAGCTCAAACAAGGAACTCCAGGATTGCAACATGCCCTAATTACATCTCAAATGATTAGAATAAGGAGCTAAGCAACATAAGTAAAATAAATGAGGTTATCCCAAAACGTGGGTCATGGTCCTTATACATAGATTGGTACCAGAGCTTAGGGTGAGTCGTCAGGGACCATTAGGATAGAAAGTCAGAGTTATAAGTGTGGCAATTAGGAAGTGATGTGTCTTTAGCAGTTTTTAAAAAATTAGGAGTGTGTGGATATCATGGCCCAGTTTTTAAAAAATTAGGTTAACCAGTATCAAGCTACTATGTCTATTCTTCTTTGGATGCCCTGGTCAGGTACGCATGGGAAGGACGGGCTAGAGAGAAACCCTAGAAATATTAGGGTTAGGAGACCAGATAGTAATGAAGGAGTAAGAGCTTAAGATAGAATGCAACTAAAATTTTATTTTATATTGTTTTGATTTGAGAATTGATAGAAATGCTCTTATATATTTGAATTCAGATTATCAGTTTGTAGAATATATATATGGTTCTTTTAGATTGTTGTATATCATGAAGTTGCATTAGTTATTGTTTATATTCATTGTATCAATTAGACTAGAAGTTATATTCAAATGAGTTTTCCCTAAGTGGATATTCTTTTCACATGTTATATATGAATATGAGTTGGTTAATCTTGAGTAGCTCTTGGACTGCAGGTTCAGCCTGGTCTGAGTGGCATAGTTCATTACTGAGATCTAATGACTCCTATTAACAATATAATAATATTACACTATGGATAAATTGGACCCACATTATAGTGAAAATGTACATACACTAATGTTGAAATATAAGGGAGAGACTAGAATAGCTAAGAATATGGTGGAATTGATATCTAAGATCCAGATTTTGGGCCTCATATAAGAAACCCTGAAATGGGAATGAATAAAGGGGGAAAATAGATACAAGACATATATTAGTATGTAACATACAAAATGAATAAGAAAGGATGGATAAAGAGAACTAAACCATATAACTAATTGAGGCACATTACCCAATTTGAAATTAATGAAAGATAAGAGAAAACTACATGGAAAGCCAAGATAGGAAGAATCAATTAGAATGAATGGATCATATAATCAAATAAAATGCATTTAGGTACTCCAAAACAAAGGGAAAATAAAAGAAAAGAGTTAAGTATATGATAAGTACATAGAAGTGAGGAGTCTTCAGGAAAATTAAGGTGAAGATAATTTGATGCACATGTAAATTATAAGACTAAGGTAAGAAACTTAGATGAAACAAGAGAAATATTGGAGATAATGAGTTTAATTAAGTAAATAGGGTTACATGGTATAATTGAGAGCATGGAATGTGTACTTCTATTATGAAGTTTAATGCATTCATACTTACTACCTTTGTATTGTAAGTCTCTATAGAGTAACAACCTTGTTTGCATCAAATGTATTCAATAGGTTCCTAGTGATGAAATGGAACTAGTTCTCAAAGAAGAACAAATGCACAACTAAATAATTTAACAAGTCATATAAACGTAAATTGTATTTAGAACATAAAATCTTAATTCAAAAGGAAACTATGGTTGACCCCTGCATGAGGCGTTTGATTTGAAATGAAGTACGTTTAATGTATTATGCATAAGATGAAACTGGTATGGAGAATATTGACTTAGAATTTCAACTAGATAAAGGTAAAAGGATGATAAGAAAGTATATATGGCATGTGATATGGAATCATACAAAAGATTAAGAAACATAATCATAAGAGATAAGTAAAAGTAAATAATGACATAGGGAAGAGTAGCAAACATGCATCCGATGGTAGAAAATAAAGAAGAGGCTGAAACATGAGGAAGTAATATAGATGATAAAAGAGAGAGATTGGGAGATGTGAGAATATGCTAATTAGTCTAGTCTCCTTGGCAATGTGTAATTAAACCTAGATATAAGAAATGTGTAAGTGAATACTTGAAGATTAAAATTCTAAATCTTAGAAATACCTTCTCTTTTGTATCCTCCCTAATGAGAGTAATGTGGGATGAAGTGGCAAGAGAATGAACTATGAATGACACATAACCATGGTAAACATATCTACTTAATGTATTAATGACACATAGCAACGAAGATGAAACCCTAGTTGTAACATCCCTGACCTGGGTTATGAGTTAACCCTAGGTGTTTTGCCTAAATATGTAATTAAATCTTTGTGATTAACTCTGAGCATGTAATTAAGTTTCTCAGAAACATATATTTCAGTATTTGCTCCTTTTTATTTAAAGTTGTAGCATTGTTTTGTTATACAGGGACCTATGTGCAATTTACCCAGTTAAAAGGGGTTAGCTTGCAATTTGCACATGTTGAGATGTTCCTCTGATGATGAGACATCATGAGAATCTTTTTGGTAAAGTTTGAGGGATTTCCCAAGCTAGGGCACCAAGGTGCAGCTGTGGAAGCAATCACGGTGCTTGAAAACCCTAATTTAGGGTAAAATGCAATTTACCCAAATTAAGGGATGCAAATTGTAAAATATGTCATCTAATGTATCTTTTTAGACTCTTGCCATCATTAAGAGAAGAAATGATGAGGGAGTCACCTCAATTGAATTATCAAGTTATGAAATATACCTTGTGATTGAATAATCAGGGTATATGTGCAATAGTTCTTTATGTACGTACCTTATTATTAGATTGCTCTCCTTTACCTTCTTTTTCTAAGACCTTAAGAGAAGGTTTGTCCTTAAAATAAACAGGAAGGGACGATCAAGTAAAGAAGGAGGGACCTAGTTGGAATTATGGACAACTTATGAACTAATGTTGAAAATCCTACCCCTAGTATATATACCCTCAACTTCTCTAAGCAAGGGAACTTGCCCTTCGTTCCCTTCACTGTTCCATTTCACCAAAGACGACCAAAGACTGCCTTGGAGCTAAGGAGGACGACCAAGGGAAACAAGGTAGGTTTGGGACCCTTCTTTTGCCTAATTCTATGGTTAGAACTTGAATTCAAGGTCAACTTCATGGCTAACTCTTGAAAACCCTACCTTTCTAGCCATCTATTTTCGTTCTTCCTTGGAGTTTTCACCTTGGCCAACCTGTGGGAACTCAAGGACGCCATTATAGCTTGGATCTTGAAAGCTTGGAGCTCAATAAGCAAGCTTTAGGCGGGTTTTATAACTCTAAACCCATGCTTTACTATGTACATCTTTTATATGCGGTTTGATGATAGTTCTTAATGTTTCCCTACTTTCCGTGCTATTTTTGCAAGCAAATCCATGGGATATCCTTACTGTTCTTGAGCTAGGAGATGAAGGAGTTATTTCCAAGAAAAACCCACCGCTTTTCACTTTCTTAAACGGTCTCACCAGTTTGCTCTCTCGGTCTCAAGACCGCGAGGTGAGCAAATGGTCTCGAGACCGCGACAGGGAAAACGGTCTTCAAGACCGTTTGTCCCCGTTGACCGAGCACGGACCGTATAAGAAATCTGTTCCTAATTATATAGGATAATTACCCTCAAAATGTGGGAGGCTAACTCCAAAGGAATCGGGAGATATGACCTTTTTAAGTAACAACTTTAAATGAATTTATTCCTGATTCTCAAACGGTCTGAAATTGCCTTTTTGGGAAAACGGTCTCAAGACCATGTAAGGTCGTTGACCAGGAATTGACCGTATGAGATTACTGTTCAAAATTATGTTAATTAACAACTCACCAAGTTTGATGGTCTAATTCCAAACGGGCTAAGAGTTGAAGGGTGAATACTAGGGCTAACCCTAGGTGAAATCAGTACTGAAATTATGGTGACCTAATTAGGGTTCTTAGGGTTGATTGACCTAAACGGTCTCAAGACCGTTTAGGGGTCACCCAAACGGTCTCAAGACCGAGAGGACAAGCACCCAAGACCGTTTGAAGGTCTAGGGTTAAGTAATTTGACCAATTGAGGACCTAATTGCAAATAAGTTATCAATTTAATCAAAATTCTGTTTTATGGTTCAATCATGATTCAACCCCTATCAAATCATCTTAGACCTTGATGAAATCTTGGGCAAACGGTCTCAAGACCATGTGGGGTCCACCCACATGATCTCAAGACCGTTTGGGCCCAATGGGAGCTCAATTGAAGGGTTCAACCTTGTGTTGAGTCACATTGTTGAGTGTTGATGGGTGAACATTGATAGACCCTAATTGAATCGACTTCAACCCTATTTGGTCAACAATTGAGGGTCAATTGAATGACCAAGTGGTTAAGAAAAATCTTAATTGACCCAATTCATAAGTGTTCATCATGGTTTTGACCTTTTGAGGGCTTCAACATCGGTTGACATTATAGGTTGTAACCATTGAATCTTGTTGAAGGTCCAAGCGGCTGAGACCATGTAAGCCTCGCGGTCTCAAGACCGTGAGAGGGCTCGCGGTCTCAAGACCGTGAGGGGGCTCATGATCTAAAGACCAAGAGGGGGCTCACGGTCTCAAGACCGCGAGGGGCCTCACGGTCCTAAGGTCAAGGTGAGCAAACGGTCTACATAGCCTCGCGGTCTTAACATCAATTTGAGCTTCGCGGTCTTGAACCATTTGAAGAGGCTCGCGGTCTTGGAGTTTAAGGAGGCTCGCGGTCTTGGAGTTAGAGGAGGGCTCGCGGTCTTGGAAAGTCAAATTAACTAAACGGTCAACACTTTCAAACGATCTCAAATCAATTGGAGATTGATGGTTGAAGATCGATCAATGTGATTCAAGGTTGACTTCATTCAATCAATTGATGATATAAATGGTTCAATGTTGCCCTAATCAAACCCTAATGATAACCTAGGATATTAAGTGGATAATTGACTAGGATTTTGACCATGGTGATGATCAATGGGGTGAATTACCAAAATACCCCTGAAAGGTAAATTAAGTAATACCTTGATCAAATCAAACCCTAATCACATGATGGTGATGTTTTGGGCTATGTTAGCCTATGATGACTTAATCCAACCTGATTTTAGAGTGATGTTGAAATCACCTAACATTATGATGAGAGAGAAAGTACTTCTAGAGAGAGAAAGTACTTCTAGAGAGGGAAAGTACCCTTTTCAGGTGAAAACTCAATTAAAGTATCTCCAATGCACAGGAATGAGCATAATTAGGGTATGATCCACCTGTGTGAGATCATAGAAACCCTAATTATGATAAATGATGAACCTTTAACTAATCTAAGAACATCAATGAAGATGTTACTCATATATGATGATGTTATGAGTTCAATTCACCGTAATGTGAATAGTAAACCCTAATTCAAGGGTGATGACATGTAATATGAATAGTAAACCCTAAATTCAAGGGTAATGGCATGCTTGTGAGTATTAAGCTCTATATGATGAGAATTAGAGATTTAACTCTTATGACAAGAGTAGGAAGTATAATCCTTATTTTTGTATTACCTTTATCAGTTGTATTAACCATGCAGGTTCTGATATGAAAGTAATCATATCCAGGTATGGATGTTGATGTTATATTCATTAAAGGCATGTTGTTAGCCTTATGAATAAGTGAGGTAATCTGATGCCTTGTCAGTGGCATCCTATGCTGATACTGGGCTATGAGAGCCATGAATACCATCAAGGTCATGCTTTAGAGATGACTTGTGATGAGGATAATGAGAAATGATGATTGATATGAGTTAGGCCTGTTACATTTAGTATTCTTCTTTTATAGCTGCTATGCTACTGTTATTGTTTGGAGAACAATGTATGCTGTTAAAGAATACTGAATGTACCTAACTAATCAAGTATAATGTAGAGCCCTGATCATAGATCCATCATTGTAAGAGATTAAGTGACGGTGAAACAGGTTTTCCTCAGGGAACTCCTGGAGCACATACTTTTGAGTATGTGGGGTACATGGATGTGTAGAACCTTACATCCTAGTGTAGGAAAGTGATGTAGATGTGCAATCCATCCATCCTTCACTATAATTCCATACCGTATCAGTGGTAGGTAAACATGAAACCTCCTGATGAAGAAGAAAGCACAGATATCCGTATCGGTGGTAGGTAAATATGAAACCTCCTGATGACGAAGAGAGTACAGAATGCCATTGTGACTCTAGAATAGCGAAGGACCAGTTTACCCTGGTGAGCTATAGTATTAGAGACACGAGATGTCCTACAAGTGATCCTCTTACTGACTGAGGAAGGAGAAGGTCATGAGAATCCGGCTCTCTTAATGACCTATGTATGATACTGATGTGACTTCTCAACGATCAGTTGGAGTATGAGTGGTATGCCTCATCTCCACAGGGCATAATGTTGTTTGTAAAACATAATCAACCATGTAGTATAACTTGTTAGAGATGACTCCAAGTTAGTTGATTGATGTTACATTGCAATAGTGTTTATATTCTCCATATCTCCTAAATGGTAGAGATCTTGTTATACCTGCAACTGTTATAGAATACCTTGAAGGCTTTACTGCTTAAGATATTCTTTGATGTTATAATAAAGCTTCTGGCGAAGAGTTATAACTCTCGCTGGGACAATTATGTATAATTGTCTCACTCCGTAGACTTCAACTTTTTAGGTGGACGTCGGAGACGAAGGAACCAGCCTACAGATAATCAGTCTCAGCAACAGCAGCACCAGGAGCAGCAGTAATCTCAGGTGGAGATTGTCCTGCCATGTGGTGTAGTTAGAGTCACTCTTATGTGTCCTCTGTACTCTCAGGTCTTGGAGTCTTTTGTTTAGTGATCTTGAGATTTTGTATCTTGATGTATATAATTACTCAAGAAGTAATTATCCTGAGATGTAAACAATTTATCTCTCTTTATGAAAGAAGTTTTTATGGATCCAAGTTCTTATCTCGAAAAGCTTTAATTTCCCGTGATTTTTTTTGTCTTCCACCGATTACCGATTCGCTTCCGCTAAGTTTTAATCGTGTTTATGTCATGGTTTGGAGATCAAAGCCCACAATTAGTGGTATCAGAGCTCTAGGTCAGTTGAGTCTACAGAGGCATAGGACTTAGGATGTCGAGTCTATCTTTAGTGCTCCTTCCTTATCTAATAGAATCTTCTGCTCCTCAGGAGAAGAAGATACCTAAGGATGTCATAACATCATGATGAGTACGTGGCAGAGAGTAGTGCAAGTGCACCTCGAGGTGGTGCAAGGGTTCCGAGGATAGAACAACCTGCACCTGAGTCGCCAAGAGAGCCACCCCAGTTCGACCCAGCTGACATGAGTAACCCAGCTGTACAGACGATGTTCGGGCAGTTCATGACTGCCATGACACATATAACCGATAGGATGCCCATTCCTGCACCTAGGGCACCTGTCCAGCCTGAAGCACAAGGTATCGGTAAGACATTCGAACGACTTCGTCATGTTGGAGCTACCGAGTACTTCGGGACTGTCGACCCTGCAGATGTTGACTTATGGTTGACCGAATTGGAGAAGGCTTTCAGGATTCTTATCATCCTGGAAGCTGAGAAGGTTATACATGCTGTCTATCTTCTCAAAGGCAGTGCTGGTCACGGGTGGAACATGGAAGAGCAGAAGAGACCTGGAGTAGAGTTCTCATGGGAAGAGTTTCGTCGGGAATTTATCAGTAGATATTTTCCAAAGACCTTCCTAGATGAGAAGATCTCTCAGTTTGAGAAACTAAGGCAGGGTATGATGAACATTAGTGAGTATGAAGCTAAGTTCATGGAGTTGTTGCGGTTCTGTCCGCACATGGCTGCTACGGATGAGGAAAGAATCAGAAGATTTGAGAAGGGTTTAAATTCTGATATGTCAACCCCTGTGTCTGCCTTAGAAAACAGAGAGAGATTCTCTACCTTCGTTGAGTCAGTCCGAAGGATAGAGAGATTTGTGGTTGAGAAGAGACAAACCCATAAAAGATATCCACAGTTCCAGGGTTCTTCATCTAGGGATTCCAAGAAACCTAGATTCTCTGCACCTAACCCTCCACCACCCAGATCGAGTTTTCAAACTCAATGGACACCAAGCAGAGGTAGAGGACGGAGTCAACCGCTTCAAGGGACGCAAAGTTCTGCATCAGTGTCAGTTACTGGACCACCCAGACCACAGCAACAGGAGAAGAGTTGCTCCCACTGTGGTAAGGTGGGACACTTGATGAAGGATTGCTGTTCTAGGCCTGTCGGTGTGACACAACAACCCCCGAGACAGAATCAACAGGGATCTCTGAATAGACAACATCAAGGAGCAGCTCGAGGACGTGGACAAGCATCTCAAGCTGGATAATCAGCGCCACCTCAACACCAGGCGACTGCGAGGTTCTATGCTATGAACCCACCTGAGGCAGTGGTCAATCCATGGGTAGTGGCAGGTCAGATGAAACTTTTATATTCTGATATGTATACATCCTGTGTTGTATCCGTTTTGATTGATCTGGGTGCTACGCACTCTTTCATCACTCGTGAAGTGATTCATAACTGCAATGTGACTGTTAGTCATAGAGCAGATAGTTTGTTGTTAGAGACTCCGTTGAGTTGGTCTGCCGTTTTGCAGGAGGTATGTTCTCCCTGCATCCTCTTCTTTTCTGACCATCGCATTCAAGTGGATCTTATACCACTTGATATGCAGGGATTTGATATAATCCTCGGGATGGATACCTTAGAAAGATATAGAGTTGTCTTGGATTGTGAGTCCAAGTTGGCTGTGTTTGCTGATGAAAGCAACACATGGATTTTTCAAGGAGAAAGAAAGATTCTGCCCACCTGTCTTGTATCAGCTATGGTTGCTGATAAGCTGTTGAGGCAAGGATGTTATGCATTCTTAGCCCATGTGGTAGATGTTACCAAAGAAAGTTCCAATCCTGCTGAAGTTCCTGTAGTCAGGGTATTCGAAGATGTATTTCCTGAAGAACTTCCTGGTATACCACCACCTCAGGAGATTGATTTTGAGATCAATCTGATCCCAGATACGAAACCCATAGCTCAGACTCTGTATAGAATGGCGCCTGCCGAGATGGCAGAACTCAAGAAACAACTTCAAGAGTTACTTGAGAGAGGTTTTATCCGACCGAGTACTTCACCTTGGGGTGCTCCGATCTTGTTTGTTAAAAAGAAAGATGGGTCAATGCGGTTGTGCATCGACTACAGACAACTCAATAAAGTAACAATAAAGAATAAGTACCCTCTGCCGAGGATTTATGATCTCTTTGACCAGTTGCGTGGTGCAACAGTCTTTTCAAAAATAGACTTGAGATCTGGATATCATCAACTCCGTATTAAGGATAGTGACATATCCAAGTCCGCCTTTAGGACAAGATATGGTCACTATGAGTTCACGGTTATGTCGTTTGGACTAACCAATGCACCAGCTGCATTTGTGGAACTCATGAATAGAGTTTTTCGACCTTTCCTTGATCAGTGTGTTGTCGTCTTTATAGATGACATTCTAATTTATAGTAAGGATGCTCAGCAGCATGAGCAGCATCTTCGCCAAACTTTGACCTTGCTAAGAGAACATAAGCTGTATGCTAAGTTTAGCAAGTGTGAGTTCTGGCTGCCGGAAGTATCTTTTCTTGGACATATGATATCTGCCTTGGGAATTCGTGTTGACCCTACAAAGGTAGAATTTGTTCTACAATGGGAACAACCGAAGACACCGACGGAGATTCAAAGTTTCTTGGGGTTAGCTGTCTATTATCGAAGATTCATTAAAAACTTTAGTTCTATATCTTTACCTTTGACCAAGTTAACCCGGAAAGATGTTCCTTTTTCTTGGAGTAATAAGTGTCAACAGTCTTTCCAGTTGCTGAAGGAGAGATTGACAAGTGCACCTGTGCTAGTGCTACCTGAACAAGGAAAAGGATATGTAGTCTTCTGTGATGCTTCCAAAAATGGACTAGGATGTGTGTTGATGCAGGATAAACAAGTGATTTCTTTTGCTTCCCGACAGCTTAAGAAACACGAGGAGAATTATCCAACACACGATCTGGAGTTAGCTACTGTGGTTCATGCTTTGAAGATCTGGAGGCATTATCTCTACGGAGAGACATTCCAGATTTTCACAGACCACAAAAACATTAAGTATATCTTCTCTCAGCATGAGCTCAACATGAGGCAACGTCGCTGGATGGAGTTAATCAAGGACTACGACTGTACAATTGATTACCATCCAGGCAAGGCCAATGTTGTTGCAGATGCCTTGAGTAGGAAATCAGCAACATCAACCATGAATAGAGCACAACTAAACTCTTTAGTATGCTCTAGGAGAGATATGCTTATCTCTTTAAGGCAAGACAATGTACAGTTGAAGGTGTCATTGTTAGCCGGATTGTTGGCTG
This sequence comes from Alisma plantago-aquatica, assembly GCA_963693085.1. Taxonomy (NCBI): domain Eukaryota; kingdom Viridiplantae; phylum Streptophyta; class Magnoliopsida; order Alismatales; family Alismataceae; genus Alisma; species Alisma plantago-aquatica. The sequence continues at coordinate 572,436,567 of OY856411.1, forward strand.
AGATGCATATTAAACCTACCCTAAGAGAGCAGATTAAAGAAGCACAGCTAGGTGATGCTGCAGTTCAGCAGATTAGATCTGAGTATGGAAATGAGAAGCAAGATGGTTTCCATGACTCAAAGGATCAAGTAGCTTGTTATAATGTGAGAATGATAGTGCCAGATGTGGACAACTTGAGGAAGTTAGTCCTGGAAGAAGCCCATTCTTCCATGTATGCTATGCATCCAGGGAACACCAAGATGTATCAGAATTTGAAAAATCTGTATTGGTGGCCTGGGATGAAAAGGGACGTTGCAGAGTTTGTTCTGAGGTGTCCTGTGTGTCAGCAAATTAAAGCCGAACACCAGAAGCCTGCAGGAACAATGCAACCTTTACCCATACCGCAGTGGAAGTGGGACCATGTGACCATGGACTTTGTTGTTGGCCTACCCAGGACAAGCAAAGGACATGATTCCATTTGGGTAATTGGTGATAGGTTAACTAAGACAACACATTTCTTACCTGTCAAAACAACCTATTCTGCTGAAAGGTTATCAGAGTTGTATGTTAAAGAGATAGTGCGTTTGCACGGAGTTCCTGTCACGATAGTTTCTGACAGAGGCCCTCAGTTTACAAGCCGTTTTTGGGAACAGTTACACCAAGCCTTAGGCACCAAGCTAAGGTTTAGTATGTCCTTTCATCCACAGACTGATGGACAGTCGGAAAGGACCATACAAACCTTAGAAGACCTGTTACGAGCATGTGTTCTCCAGTTCACCGGAAGTTGGGATCTACACCTAAGCTTGATAGAGTTTGCCTATAACAATAGCTATCAGCATAGTATTGATATGGCACCTTATGAAGCCTTGTATGGTAGACGTTGTAGATCACCTTTGTGTTGGTTTGAGACTGGTGAACATCAGTTGTTAGGTCCTGACCTTGTGCAGCAGACCACAGAAAAGATTAAAGTAATACAACATAAGATTAAGATTGCTCAAGATAGGCAGAAATCTTATGCTGACAAACGTCGTAGACCTTTAGAGTTCCAGGTTGGAGACAGAGTGTATCTCAAGGTCTCACCTTGGAAAGGGGTCCTTTGTTTTGGAAGGAAAGGGAAGTTAGCTCCTAGATATATGGGGCCTTATCCAATCATCGAACGGATTGGAAAGGTAGCATATAGACTAGAGCTACCACCTGAGTTACATCGGTTACATCCTGTGTTTCACATTTCTATGTTGAAGAAATGTCACCCAGACACCGAGACAGTTCTACAACCTATGGAGGTAGAATTGAATGATGACATATCCTATGAGGAGGGACCAGTGTCAATCCTCGATAAACGAATTAAAAAGTTAAAGAAGAAAGATATAAGTCTTGTGAAAGTCCTCTGGAACCATCGTGGTGTTGAAGAAGCCACTTGGGAGTTAGAGGATGAGATGAGAAGGAAGTATCCTGCCCTTTTCTCGTAGTATGTTTTATCGATTTCGGGGACGAAATCCTTGTAAGGGGTGGATAATTTGTAACATCCCTGACCTGGGTTATGAGTTAGTCCTAGGTGTTTTGCCTAAATATGTAATTAAATCTTTGTGATTAACTCTGAGCATGTAATTAAGTTTCTCAGAAACATATATTTCAGTATTTGCTCCTTTTTATTTAAAGTTGTAGCATTGTTTTGTTATACAGGGACCTATGTGCAATTTACCCAGTTAAAAGGGGTTAGCTTGCAATTTGCACATGTTGAGATGTTCCTCTGATGATGAGACATCATGAGAATCTTTTTGGTAAAGTTTGAGGGATTTCCCAAGCTAGGGCACCAAGGTGCAGCTGTGGAAGCAATCCCGATGCTTGAAAACCCTAATTTAGGGTAAAATGCAATTTACCCAAATTAAGGGATGCAAATTGTAAAATATGTCATCTAATGTATTTTTTTAGACTCTTTCCATCATTAAGAGAAGAAATGATGAGGGAGTCACCTCAATTGAATTATCAAGTTATGAAATATACCTTGTGATTGAATAATCAGGGTATATGTGCAATAGTTCTTTATGTACGTACCTTATTATTAGATTGCTCTCCTTTACCTTCTTTTTCTAAGACCTTAAGAGAAGGTTTGTCCTTAGAATAAACAGGAAGGGACGATCAAGTAAAGAAGGAGGGACCTAGTTGGAATTATGGACAACTTATGAACTAATGTTGAAAATCCTACCCCTAGTATATATACCCTCAACTTCTCTAAGCAAGGGAACTTGCCCTTCGTTCCCTTCACTGTTCCATTTCACCAAAGACGACCAAAGAATTCCTTGGAGCTAAGGAGGACGTCCAAGGTAAACAAGGTAGGTTTGGGACCCTTCTTTTGCCTAATTCTATGGTTAGAACTCGAATTCAAGGTCAACTTCATGGCTAACTCTTGAAAACCCTACCTTTCTAGCCATCTATTTTCGTTCTTCCTTGGAGTTTTCACCTTGGCCAACCTGTGGGAACTCAAGGACGCCATTAGAGCTTGGGGCTTGAAAGCTTGGAGCTCAATAAGCAAGCTTTAGGCGGGTTTTATAACTCTAAACCCATGCTTTACTATGTACATCTTTTATATGCGGTTTGATGATAGTTCTTAATGTTTCCCTACTTTCCCTGCTATTTTTGCAAGAAAATCCATGGGATAACCGTACTTTTCTTGATCTAGGATATGAAGGCGTGATTTCCAAGAAAAATACACCGCTTTTCACTTTCTTAAACGGTCTCACCAGTTTGCTCTCTCGGTCTCAAGACCGCGAGGTGAGCAAACGGTCTCGAGACCGCGACAGGGAAAACGGTCTTCAAGACCGTTTGGCCCCGTTGACCGAGCGCGGACCGTATCAGAAATCTGTTCCTAATTATATATGATAATTACCCTCAAAATTTGGGAGGCTAACTCCAAAGGAATCGGGCGATATGACCTTTTTAAGTAACAACTTTAAATGAATTTATTCCTGATTCTCAAACGGTCTGAAATTTCCTTTTTGGGCAAACGGTCTCAAGACCGTGTAAGGTCGTTGACCAGGCGTTGACCGTATGAGATTACTATTCAAAATTATGTTAGTTAACAACTCACCAAGTTTGATGGTCTAATTCCAAACGGGCTAAGAGTTGAAGGGTGAATACTAGGGCTAACCCTAGGTGAAATCAGTACTGAAATTATGGTGACCTAATTAGGGTTTTTAGGGTTGATTGACCTAAACGGTCTCAAGACCATTTAGGGGTCACCCAAACGGTCTCAAGACCGAGAGGACAAGCACCCAAGACCGTTTGAAGGTCTAGGGTTAAGTAATTTGACCAATTGAGGACCTATTTGCAAATAAGTTATCAATTTAATCAAAATTCTGTTTTATGGTTCAATCATGATTCAACCCCTATCAAATCATCTTAGACCTTGATGAAATCTTGGGCAAACGGTCTCAAGACCATGTGGGGTCCACCCACATGATCTCAAGACCGTTTGGGCCCAATGGGAGCTCAATTGAAGGGTTCAACCTTGTGTTGAGTCACATTGTTGAGTGTTGATGGGTGAACATTGATAGACCCTAATTGAATCGACTTCAACCCTATTTGGTCAACAATTGAGGGTCAATTGAATGACCAAGTGGTTAAGAAAAATCTTAATTGACCCAATTCATAAGTGGTCATCATGGTTTTGACCTTTTGAGGGATTCAACATCGGTTGACATTATAGGTTGTAACCATTGAATCTTGTTGAAGGTCCAAGCGGCTGAGACCATGTAAGCCTCGCGGTCTCAAGACCGTGAGAGGGCTCGCGGTCTCAAGACCGTGAGGGGGCTCACGATCTCAAGACCGAGAGGGGGCTCACGGTCTCAAGACCGCGAGGGGCCTCGCGGTCCTAAGGTCAAGGTGAGCAAACGATCTACATAGCCTCGCGGTCTTAACATCAATTTGAGCTTCGCGGTCTTGAACCATTTGAAGAGGCTCGCGGTCTTGGAGTTTAAGGAGGCTCGTGGTCTTGGAGTTAGAGGAGGGCTCGCGGTCTTGGAAAGTCAAATTAACTAAATGGTCAACACTTTCAAACGATCTCAAATCAATTGGAGATTGATGGTTGAAGATCGATCAATGTGATTCAAGGTTGACTTCATTCAATCAATTGATGATATAAATGGTTCAATGTTGCCCTAATCAAACCCTAATGATAACCTAGGATATTAAGTGGCTAATTGACTAGGATTTTGACCATGGTGATGATGAATGGGGTGAATTACCAAAATACCCCTGAAAGGTAAATTAAGTAATACCTTGATCAAATCAAACCCTAATCACATGATGGTGATGTTTTGGGCTATGTTAGCCTATGATGACTTAATGCAACCTGATTTTAGAGTGATGTTGACATCACCTAACATTATGATGAGAGAGAAAGTACTTCTAGAGAGGGAAAGTACCCTTTTCAGGTGAAAACTCAATTAAAGCATCTCCAATGCACAGGAATGAGCATAATTAGGGTATGATCCACCTGTGTGAGATCATAGAAACCCTAATTATGATAAATGATGAACCTTTAACTAATCTAAGAACATCAATGAAGATGTTACTCATATATGATGATGTTATGAGTTCAATTCACCGTAATGTGAATAGTAAACCCTAATTCAAGGGTGATGACATGTAATATGAATAGTAAACCCTAAATTCAAGGGTAATGGCATGCTTGTGAGTATTAAGCTCTATATGATGAGAATTAGAGATTTAACTCTTATGACAAGAGTAGGAAGTATAATCCTTATTTTTGTATTACCTTTATCAGTTGTATTAACCATGCAGGTTCTGATATGAAAGTAATCATATCCAGGTATGGATGTTGATGTTATATTCATTAAAGGCATGTTGTTAGCCTTATGAATAAGTGAGGTAATCTGATGCCTTGTCAGTGGCATCCTATGCTGATACTGGGCTGTGAGAGCCATGAATACCATCAAGGTCATGCTTTAGAGATGACTTGTGATGAGGATAATGAGAAATGATGATTGATATGAGTTAGGCCTGTTACATTTAGTATTCTTATTTTATAGCTGCTATGCTACTGTTATTGTTTGGAGAACAATGTATGCTGTTAAAGAATACTGAATGTACCTAACTAATCAAGTATAATGTAGAGCCCTGATCATAGATCCATCATTGTCAGAGATTAAGTGATGGTGAAACAGGTTTTCCTCAGGGAACTCCTGGAGCACATACTTTTGAGTATGTGGGGTACATGGATGTGTAGAACCTTACATCCTAGTGTAGGAAAGTGATGTAGATGTGCAATCCATCCATCCTTCACTATAATTCCATACCGTATCAGTGGTAGGTAAACATGAAACCTCCTGATGAAGAAGAAAGCACCGATATCCGTATCAGTGGTAGGTAAATATGAAACCTCCTGATGATGAAGAGAGTACAGAATGCCACTGTGACTCTAGAATAGCGAAGGACCAGTTTACCCTGGTGAGCTATAGTAGTAGAGACACGAGATGTCCTACAAGTGATCCTCTTACTGACTGAGGAAGGAGAAGGTCATGAGAATCCGACTCTCTTAATGACCTATGTATGATACTGATGTGACTTCTCAGCGATCAGTTGGAGTATGAGTGGTATGCCTCATCTCCACAGGGCATAATGTTGTTTGTAAAACATAATCAACCATGTAGTATAACTTGTTAGAGATGACTCCAAGTTAGTTGATTGATGTTACATTGCAATAGTGTTTATATTCTCCATATCTCCTAAATGGTAGAGATCTTGTTATACCTGCAACTGTTATAGAATACCTTGAAGGCTTTACTGCTTAAGATATTCTTTGATGTTATAATAAAGCTTCTGGCGAAGAGTTATAACTCTCGCTGGGACAATTATGTATAATTGTCTCACTCCGTAGACTTCAACTTTTTAGGTGGACGTCGGAGACGAAGGAACCAGCCTACAGATAATCAGTCTCAGCAACAGCAGCACCAGGAGCAGCAGTAATCTCAGGTGGAGATTGTCCTGCCATGTGGTGTAGTTAGAGTCAGTCTTATGTGTCCTCTGTACTCTCAGGTCTTGGAGTCTTTTGTTTAGTGATCTTGAGATTTTGTATCTTGATGTATATAATTACTCAAGAAGTAATTATCCTGAGATGTAAACAGTTTATCTCTCTTTATGAAAGAAGTTTTTATGGATCCAAGTTCTTATCTCAAAAAGCTTTAATTTCCCGTGATTTTTTTTGTCTTCCGCCGATTACCGATTCGCTTCCGCTAAGTTTTAATCATGTTTATGTCATGGTTTGGAGATCAGAGCCCACACTAGTAGGGTAATAAATAAGGTAACCTATCAAAAATGTCAAGAATGAGAAAAGAAAATCCAAGTGGTAAAGACAAGGAAGACTTTAGTAAACCTCAAAAGAGATAAGAGGTTTGCATATCGAAATAAGGGAGTAAAAATCATGCCACAACAGAATCATGTTATTGATAAGGTTCAAACCCTAGAATGTTCAGGGTTCTAATGAGTTCAAGCAATGTCACTAGTTGTTTGACCTTGAGAACTAATAATTTCATAAAACAAGATGCTGTGATTAGAAATATCAGAACTAACATAGCAATGATAGTATCCAAGCAGTAAGGGTTTCAGATGATAAGGATAGATAAAAATATGTAAATGAATAATAATGGAGGACAAGAAATAGATTTGAGATGTAAGATGTATGATTTGAATAAAGGAGAAGTGCAACTTGAGCAAAGTGTGATCTGACATAAATCCTTGTAGTGATTGCAAGAATGATGAACAATTCATTCTTACCTCAAACTTTTTAATGATTAGAGATGTTTAATCCATGTGATCAAAATGAGAAGGATAAGTAATAAGAAGTAAGTAGTAATCGATAAGAAGAGAAAATAGAGAAAACAAATGGTTTCTAGCAATATGTGAATTTATTCTAAAGAAGTATAGTTTCTTGAAGGTATATCAGGGAATGTAAATTTGTGTTACATATGATTTTAGTTGTACATCTGCAAGCAAAATATTAAATTAAAAATGGTGTTATGGTTGTAGTCATTCTACCAGTAAAATGATTTAGTACTATACAATTGTTTTTAAATCTAGTCTTGTAGATTATGAGTTTGCTATTTGAGTAGCAGAATAGTAAAATTCAAAATAGCAAGGTGAACTCTCTAATGTGGAACCAAACAAAAAGCATAAATTTAATTGTATGAATTGAGATAGTTAGATTGGATCACCAATGCTGAGGTAATACCTCAAGAGAGTATGATAGAATTGCAAATGGTTATTTCTCTTTCTCTTTCATGTTATTGATTGTGACATAAAAAAATTTCTTACTATAATTGAGAAGCCTTGATTTAATTTTTTTATGATTAGAAGAGAAACAAAGGACTCAATGTTGAAAACAATATTCAAATATGAAATACAAGAGTATAGTGACATCAAAGGTTTCAGTAGTTTAAAAGAAATCTTGAATGTACTTTGCATGTGTACTTATATTTTGAGGATGAAACTTTTCAACGGGGGGTGGAGGGTTGTTTTGAACACTTCTGAGTTTAATTGGTAAATTAAGGTTTACCTAAATGGTTGCATGTTTAATTAGATTGAACATTGTTTGAACCTAAATAATGATGTTAGCTGAATTGTGATGATTTAACCCTAATAAGGAAATCTAAACATGCTTATAATATGAAGAATTAGGGTCTGAGAAATGTAAGCCCTAGTCGAAAAATTTTGGGTTTTGATAGTACATGAATATGGAATTTGATCAAGATAGCAGTGTGGTAAATGTTTTTTAATGTTTTGTATGCATATTTTATTTAAATGAATTTTGGATATGATATGGATAACTCATTTGAACTATACTTTGAACGTCCATGCTAACAGAGTGTTGTTTAGTAGTGTAGTGTTTGATTTTAAATTATTTATTGCTAGCTCATAATGATGATATATTTTTACCGGAGCTCTGAAATTATATTTTAGACATCATGATAAATTCTAAAATTTTTTTGAGGATGTTTGACTTCTGAAATAAATGAATTATAGTAACTTTTTTATGACACAAAAATCAATTGACATAAGAAAATGTATAGTGAGGGTCAATGTGCAAATTACCGAAGCACCTCAATTTCTCTATATGATCAACCTAACACACTAGTATCTCTCATAATTCTTGATTCATTCTAGAGAAATGAAATCCTAGAGAGAGGGAGAGTTAGGGTTTGAGAGGAGAAAGTGGTGGAATTGTTGATCTAGGGTTTCACAATCCGAGTAACGATGAAATCAAGTAAGTTTTGCATAGCCTTTCATGTTGAATCTTCTCTCACATATACAAATTCCTCCCCTCCTCTTATTTCATTTGAAATGATATCAAATCTTCCCATTTCTCACTCTTTCTCCATAAGTCTCCATTCCTAAGGTTTCTTAGTTGAAAGGAAGAAGAAACCAGTGATTTGCTTGGGTTTGATATGAGTTTGAGATTTTCAAATATGAGTCGTGTTTTAAAGGTTTTTTTCACACCTAAGCGTGAGTGGGTACTTCCTTTAAATAGTATATTGCACGAAATTAGATTGAATCCACCATAATTGTTTAATTCTCTTGTATGCGACAACAAACCCTAAACTGCTCTTCAGTTGTATCTTTTGCAATACGATTTGAAATGGATTATTTTAATTGTTGTGATGAACTTAAGATGTTAAAATCATATTATAATTGCATAAAAGTCATATAAAAGAGAATCCCTAAGGTATTTGTACACGTTATAAGAACCTACTAAAATTTAGGGTTTTCAATTATGCCTGAAATTTCTATATAATTGAATAGAGAACTTTTCCTATTGGATATCCTTGTTTGTGAATGATTATTCATATGAATGTGTAGTACGTATATGTCAGATACTATCTTGGATTTCACATGATGTTATCAGTGTCTTCTTGATATCTTAGTAAAGAGGGCGAAATTCTAAATGAATGGAAAGTTGGAAATTTATGAACAGACATTGTGAAATCTATTTGAAGTAATTCTCTTTGAAAACATAGACTTTATTTATTAAATGTTATTCTTGATGCATGATATCTCATTGAATGATGTGAAAATCCTTATTCAACTCAATTCTAATGTTTCATATAAATGTTGATTGTATGTGAATTGTTGAAAGCATACTTTTATCAATGAAAGATTATGACAGATAAAGTCCTTAGACGAGTTGTGTGATATGTGAATGAGGTGAATGAAATCCTAAGGTTATGGTATTATGTGAATCAAGAATTTTCAATTTAGTGTTTTTCGGTGAGATTAGTGGTGTTGCACAGTTTCTCAATTTATAATACAAATTGTGGATAATTTATGAAACAGACTGTTTATGAGGTTAAATTAAAATATGTTGATGTGATGATTAAAATTGAGAATATAAGAGTGAATTAGACATTTGGATGTCATGAACGTTATAGAATCCTTCATAGGATGCCTGCTATGAAGGACTCCTTAAATGATTGGTATCCAACACCAACTGGGGATGTCAGTGGTACATGAGATATGATTTGTGGGGATGAATGGACATCTTTGGGTGGTCCACTGGTGCACAACAAGCCTGAGGGATTTGACTCACTTCCTGAGTACCCAAGTTGAGGAGTGGAGTGTGAGATATCTGGTCGCTCCCATTAGCCGTTGAGAGGCAAATGTGTTGAGCCCCCCCTACAAATAGGGTCTTACTCGAGACATTGGCTTAGGAACCTGGGCATGCTTCTAATCCTTTCATAGTGAGATCATAATTTGTTGTGATTCTTTCACATGTTGTGGTTCACCTCATTTGGGTTTAGGTCATAACAAAATGAATGTGAGATCAATCAAGTGTGTGCATATATTGAATTATTCCTTGGAATTTTATTGAGTAACTTGCTGTTTGTATGTTTTGAAATTACCATATTTTTGTGATTGACAAGAATGTCCAGATATTGATTTACTCTTTGTAGTCATTTAGAATAACATGCAATAAGTATGTTTGTGAGTGATTACTTCCTCTATTGTTATTTTTTGTTCTACTTTATATCCACTTGCTCAATAATATATCTTTGGCTGTTAAAGTGCTTTATATTTTTTCTATGAAGTACTCATTCTCTTAGCAAGTAGGATCACCCATCTACTCACAATTTTTAGTGTGATGCCCCGACACACCACAAATGAGATTACCAAAACCAAATAGTGGAAACAACACTAGCCATGCAGATTAATTGAAAACACATGAAATTAAAACTGATTTCGCAAGAGCACCACAAGCTGAAAACTTTCACATGTAAGTTCTTAACATGACACTTATATCACATATCATATATGACATGATGCTTACATATATGTTCTCCAACATTCCTATCGTCAACCTATTATACGAGATACATGCTCTATATATATATATATATATATATATATATATATATATATACACACACACACACACATGTACATCTGCCATAACTATGGCACACAAGCCAAAAACCTCGTGTCGTTAACATATTTATAAAACACATTGAGAACACCCCCAAGGACCTGAGTGTAGAAGGATGACTCTAGGACTCTATCACCAAAATACTAGCAGCACCTCCAACCTGATCAACTACTAATCTAGTTGCTGCTCTTCCTCAGCTATGCAATCTCTATCTGTTCGTGCATGACCACCTAAAACTTGTCAAAATGCACAGGGTGAGACCAAACATCCCAGCGAGACATATAACTCTCTGCCAACATCTATTAAAGCACATATAAACTAAAGCAGATAGATAACATGTTTCGTAATTGATCAGATTCAACTAATGATATGTATCCAATAGCTAACACTGAGGAGTGGAACAATTAACATTCTAAGGAGGAATATGAAGAACATGTATATTTTCTATGAACAAAACTATACAAAAGCAAGGCAAGGCTTTAACCAATGTTATTTATATTTGTCCCAATACAAACATACTACACTGTCATATTACATTTTTTATTATGCCCTGAGGAGATGAGGTATACCACTCATGCTCTAACTGACCACTACCAAGTAAAAATCAGTTCCATACAAGGTCAATGGAAGATCCAAAATCCACGACCCCCAACACCTCCCAGTTAGTAGGAGAGAACACCACAAAGGCATATCAAGTCTGACTACAAAATAGCCTAGACTTCCTTGGTATATAGGCACAATGCTAGTGAAACTGAGATATGATTCGCAATCACACTCTTGCCAGGGTAAGGTCCACAACCAATCCTGTGAAATATCATAAGTATATAATCAATCACATCCCTGAGCTATGGCCCATATCTGCACTCCTACCAGGGTATGGCCCATAGCCAATCTTGTGAATGTGTATACTCAACAGTATATGACTTCGAGTGTCCACTAAGGGAGAACCCATTTCACCATCCAACAATGACTGGCGATGAAGATGGATCTATGGCCAGGGAAACTACATGATTAGGTTCCACTTGATTAATTATGCCAATTAGGTGTCTTTTACCATCAATAAAGTTACAACATACAAAGTCAAAATGAACTCTATAAGAATAAGATCATAGTACAACTTCAGAAGATATCAAACGTATAAGGTGTAAACTTGTGACTTCATCACATAGAACTATAACATTGCCATTCACAAGGTCAACCTCATTGTCACATAGCCATATAAGGTTGTCACCAATGTCACAACATCGTGGGATATCAATACCTCAATCACATCATTAGAGTACGACACCTCACACTAGGTAGTAAGCCTCTGCCAGGTCCTGAGACCCAATTACATCATTCATGTATCACATGCAACTCAACATGCATCATAAAGGCTCATATTCATCATTTTGTGTCACATCATATTCACCATAGCATATACTGGCTATTATATACGAATTCATATCACCTACAAGGTTAGGGTTTCATAAATAGGAGAGAGAAAACATCACAATACGATAAACACTTCAAGAGAGAGAAACATACACAACACATGACCCAACATTTGGGTTAGGGTTCCTTATTGCATAACCAATTAGGGTTTTATAGCGTAAGCAATCACCAAACCCTAGGTGCACCACTTCCCACTTTCTTGGAGCATATTAGGTTAAGCCTCATTACTAAGTTACGATTACATTATTATCTCAGCAACACTATGTATGACATCATTCATATGTATACATGTACCCATCCCACTATATTTCACATAGATAGTAACCATGCATCATGTATGTGTATCAACCATCCATCACATGTGTGTATCATGACCAACCATCACATACATGTCTCGACCACGCTCATGCAAGGTATCTTGACCACCTTCATGCATGGTGTCTCGACCATCACCCACAACAAGCACTTGGTCCCGACTGAGACATATCAATAGGGTCGTGGCTGAGACACAACAACCAACAAGGTGTCGTGACCAGAACAAGAACTAGGTGTTTGCGACCACCCAACAACATGGTGTCACGACTAAATTAGAAATAGGGTGTCTCGTCCTAGGCATTATGACCACTTCAAAGGAGTCATCTTGACCAAGATCAAACACATGTCTCGACCAACCTAAAATAGGCGTCACGACCAAGAAGCAAGGTAGGTGTCTCGACCACCAATCCACATAGTGTCTTGAACCATCAAAATAGATTGAAGGTTTTGATCAAATAAGAGCAGCGCCATGACCAAAACAACACACCCTGGTCACGACTGAGGCACAACACACCATGGTCATGACCCAGACAAAACCATGCACATGTGACTCGACCAAAGCAACTAAAAGCGTCTTGACCTCATCAAAACAAAGTGTCCCAACCCAAAGCCAAAACATGGGTGTATCTCTCGACCCAACACACCAAGAGGGCATATTTCTCAATAACAACAAAGGTCAAACAACAAGAAACCAAATGTCACTAAGATCAAAACTCATGGATTCAAGATCGTCTAACCCTAGAACAACCAACACAAGGATCATCAAACAAAACCACTTCAGAGAGATAGACAAAACCAAACTCCAACACATCTAAGAAATTATCTAAAACTTTGAGGAAAACTAAATATCCAAAATTAAAACATGGTGACAAAACCAAATCTCAAGATGCATGCAAGATCATCCTCTCAATATCACTTAGAATTCATGTATATATAATTTAGGGTTTAATAAAGAGAGTTAAACCACATTTAACACATCCAATAAAAAACCCAAACTTCATATCATATCAAGGTACATGAGCATCATGCATGTTATCAAAGCCAAGATCACAAGATAGGGAGAAAACCACCATGACACATACATCTCCAAAATCAGGTACCAAGAATTAGGGTTCCAGATTCCATGCAAACAAAACATGATAATCACCTTCATTTAATATCTAGAACATGGTATCATCTACTAGTGTATTAGGATGATAATTTAGAGAAACAAGTGGCAGTATGCAAGCATAATATGGTGTAAATAATAGAAGAAGCTAGACAGTTATATAACCTGCCTTAAGGAAGATCAACTCCAAGGATCACAAGCTTCAAGCACATGATCACAAAGGATGATGAAGCTCCACCAAAGGCTCTGCTCTTGGCCACAAGATCACCTCAAGGATTAGAAGACAAAAGTTAAAGATTGCTTAAGAAAGGAGAGCCAGAAGCTCTAGGCTAAACCAAAAGAAGAAGGGAGAAAGAGAGAAGGAAACTTCCTCACACTTGGGTCCACCTTATCAAAACATGATCTATGACCATTGTGATGAGGAGTTTCTCTCCAAAACAACCACCGTGTATAATACATGGTCTGAGGCCAAAAAAGAGAAGAAGATGGGGTAGGATATCTGAATAAAATGTCATCAAGGAAAGGAATACACTTACCAAGGTTGAATATGACCAAAAGTCACCACATGCAAGGGTGTCAATTACAAAAGCTCCAAGGAACAACTTCATTGATCCACCAATCTCCGAGGATGAGAAAATTAGAGGGGGAGATAAATAAGGCCAAAATGTTCACTTGCATTGGGAGAAGTAGGGTGGAGATGAGGTGTCAACACCAAAAGGTACCAAAGAGACACTTGTCCACCCAAGAAACCAACATGCAACCACTTAAAACATGCATGCACGAGATGGTGAAACAACCTATGTTGGGTCCCAACCACTTAGGTTCCCAGCACATGGTTTTAGTTGAGACACTCCAAAGAAGGTCGAAACCAAAACACCACATACACCCTAGTTGAGACAAAGGTAACCAAGACACTAAGGTCAAAACACAAAAGGACAAATTGTCTCGACCCAACACTACAAGACCATTACGATCAAGATAAAACTACCTAGAGGAGGTGTCTTGGTCAAGACACTCACAAGGCACACACTCAAGGTTGAGACAAGGGTTATGACACACCAACCATGCACATATGGTTAAGACACAACAAAACCCTAGAAACCCTTATTACCTCTAGTGGTGCCATTACTCCACCAAGGCCCAACCAAGGTGCCCCAAAGCACCACACTCTCTCTCATGAAACCAAAAGAGAGAAGGAACACTATAGATGTGGCAAATTTCAAGATATACCTCATATTTGGGTAAGTTGTATTTGACCCAAAATAAGCACATAAAGCACAAACATCATTCAAACAAGTCAAATTGGAGACTTAATCTCTCCACAAGATCTAAGAACATTTAAAATGATCAAAGAAAGGTTCTAAGCACTTAATCAAGCCAAACAAATAAGGCTAACAAAAAACCCAGTTCAGGGGTCTTATATTTAGGGAAACCACGTGGATTGAAGAATGTCAGTGCTAGAGGACATCTGCCACAAGAGCTAAGTATTGGATTAGTCAAGTGATGTCGGTCCTTATCACTCTAGGTCCTTATAGAGTAGTGATAGAGTTTTTAATGATATTGTGTAACTTTGATTACTTAATAATAGAGTATGTATCTTATTATCATGTTGTATGTACATAGAAGTGTAAGAAACATAATAAATGTTTAGATATGCATCTTTAATGTTGATATTAGATTGGAGTAATCAAGTTTTAGTTTTCCATGTAAAGTTAGTTTATGTGATTGAATGTGAGTAAACAAGAGTTTGAAATTTAAAAAAAAAGTTAAGGGTGATCTTTGTATTATGTTAAATCCTCAACTTATGCCTTAATCTCATGATTAGTGGTAATCGTAATCTCATGATTAGTGGTAATCGTTGGATGTGGGTGGAACAACTTGGTGTCATAGCTTAGGCTAAATCATTAGGGACCATTAGGATAGAAAGTCAAAGTTATAAGTGTGGCAGTTAGGAGGTGATGTGTCTTTAGCTCTGGGAGATTTGAGTGTTTGGATATGCTGGCCATGTTTCTAAATACTTTGGTTGACCAGAATCTGCTCTATCTACTCTTCTCTGGATACCCTAGGCATGTATGCAAAGGAAGGATGGGCTAGACAGAAACCCTAGAAATATTAGGGTTAGGAGACCAGAAAGTAATGAAGGAGTAAGATCTTAAATATATAATGTGATAATATTATTTTGAATTGAGAATCAATAGAAATGCTCTTATATATTTGAATTCAGATTATCAATTTGTAGAATATATATATGGTTCTTTTAGATTGTTGTATATCATGAAGTTGCTTTGGTTATTGTTTATATTCATTGTATCAAGTAGACCAGAAGTTATGTTCAAATGAGTTTGCCCTAAGTGGATATTATTTCCACATGTTTGAGATGAATAGGAGTTGGTTAATCCTGAGTAGCTCTTGGAGTGCAGGTTCGGCCTGGTTTGAGTGGCAGGGTGTGTTACAGAGACTCATATTAACAATATAATAAGAGTAGAATCTTGATAAATTAGACACACATTATACTGAGAATGTACATACAAAGATGTTGAAATATAAGGGAGAGACTAGATGCTGAAATATCTAATATCCAGTTTTTGGGCCTCATATAAGAAACCCTAATTTGGGAATGAAGGAAGAGGGAATATAGATACAAGAAATATATTAGTATGTAACATAAAAAATGAATAAGAAAGGATGGATAAAGATAACTGAACCATATCACTAATTGAGGCACGTTACCCAATTTGATATCAAGTAAAGATAAGAGAAAACTACATTGAAAACCAAGATAAAAATAATCAATTAGAATGAATGGATCATATAATGGAGTAAAATGCATTTAGGTACTACAAAACAAAGGGAAAAGAAAAGATTCAAGTATACAATAAGTACATAGAGTGATGAGTCTTTAGGGAAACTAAAGTGAAGAGAACTAGATAAACATGAAAATTATAAGACTAGGGTTAGAAACTCAGATGAAACAAGAGAAATATTGGAGATAATGATTTTAATTAAGGAAAGAGGGTTACATGGTATAATTGAGAGCTTGGAATGTGTAATTCTATTATGAAGTTTAAGGCATTCATCCTTACTAGTTTTGTATTCTAAGTCTCCATAGAGTAACAACCTTGTTTGCATCAAATGTATACAATACGTTCCTAGTGATGAAAAGGAAAGTTCTCAAAAGAAGAACAAAGGTGCAACTGAATAATTTAAGAAATCATAAAATTGTAAATTGTATTCAATAAATAATAGCTTGATTGAAGAGGAAACTATGGTTGACCCCTGAATGAGACATTTAATTGAAAATGAAGGACATGTAATGTGTTATGCATAAGATGAAACTAGTAGGAAGAATATTGATTTATAATTTCAACTAGATAAAAGTAAAAAGATGATAAGAAATTATACATGACATGGGATATGGAATCATACACAAGAGTGAGAAATATGATCATAAGACATAAGTAAAAGTAAATAATGACATAGGTAATAGTAGCAAACATGCAACTAACAATAGAAAATAAAGAAGAGGCTGAAACATGAGAAAATAATATAGATGATAAAAGAGAAAGATTGGGAGATGTGAGAATATGCTAAATAGTCTAGTCTCTTTGGCAATGAGTACTTAATCATGGATACAAGAAATGTGTTAAGTGAATACTTGAAGATCAAAATTCTAAATATTAGAATCACCTTCTCCTTTGTATCCTCCCTAATGAGAGTAATGTGGGGATGAGGTGGTAAGAGAATCAATTCTGAATGATACATAACTACCATGGTAGACATGTCTAACTGAATGTATTAATGATGCACAATACAAATATAAAACCCTAGTAGGATAAATAAAGAAGGTAACCTACCAGAAATGTCAAGTATGAGAAAAGAAAATTCAAGTGGTAAAGACAAGGAAGACTTTAGTAAACCTCAAGAGAGCTAAGGTTTGCATATGGAAATAAGGGAGTAAAAATCATGCCATAATAACATCATGTTAATTATTAGGTTCAAACCCAAGAATGTTTAGGGTTCTAATGAGTTCAAGGGATGTCACTACTGATTTGACCTTGGGAACTAATAATTTCATAAAATAAGATCTTGTGATTAGCAATATCAGAAGCAACATAGCAATGATAGTCACTAAGGGGTATGGGTTTCAGATGATAAAGATAGATAACAATATGGAAATGAATAAGAATGGAGGATAAGAAATAGATTTGAGATGTAAGATGTATGATTTGAACAAAGGAGGAGTGCAACTTGAACAAAGTGTGATCTAACATAAATCCTCATGGTGATTGCAAGAATGATGACTAATTCATTCTTACCTCGAATATTTTAATGATTAGAGATGTTTAATCTATATGATCAAAATGAGAAGGATTAGTAAGAAGAAGTAGTAATGCATAAAAAGAGAAAACATAGAAACCAAATGGTTTCCAGTAATATGTGAATTAGTTCTAAAGAAGTATAGTTTCCTAAAGGTATATCATGGAATGTAAGTTTCTGTTACATATGATTTCAGTTGTACATATACAAGCAGTATATCAAATTTAAAAAGGTGTTAAGTTTGTAGTCATTCTACCAGTAATATGGATCAATACTATACAATTGTTGTTAAATCTAGTCTTGTAGCTTATGATCTTGCTATTTGAGTATCATAATAGTAAAATTCAAAATATCAAGGTGAACTCTCTAATATTGAACAAAGCAAAAAGTATAAATTGGATCATATGAATTGAGATAGTTAGATTGGATCACCAGTGCTGAGGTAACACCTCAAGAGAGTATCATAGGATTGCAAATGGTTGTTTCTTTTTCTCTTTCCTGTTATTGATTGTGACATAGAAAATTTTCTTGCTACCATTTAGAAGCCTTGTTTTAAATTTGTTATGATTAGGAGAGAAACAAAGGACTCAATGTTGAAAACAATATTCAAATATGATATACAAGAGTATAGTGACGTAGAAGGTTTCAGAAGTTTAAAATAAACCTTGAATGTATCTTGCCTGCGTACTTATGTTTTGAGTATGAAACTTTGGGGGGGGGAATTGTTATACTGCTTCTGAGCTGAATTGGTAAACTAGTCTTTGCCTTAATGATTACATGCTTAATTAGATTAAACATCATTTGAACCTAAATAATAAGGTTAGATCAGTTGTGATGCTTAAATCCTAATAAGGAACTCTAAGCATGCTTTTAATTTGAAGAATTAGGGTTTGAGAATTGTAAGCCCTACTTGGCAAAATTAGGGTTTTGGTAGTACATGAATGGAATTTGATCAAGGATAGCAATGTGGTAAAGGATTTTTCATATTCTGTAAGTATATTGGATTTTATAAAATTTTGGATATGATATGGATAACGCAATCATGCAAGATAGAGATTTTTCTAGAATATTTAGATTTTTTTTAATGTGGTTCTCAGTCGAACTATACTTTGAACGACCATGCTTCTAGAGTGTTGTTCAGTAGTGTAGTGTTTTATTTTTAGTTATTTATTAGTATCTCTAAATGATGATAATTTTTATTGGAGCTCTGAAATTACATTTTGGACATCATTCTAAATTTTCATAATTTTTGGAGGATGTTTGACTTCTGAAATAAACAAATTACAATATTTTTGTTATGATAGAAAAATCTACTGAAATAAGAAAAAGTATAGTGAGGGGTCAATATGAAAATTACCCATGCACGTCAATTTATATATATGATAAATCTAACATACAATGATCTCTCATAATTCATGATTGATTCCATAGAAACAAAATCCTAGAGAGAGAGAGAGGAAGTTAGGGTTTTAGAGGAGAAAGTGGTAAAATTGTAAATCTAGGGTTTCACAATCCGAGATACGATGAAATTATGTAAGTTTAGCTATTTTGCATAGCCTTTCATGGTGAATATTCTCAGACATGTCAATATTATGCCCATCCTCTGATTTTATTTGAAATGATATCAAAGATTCTTTGCATAGCCTTTCTCCATAAATCTCCATTCTTAGGGTTTTTGAGTTGAAAGGAAGAAGAAACCAGTGATATGCTAGGGTTTTTATATGAGTTCAAGATTTTCAAAGATGAGTTGAATTTTTAAGGTGTTTTCACAACTTAGTGTAAGTGGGTACTTCTTTTAAACAATAGATTGCATGTAATTGGATTGAATCCACCATAAATGTTCAATTATCTTGTATGCAACAATAAACCCTAAACTACTTTTTAGTTCTAGCTTTTGCAATATGAATTGAAATATATTATTTCTTTGTTGTGATGAACTTCAGATGATAAAATCATATTATAAATACATACAAATAATCTAAAAGAGATTTCCTAAAGTAATTGTAGAGGTTACTAGAACATACTAAAATTTAGGGTTTTCAGTTATGCCTAAAATTGCTATATAATTGAATAGAGAAATTTGCCTATTTGAATCTCCTTATTTATGAATATTTGTTCATCAAAATGTGTAGCACATATATGTCAAACACTATCTTGGATTTCATGTGATGTTATAAGTGTTTGCTTGATATCTCCGTAAAGAGGAAAAATCCTAAATGAGTGAAAAGTTGGAAATTTGCAAATAGACCCTGTGAAATCTATTTGAAGTGATTCTCTTTGACATCATAGACTTTATTTATTCAATGTTATTCTTGATGCATGATATCTCAGTGAATGGTGTGAAAATCCTAATTCAACTCAATTCTAGCATTTCATATACATGTTGGTTGCATGTGAATTGTTGAAAGTGGTCTTTTATCAATGAGAGATTATGATTCATAAAGTCCTTATACGAGTTGTGTGATATGTGAATGAGGATAATGAAACCACAAGGTTAGGGTATTATGTGAATCAAGAGTTTTCAATTCAATGTTCTTCAATTAGATAAGTGTTGTTGCACAGTTGCTCAATTTACAATACATATTATTGATAATTTATGAAACAAAATATTAATGAGGTTAAATTAAAGTATGTTGATGTAATGATTGAATTGAGAATATAAGAGTGAGTTTGACATTTAGATGTTGTGAACATTGTAGACTCCTTCACATGAGGCATACACTGTACGGAGGAAACAACTTCTGGACTGGAGGTCCCATGTAGGTCAAGGTAAGCCGTAGCACATCATTGTGGGGTGTGGGGGTCTAGGCCAGTGAGGGAAGACTCCTTGAATGATTGGTATCCAACACCAATCGGGGATGCATGTGGTACGTGATAATGAGTTGTGGTGATCAATGGACATCTTCGGTAGGTCCATTGGTTCACAACAAGCCCGGGGCCTTTGACCTACCATCTGAGTACCCAAGTTGAGAGGTGGAGTCTAAGATATCTGGCCGCTCCCATTAGCTTCCAAGAGGTAGACATGTCGAGGCCTATTGCAGATGGGGTCTTACTCGAGACATAGGCTTAGGAACTCAGACATGCTTCCAAGCCTTTTATAGTGATATTGCAACTTGGTGCAATTCTTTCACATGTTGTGGTACACCTCATGTGGGTTCAGGGCATAATCAAATGAATGGGAGATAAATCAAGTGTGTGCATATATTGATTTATTTCTTGGAATTTCATAGAGTAACTTGTTATTTGTATGTTTTTGAATTACTAGTTTTCTTTGTGATTGACTAGAATGTTCAGAGATTGATTTACTCTTTGTAGTCATTTAGAGTAACATGCAATAAGTATGTCTATGAATGATTAGTTCCTCTATAGTTCTTTTCTATTCTACTTCATATTTACTTGTTCAGTAATATCTCTTTGATTGTTAAAGTGTTTTATATTGTTTCTATGAAGTACTCATTCTCTTAGTGAGTAGGCTCACCCCTCTACTCAAAATTTTTAGGAAAACCATGTGGATTGAAGAATGTCAATGCCAGAGTAGATCTACCACAAGATCTAAGTATTGGATTATTCAAGTTATGTCGGTCCTTGTCACTCTAGGTCCTTATAGAGTAGTGAGAGAATTGTTAATGATGTTGTGTAACTTTGATTCCTTACTAATAGAGTATGTATCTTATTATCATGTTGTATGTACATGGAAGTGTGAGAAACATAATAAATGTTTATATATGTATCTTTAATGTTGAGATTAGATTGGAGTAATCAAGTTTTAGTTTTCCTTACAAAGTTAGTTTATGTGATTGAATGTTAGTAAACAAGTGTAAAGACCCTAACCTGAGGTTTGGCATAACCTTGTTTTCTTTTGGCTCAATCATGTGCTTAAAGCCTTACTCTAATCTTTTAGATGTAAGTAGGTCTTGTGGAGAGCTTAACTCTCCAGTTTGAGCTTGTCTCTATGTTGTGTGTGCCTTCTGTGCTAGTAATGGTGCAAATTGCAATTTACCTAGTATAAGGGGTAGATGTGCAATTTGACACCTCTAGAGTGTTCCCTCTCTTTCTTGACATCATCTATAGGAAAGAGAAAGATGAGGGTGTCTTATTTGAGCATCGATCGAGGAGTATTACCCTGGGTGGTGATTAGGTTGAGATGAGTGTTGAGTACCTCGATCATGTATGAGTTGGTTGTGTTGCCATGACATTGAGCCGCGACCAAGGTTAGTTTTGGAGGGTGTCATGGTCAAGAAATTCCTATAGGTGTTTGAGTCGCAACCTAGGCAGTATAGGGTAGTCTTAGGTCAATATGGTTGACCTAGATCGTGTTGTCTCAGCCTAGGGTTTGTGGTGGTACCTTGTCTCGGCCTAGATGGTGGTGTGATGACCATAGGAGGTGCACCCTAGGATGGCTACAACTGTGACCATGTGGGATTCCATGGTGGTCAAGACACTACCTAGAGTGTATCACCATGTCTTGCATGTCATGTTTAAGTGGTTGCATGTGTATGCATGTTGGTCTTTTGCGAGGACAAGTGTCCCCTTGGGACCCTTAGTATGTTTACACCTCACCCTTTGCTCTCTCTCATCCTTCATATATATAACCCCTTAAATTTACTTATTTGTAACCCTTTCGGCCATCTATATTCTTCTTTCATCTTTGCTTGTCTTGGATCTTGGTGGAGCAAGGAGGTTCGTCCTTGGAGATTGGGGGAAATCAATATCCTCTTGCATGTGGTGGTGATGGTGATCCAATCTCATCTTCCATCCTTGGTAAGTGTTTGTCTTCTAAGTTGATGTTTCTTTTGAAATCCTACCTTCATCTTCCCCTCTTTTCTTGTCCATAGACCATGGTTATTCCATGTTGGTTGTTTGGGAGAGAAACTCCTCATCACAAGGATCATAGACCATGTCTTGACAAGTTAGACCCAAGTGTGAAGAGGATTTCTCCTCTCTTTCTTCCTTTCTCTTTTGGTTAGGATAAGAGATTCTTTGCTTATTTACTTGGGCTAGATTTAACCTTGGTGTTTTCTTCTTCTTGAGGTGCTTTTGAGGACGACTGTGGATCTTTTGGTGAAGCTTCTTCAACCCTTGGATCATGTGCTTGGAGATCTTGATGGTGATCACCATAAGGTGGGCTATATAACACTAAACCTACTCTATTATTGAACTTCTTAAAGCTCTATATTACTATTTTCTCTTTCTAAATTGCTTCCTCATAACGCTTATTCTTACTAGTAATCTCTAGATCTTGTTTGATGAATATACCTTGCTTGGTTTAGAGGAACCCAAAACCCTAATCTATGTGTACCTAATTTAGTTGATGATGAGTTATAGAAGTTCTTCTCTAAGTTTTGCCCTTGATCTTGCTCCCATGCGTGGTGTTCATGTACTTAGAAATTGGGTAGATGTTAGGATCTATTTTGGTGACTTTGAACATGGTTTTTCCCTCATTCTAAGTGGTTCTCTCTTGGTTATTTCTTGACCTATGGTGATAGGTTTCTTGAGTTTTCCTTCATGGTGACCATGGTTCTTTCCTTGGTTTTAGTTTTGTTTGAGACTTGGATGGTGTCCTTTTGGTGTGGTCACGATACTTCCCTCTTGGTGGTTGTGACCTTCATAGATTTTGGTTGAGATGCTTCCTTGTGGTTGCGTTTGACATAGTGGTGTTAGGTCAAGATCTTCAATATTAAATGGCCTAGTCACCCTTGGTGTTGGAGTGTAGTTCCTACCTTGCTTGATTTGAGACTCACCCTATAGTATATGGTGGCAAACATGATGGTCTTGGGTCATGACATGGGTGTAGGTAAAGACACCCTTGAGTCCTTGACATCTTCTGGTCGTGATGCTTTGTGAAACCCTAGCCCTAGTGTTGCGTGCATGGAATGATCTAGAGGGTGGAGGTCATGACATGAGGATTGATGGTCGAGACACATGAGTGTCATGGTCGTGGCATGGACCATGATGGGTGGTCATGACCTATAAGGTTATGTGGTCACATAGGATGATAGTAGGTGAATAATAAGCACATGTGAACACTTAATGATAATCATATACAAATAATACATCAACCATACATAGTGATGTTTGGAACATTATCTCATCAACTTTACTAATGACTCCTACTCCCAATACACTCCAAGATGATGAAGGGTGATGGTCCTAGGGTGGATAGTTGTACCTACTCTTGTAACCTCTAATCGGCTAAAATGAAACCCTAAACCCTAATAGTGAACATTGAGCTTGCTTATTTCTTTATTATGAAGGGATTATGATATTGTGTGATTATCTCTCTCTGATTCAGCCCTATTTTAGGGCTTTAACTTGTGTCATTTTGCATTTCAGCCACATCTATACTTGTTATATTACATGTTATTTCCCCCAATATGCTTATTTCTATCAAATGCACTTATGGAGGCTTTTTGCATGTTTTATAGGTACTTTTTACACTACTTGATGGCATGGAAAGAGGATGGTCCAAATCTAGGGTTTCCTCAGGCTTGGAGAAGCCCAAAATAAGTCCAAAACCACTTCCAACCTACCCCAAGTGGTCAAAGAATGTTTTGAAGCAATACCCTCCATGGATGATCAAGTTCAATGCTCAAATGCATGGGAAAGACATCAAAACGGCCGTGGTACTTCACCACGGCCGTGGTGGACATGCCCCAAGCACAAAAAATCACTAAAACTCCCAGAAATTGATGAATATGGCCAAAACGGCCATGGTGATCAACATGCCCGTGGCCATAGGTCCCCACCACGACCGTGGTGACCCCCCACGAACGTGGCCATCCATGAACATATCTCTGTGATCTCCACATTTTTAATTCCCATGACCGTGCCCATCCACTATGACCACGGTCTACCCTACCCACCACGGCCGTGCTACTCACAAAATCTATCCATTTTCCACTGCTTTACCTATTTTTCCCCTACTTAACCTAGTGCTTCCCCCACACCTATATATACCTAGGTGGTGACTGGGGCACGAGGCTAGATACCTTCTACCCCCTCCTATCTCCCCAAATCACCACCCACTCCATTCCACTCCTTATCCACCTCAAATCCACTCCATTTCACCATTTCCACCACATAACCCCCATATCTAAGTCTTCCATCCACTTCCTTTCATCATTCCACATCATTTCATCCTTGGAGGAGGGAGGAGAACGTCCTGCAGCTTCTGGAGAGGAGGATTGCTTCGTCTACACCGAGCTCCATGGACACTTCTACCTCTTTCTTCTCTCTTTTTGTATTTTCCATTTCTATGAGTAGCTAGGCCCCTATGGGTGGGCTGTTTGGGGGAAATTATGTTACTTTGATACCATGTTGAGGGAAAATGACATGTAAGTGTTGCAATTACATTTGTTAATGATTATATTCTATTTGTATCTCATTCTCCATGAATTGCTTATTGGTTTGTGTGTGAAATCACCTAGGAATTTAGGCAAATTGCTTATATGTGTGAATTTTGGGATTTACCCCTAGGTCCAATTCTTGGATCCCTAGGTTGCCTCCCATCTTCCTACATGCTAATCAATCTCCCTAAACCTAAGTGAGAGATCTAAGTAGCTAGATTGGATAATTCTAGTACAATTAGCATGGAGCCTTCTTAAGGCTAGAATGTGGGGGAATTGGGGTCCAAAACCCTAGTTTCACCTTCCCATTACTACCCTCATCCCCTAATTGCCCTAGGAATGTCTAATCTAGAAACCTATACTTGATTAGACTCTAATTGGATTGAACAACACATGATTTCTTCATTTCTTCACTCCATCTTCAACCCTAGCCGATCCTCTCACTCCAAAAGCTTGAGAAACGACCTTGGGAGGTTTCTAGAGCTTCAGCCACCATTGGAGCCGTGGAGCTTGGGATCATATTTGAAGGCGGGTTTTATAACTTGAACCCCTTTACATTGTTATTCAACCATTAATCTTGCAATTTCATTGATTCCTTCATTATCTTGATTAATTTCTTGTTGAAATTGGCTAATTCATGAAATCAGAGGTACTATGAACTTCAGGGACGAAGGTAGATGATGATGACATCATATTGGACACTTTTTCCAATGAAATCATGGTCCATTCAGTTTTGAGTTAATTGCTCATGCGGTTTCACCAAACTGTTTGAGAGGGTTGAACAAGGGTTTACCGTTTGAGATTCCTGTTCCTAATTATGTTGGTTGATAACCCACCAAATTTTATGGATTAATTCCAAAGTAATCATGAGTTGAAGGCTAATCAATTAGGCAAACCTAATCGGATTAAGTGCTGATTTTCAACTTGAGTAATTTAACTTTTTGGGAAAACGGTCTCAAAACCATTTGAGAGAGTTGACCAAGGGTTTACCATTTGATGTTCCTATTAATAATTATGTTTGTTGATAACCCATCAAATTTTATGGATTAATTCCAAAGGAATCATGAGTTGAAGGCTAATCAATTAGGCAAACCTAATTGGATTAAGTGCTGATTTTCAACTTGAGTAATTTAACTTTTTGGGAAAACGGTTTCAAAACCGTTTGAGAGAGTTGAAAAAGGGTTGAAAGTTTGAGATTCCTGTTCCTAATTATGTTGGTTTATGACTCACCAAATTTTATGGATTAATTCCCAAGGAATCATGAGTTGAAGGCTAATCAATTGGGCAAACCCTAATTGAAATTAGTGCTGAAATTCCAATGAGTTGATTTGAGATTTTGGGTTGATTAGCCCAAACGGTTTCAAAACCGTTTGGGGATCAACCAAACGGTTTCAAAACCGTTTGGGGATCATCCAAGACCATTTGGAGGTCTAGGGTTAAGTATAGTTGACCAATTGAAGGTCCAAAGTTATCAAATCACTTTGCAATTAAGTGATGATTTGATGATCAACTCAATGGCTCAAACCCTAATGATTTTTCACTAGAATCCAAAGGTTGGATGAGCCAAATGGTCTCAAGACCATTTGGAGCTCATCCAAACGGTCTCAAGACTGTTTGGAGGTCTAGGGTTGAGTATGGTTAAGCAATTGAAGATCCAAAGATACTAAGTTGGAGTGTAATCAATTGCTAATTTGGTGATCAATCCAATGGTCCAAACCTTAATTGGTTGACTTGGATTTTGATGTTGACATGGGAAAACGGTCTCAAGACCGTTTGGTGGTCATCCAAACGACCTCAAGACCGTTTGGGGTCAGGTCATGTTCAATTTGGATGATGGTTCAATGATTTCAAAGTAACTAATCTTGCATTGATTAGTGTTGAAGGATCATCGATTCCAAACCCTAATTCAATTGATTCAAACCCTAATTGATGACTAATTGAGGGTTAATTGAGGGTCAAGTCAGTTGAAGGTTGACCTATTTAACTTAATTGAAGTATGAGGATAGGTCCAGTTGATGATTGGTTCCATGAATTCAATGATTGAGGGAATCAACATTGGGAACCCTAATCCAATATAATTGGGTAAGAAACATATGAAGTGTGTTATGCAACTATTACAATGAAATGTAATGAGTTGTTGCACTTTGATGAGTGTTAATCAATGAACCTTGAAAATGGGTTTAAGTCTATGATGAGTATGATGTAGCCATACCATGATGAGGATGAGAAATGAACTCATACCCTGAATTGACGATCACTAATGCTATATGATGAGAGTAATGATCTTGAATAACCATTTATGATATCTTTGAATGCCCCGGAGGTATGGAATAATAAAATAGTAAACCCTAATGGTGGATTATTGATTATGAATCCTTTCATAGGGTGAATTTGATGTGAAACCCTAATTAAAGATGGTTTCATGAGAAACCTTGATGTTTGACGTTCTGAGAAGCTCAAATCCAGGGTGATACTATGTATTGCTTAATGAACCCTAATCTTGGGCAATATGGTAATAAATCATATCTTTGATGTGATAATGAGATGATTATCTTAATATGACATGAAATGGGAAACCCTAACCTTGGTAAGGGTATGGTGGTGTTACCCATGAATAGTGAATTCATATTTGTTGAGCATGGTTCTGTTATGCAATTGATATCCCTGTTATTATCTGTGCTAACCATGCAGGAATGTTGAAATGATGATCATGGCCAGGTATGAGCTATGATGTTTAATTCACTATTGTGGTTGTACCTTGAGTGCCATAATATACCTTGCTGCCTGGTAAGAGGTAACAAGAGAGTTAATGGGCCTCAAGTACCATGTGTGATGCTTATAATAACAAGTATCATGTTTTCCTTGGTCAGTTGACCAGAAGGTGATAATTACCTGGAAAAGTGGTAATAATGCTTAATGATGAGTGAAGGGTTTAAATACCCAGATCCATATGATTATGGTGATGAGATTGTGAAGGGATGAGAATTCCCAGTATTGAAATGAGGGACTGAGATCCCAATGTCTTATAAGACTGTTAAGTAATCGATGAAATTAGTACATGTTTCTTTATAGCATTGTTATAATCAGTTATGTTTGAGAACTTGTCTGATGCTAAAAGAATATGAAAATGTACTTAATAAATCAAGTGAAATATGTTCATGTAGTGCTCTGACCATAGATCCATCATCGTCAGCAAATGGTGATGGTGAAATAGGTTTTCCTAAGGGAACTCATGGAGGGCATACTTTTGAGTATGTGGGGGTAAATGGGCGAGAATATCCTTATGTCCGGTGAAGAGATTGAGGGAGGGTAAACATTAAACCTCTCAATCCTTCATGTGTCGGGATGGATGTATCATGAATCTCCCGATGGATGGGATGAATGTATCATTAAACTCCCAATGTTATGTCGGGTCGAGGAGATAAACATGAAATCTCTCGATTGGCGATGAGAGTGCAGTTGACGTTGTAACTATATAGCAAAGTTCCAGTATACCCTGGAAAGCTATTTGAGCAGTCGAAATAGTCCTGCTTGTAGTCCTGTGCTGACCAGGATGTGGGAGGTCATGGTAATACAGTTCTTCCATTGACCTATTTATGGTACCGATTTCGATTCTAGAAATGGTCGGTTGGAGTATGAGCGGTATACCTCATCTCTTCAGAGCTTAAATCTGTTTGTAAAATATAATCAGCTGTGTAGCGTATTTGCATAAGATTGAAATATGAGAAACGTTGTTTGATGAAGTATTTCTTAGCATGCCCTTGACACAGGAATGTACTTATGTTCCTTTAATTCATATTGAATATGAGACATGCTGCTTATCAAGTTATAGCTGTAAATTTTGCATAAGAATGTTGCTCTAATCTGCATAGATGTTGATTCACCTGCTATTGAATTATATTATATCACTGTTCAATTTATTTCTATTAAACTGCAATGACAATGTTTTGGCGGAGAGTTATATCTCTCATTGGGGAAATTTTTATAATTGTCTCACCCCCGTGGGATTCAACATTTTTAGGTAGATGCAAACATCGAGGAAGAAACCCTTCTGTAGGAGGAGAGCAGTAGTAGCAGACACAGGGACAATAGAGATCCAACAGGTGGAGACTTTGGCTGTCTAGTTTTGTGTAGTTAGTCCTATAGTCGTCTCTGTACACTCGGGTCCTAGGAGTTAGTGTTTTGATACTTCGATCTGAGATTTTGTGCATGTATGCCTCGAGGTGCAATGATGCATGTTATGTATATATGAATCGAGATGTAAGGTTTTACTTTGGTTCTAAATGAAAGAGTTTTCCTGTGAATGGATCTCTTGATAAATGGTTTTAATTTCACTAATTTTTGGTAATCCGCTGCCAATGTTTGCTTCCACATGTTTTATTATTGTTAATGGCATTTGTTATCTAAATGATGACGATATGTTGTGACAGTGCCCATCCACCACGGCCGTGGTCTACCCTACCCACCACGGCTGTGGTGATCCACCACGACCGTGTTACTCACAAAATATGCCCATTTTCCCACTGCTTTACCTATTTTGCCCCTACTTAACCTAGTGCTTCCCCCACACCTATATATACCTAGGTGGCGGATGGGGCACGAGGCTAGATACCTTCTACCCCCTCCTAGCTCCCCAAATTGCCACCCACTCCATTCCACTCCTTATCCACCTCAAATCCACTCCATTTCACCATTTCCACCACATAACCCCCCATATCTAAGTCTTCCATCCACTTCCTTTCATCATTCCACATCATTTCATCCTTGGAGGAGGGAGGAGAACGTCCTACAGCTGCTGGAGAGGAGGATTGCTTCATCTACACCGAGCTCCATGGCCACTTCTACCTCTTTCTTCTCTCTTTTTGTATTTTCCATTTCTATGAGTAGCTAGGCCCCTGTGGGTGGGCTGTTTGGGGGAAATTATGTTAATTTGATACCATGTTGGGGGAAAATGACATGTAAATGTTTTAATTCCATTTGTTAATGATTATATTCTATTTGCATCTCAATCTCCATGAATTTCTTGTTGGTTTGTGTGTGAAATCACCTAGGAATTTAGGCAAATTGCTTATATGTGTGAATTTTGGGATTTGCCCCTAGGTCCAATTCTTAGATCCCTAGGTTGCCTCCCATCTTCCTACATGCTAATCAATCTCCCTAAACCTAAGTGAGAGATCTAAGTAGCTAGATTGGATAATTCTAGTGCAATTAGCATGGAGCCTTCTCAAGGCTAGAATGTGGGGGAATTGGGGTCCAAAACCCTGGTTTCACCTTCCCATTACTACCCTCGGCCCCTAATTGCCCTAGGAATGTCTAATCTAGAAACCTAGACTTGATTAGACTCTAATTGGATTGAACCTAACCCCTAACCCAATTGAGCCTCGTAAGGGTAGTAGGGGGTGTTAGGGACTAGTTCCCCTATACACAACCTAGCATATCCATGGCCAGTTAGTAGCTTAGGTTAATCCATTAGTCTCTAACTTGTTGTTTGGTTTGGATAATATAAATGGAATCATAATTTTCATATGTCACCCCCAACTTAAGTGATAAGTTCATACCCCTAAACAGCCCACACATCTCTTTACTGCTTGAAACCCTAGTTTTGTGCTTGCTTAGGTTAATTAGTTCTTTTCTTGCTTAGTTAGCTTCTTGCCTTGATCTTGCCTTGTTTATGCTAGTTTAGTTCTTTAATTTCTCTTTTGCTTATCTCTTGCTTGCCTTAGCGTAATTTGCACTTTCATATCTAGTTTAGTCCTTTCTTGCCTACTTAGTCTTAATCTAGTCTAGGGTTAACTTAGATTTCATTCTTGCCTTTAAACTGCTTGTTTGTCCATAATAGTTTAACAATCAAAACCCCCATCAAACCCTTAACCCTAGTCTCCACAGTAGGAACCCAACAAAACTAACCTAGCTCTAGTGGCCCCTCCTTTCCCTGTGGATCGACCCTATACTTACCACCTTCCTATACTATGACACGACCCTGTGCGCTTGTGGGTGTAGTTATTTTAGTAGAAGTAGGTGTGTTAGTTAGGTTTATAAATTTTGAAAGTGACCCTCCCATGTGTTCTGATCTCGTGGGGAGCATCTAGTCGAGTCAAATCGGCTAGTGTGTAGCACCTCTAGCCGACGCACCACTCTCTCTTGCTTACCAACTTATAACCATGCATGTATAACAAGATTTATAATCATAGATAGCTCATGATATGGTGATTATGATATGATACATGTTAAATGAGCCTTGAGAGGCATGTTGATGCACTTGTAATATGTCAATGGTTGTGTGATTTGGCAGTGACATGTGGCCTAATCTGAGATGAGTTGAGGGATTGATATCCCATGGTATGTGGATTTGTTGATGATGATTGTGAATGTAAATAATATAGACATCATGTGGTGATAGTGTGACAAGCTCACACCCTATATGTTTATGTCTGTTGGAAGTGTGTTATTCCCTCATATTTGTAGAGTTTGTTACGACTTTATACGTTGTAACTTGATTGATGATAAAAGACACTTAATTGACTTAACTAATCAAGTGGATGTTGATCATGTAGTTTGACATGTTCCATAGGTCCATCTCAATTTCAATACATGCTAGATGGTGAAATGGGCTTTCCCTAAGAGGAAGCTTAGAGTCATATACTATTTAATATATGCATTCACAGGAGTGGTTGTGGGCCATACCCTAGTAGGAATGCAGATGCGGGCCATAGCTTAGTAATATGTTGCTTACGAGGTTTCACATGATTGGCTGTGGGACGTACCCTGGTAGGAGTGCAACTGTGGGTCGTAGCTCTATTTCACTAGTATTGTGACCCATACCAAGATGGGCTAGGACTTTCACTGTTGACTATATGTCATAGGTTGTAGTTGACTGGTATGTCTCTCTTGTGTACTTGTGTACTGGCCATGAGGTTTGGTGCGGTCGTGCTTCTGGCTCTTCCATAGACCTTGTATGGCACCGATTTTGACTTAGCAGTGGTTAGTTGGATTCGGGTGGTACAACTCAAATTCTCGAGGCATATAAAATATGTAATCAGCCATGTAGTATCTTGCCTAGGTTCAAATACAAAAACAATTGGATGACACCTTGCTTGATTTTGTATAGTATAGTTTCTAGAGAATACACATGTTCTTCATATTCCTTTTATAATGATAAGATGCTTCATAATCCAATTGCAATTTCTTATACTATTAGTGATGATCACATGCTTATCATAATTGTCTCTTTACTTCCATTCTTTAATTGCCTTATATGTGCTAATAATAGTGTTGGTGGAGAGTTATATCTCTCGCTGAGATTTGGAATCTCATATGGGTTTCCCTACATCTTTTAGGTGGACGCACATGAGGAGGTAGAGATCATGCGACGGAGTCTAAGCAATAGCAAGAAGGACAATAGCTGACGAGGTTGGAAGCACTACCAGTGGTCCTTTTGTGGTTAGAGTCCTAGATTCATCCATGTACCCTTAGGTCTTGGAAGAAGTTTCGTATGTTCCTCAAGGGTGATGGTGATATGAGTTTTTTTTGTTTATGCACCTTTGTTGTATATAGTTGGTTGTTGTACATGTTCATGTAAGTGAACACATATCATTGTTGGTAGGTAATCTTGTAGGACATGTTGTAAATAATGACGCTTTATGATATATGTTTCAGATGGAAAGTTATGGACTCTTATATAATAAGTTGCTTGATGTTGGTTCTTGTTGTAATTAATTTTAATTTTTAGTGTTTATTGGTAATCCATTGTAAAGTATTATTGTGATCTTGTGGTTTGTGTGGCATGGGGCGTCATAGTTTGGTTGATATCAGAGCTTTAGGTTTTCTGATTCTACATGGACCTAGAACTAGGGTTTGTGTTTGTTCTTGTGTCCTCCATTATGTCTTATAGTGAATTATGCTTATGCAGAAGAAGCATAAAAGCTTAAAGATGTCTGGAGAACATGAAGAACACATTGTTGAAAGTAGTGTTGCTGCACTAGGTGGTGGTGTAAGGAACCAGGAATGAGAAGATCGAGTGCCTGAAGGTCCCTAGTTTGACCTAGCTATGCTTGAGAATCCTACCTTTCAATCTCATTTTGGACATTTCATGGCTAATATATGCATATGGCGATCAGGATGCTAGCATCTCAGCCTAGGGCATCAGTTCTCAATGTCGAATCTTTGAGTACTGAGATGAGTTTTGAATGGCTCTGTCATGTTGTGATAGTGGAGTATACTAGGACAACTAATCCAGCAAATGCATATCTATGGCTAACTAAGCTTGAGACAGCCTTCAAGATCCTCAACATCCCAGAGGCAAAAAAGGTGAAGCGTGCGGTGTACCTTCTAAAGGGGAGTGTCGGCCATTAGTGGGCCATAGAGGAGGGAAGAAATTTGGTGTTGAGGTAGGTTGGAAGGATTTTCAAGGTGAGTTCATCAATTGGTACTTCCTTCAGACTTATATGGATGAGAAGATCAGTCAGTTTGAGCGGATTCAACAGGGACCCATGTCTATCAATGAGTACGAGGCTAAGTTTATGGAGCTTATTTGGTTCTATCCTCACATGGATACCATGAATGATGAAAGGATACAACATCTTGAGAAGGGGTTGAACGCTGAGATGTCTACCTCAGCGACTGCCTTGGAGAATTAAGAAAGGGTTGCCACATTTATGTAGTTCGTTCGAAGGATAGAGAGATCTGTGATAGAGAACCGAGAGGTAAGTGCCAGGAAGAGGCATGCACAGTTGCAATGACAGTTGTCAGGAGGCATTAAGAAGCCTAGGTTTCCTACACCACCAGCAATGCAAAGGTTCAATTCTCAGATGCAGTGGTCATAACGTAGGCACAGAGGTTGTAGCCTTCCGCTTGCAGGAGCTCACAACACAGTGTTAGTGTCAGTTTCAGTGACAAAGGCCATAGCATTCCACCTACAGTTTGAGACTAGAGCTTGCCATAAGTGTGGTCAAGTAGGACACTTGAGTTGGGAGTGCCCAGTGAGAGATGACGATGTGGCCTCAACTGAGACACAACCAACAGGGCTCGTATAGATAGCAGAACAACAGTGTAGGAGGATGAGGATGTGGCCAAGCGTCACATGTCAGATCATTTTCTCAGGAAAATAAAGGACATGGGAGACAATAGGAAACAATTATATTCTATGCTATGAGTTGGTCAGAGGCGGTGGTCAGCCCACAAGTAGTGATAGGTCAGATGGACTTATTTCATTCTGATTTATATTCTTCTTGCTTTGTATTTATTTTGGTTGACATGGGTTCAATGCACTCTTTTAGAACTCATGAAGTGCTTGGTAGTTGTCTTGTTCCTGTTAGTCATAGAAGAGATAGTTTGTTGTTAAAAACCCCATTAGTTGGTTCTGTAGTGTTGTAGGAGGTGTGCCCTTCCTCTGTCCTTTATTTTTTAGGGCACAACATTCAAGTGGATATCATACCAATTGGTATGCATGGGTTCGATGTAATCCTTAGAATGGACACCTTGGAGAAGTGCATAGTGGTCTTGGATTGTTGTTTCAAGTAAGCAATGTTTGTGGATGGCGGTAAGATGTGGATCTTACAGGGAGATGGGAAGATTCTTCTGACGTGTCTAGTGTGAGTGATGGTGGTAGGGAAGTTGTGTTGAATGCCAGAGTGAGGAGTTCTAGTATTTAGAAGGTGCCAGTTGTCAGAGAGTTTGAGGACGCATTT
The DNA here is from genome assembly GCA_963693085.1 of Alisma plantago-aquatica. Classification (NCBI taxonomy): domain Eukaryota; kingdom Viridiplantae; phylum Streptophyta; class Magnoliopsida; order Alismatales; family Alismataceae; genus Alisma; species Alisma plantago-aquatica. Next base: position 572,471,187 of record OY856411.1, read on the forward strand.
CCTGAGGAGTTTCTAGGTGTTCCCCCCACCCTGAGAGATTGATTTTGAGATCAATCTAGTCCCCGACACGCAACCGATAGCCCAGACACCGTACAAGATTGCTCCTGCTGAGATGGCAGAGTTGAAGAGACAATTGCAAGAGCTGCTCGACAAAGGTTTTATCAGGATGAGTACGTCACCATGGGGAGCTCCAATGCTATTTGTAAACAAGAAGGACATGTACATGAGTCTATATATAGACTACAAACAGTTGAAGAAGGTGATGATAAAGAAAAAGTATCCCTTTCCAAGGATGGACAATCTGTTCGATCAGTTGCATGGCCCCACAATGTTCTTAAAGATATACATGAGATTAGGATATCACCAGTTGAGGATCAAGGAGAATGACATACCTAAGTCGACTTTTATGATAAGGTATGGTCATTATGAGTTCATGGTTATGTCATTTGGGCTAACCAATGCACCAAAAAATGTTCATGGACTTGATGAATAGAGTGTTCTAGCCATTTCTTGATCAGTTTGTGGTGGTATTCATAGATGACATATTGATATATAGTCATGATAGACAATAGAATGAGAAACAGCTTCGTCAGATGTTGATAGTGCTAAGACAACATTAGCTTTATGCCAAGTTCAACAACTGTGAATTCTGGCTGGAAGAAGTGGTTTATTGGGGCACGTTATATCTGCCGAGGGAGTTTGTGTGGATCCCAAGAAGGTTGAGTCAGTGACAGAATGGGAGAAGCCAAAGACGCCAAAAGAAGTGTGCAGTTTTCTAGGTTTGGTAGGATATTACAAGAGGTTCATCAAGGACTTCAGTGTTATCCCTTTTCCCCTAACAAAGTTGATAAGGAAGGACGTGTCATTTATTTGGGATGATAGATGTCAGCGTACTTTCTAGACGTTGAAGGAGAAGTTGAAAAGTACACCAGTCCTAGTCTTACCTGAGCGAGGAAAAGGATACATAGTCTCTTGTGATGCGTGTAGGAATGGCTTGGGTTGTGTGCCAATGTTGGACAAGCAAGTGGTTTCTTTTACTTCTCTATAGCTTAATAAACACAGGGATAATTACCCAACCCACAACTTGGAGTCAGCTTATGTGGTTCATGCTTTGAAGATTTGGAGGTATTAAGTGTCAGATCTTCATGGATCACAAGAACTAAAGTACATCTTCTCACTGTAGGAGCTAAATATGAGGCAACATTGTTGGATGGAGTTAATTAAGTATTATGACTGCACTATTGATTACCATCTAAGAAAGGAAAATGGCATGGCAGATGCAGTGAGTAGGAAGTCCTCTTCATTGAAGAAGGTACAGTTGAGTTCTTTGGTGGGCCACAAGTGAGACATATTGATCTCCCTACGTCGGATGAATGTTAAGGTAGAAGTTTTCTTGCTAGCAGGATTATTAGCGCAGTTGTAGGTGAAGCCCATTTTGAGACAAAAGATTAGAGAGGCACACAGGTTGATACCATGATACAACAGATTAGATCAACATTTGGTAGTGAGAAGTGTAATGGCTTCCATAAATCCGATGATGGGATAGTTTGTTACCATGGTAGAGTTGTGCTTCCTGATGCGGATGACCTAAGGAAGATGGTGCTAGATGAGGCTCACTCATCCATGTATTCTATGCATCCAGGTATCACCAACATGTATCACGATCTTAAGGATGTGTATTGGTGGTCTGGTCTGAAACGTGATGTAGCCTAGTACATTGTGAGATGTGTTGTATTTCAGTAGGTTAAAGCCGAGCATCAAAAGCCTATAGGAACGTTGTAACCCTTGCCTATACCACAGTAGAAATGGGATCATGTGACTATGGACTTTGTGGTTAGTCTGCCTAGAACAACCAAAGGTCATAATTCCATCTAGGTGATCATTGATAAGTTAACCAAGTTAGCACATTTTCTTCCTATGAAGATGATGTATATAGTTGAGAAGCTTGCTCAGATCTATGTTGATGAGATATTGGTTGTGTATGGGTGACATCCCTCCTGCTGTCTTAAGTAGAATGGAGCTTCTACTTTCTGACTTCCTTTGGGGTAGCGTGGTGCACCCCTCTAGTTGGTCACGATTAGCTTATCTGGTTGGTGAAGGCGGCTTGGGGCTAAAGAGACTTGATGAACTTGCAGATTACCATTCGTTATGTCACATTAAAAGGTTCACCCAAGCTCAATGTATATGGAGCTCATGGCTTTCTTGTAGGTATGGTGATACCTTGTCTATTGCTTCCAAGAATGGATCTACTTGCCACAGACGTATGGTGACTCTATGGCCTTCCTTCTCAGCTTGGGAGGGTAAGGATCTTTGGGGGAATGCAAGACAAAAGTGTCCACCTGATAAGGCTTATGGAAATCTTTGGCTCTCCAAGCACTATCCTAGATGGAGTCTTACTACCTTTAGAGCACTCACAAATGTACTACCTACTATGGAAAAGATTAGTTCCTGGTCGGGGGCACATGTTCCTGCATGCTTACATGTGGCCAACACAATGACTCCATTACTCATCTATTTGAGGGCTGCAAATATTGGAAATATATTTGGGGACGCGCTCAACTTAAACTCAACATCAGAGCCTCATATTCTCTATATGAATGCCTTATGGACCTTGGTAAAAGATCAAAGCAATCCATAATCATTGAACTTTGGTCCATCACTGGTGCTGTCCACTTCATTTGGGAGGAGTGTAATAAAAGGCTACATAATGGTGGCGCTTTTGACTTTGTCGCCATCTTCAGTCATCTTGCACTTGAGATCAAGAGAATGTATTTTACTTTTAAATCTTGTCTTGATTTTCCTCCTATTATAGCTAGGAATTGGGATCTGCTGTAACCAATTCTTAGGAGTGTGTAGTCGCATGTTCGGGTGTGGCTTGTAACTTTGTCCCCTTTTCAGGGTTTTTTTGGAATATATTTACCCATTTTTCCAAAAAAAAGATAGTGTGTTTGTATGGTGTTCCAGCAACTATCGTGTTTGATAGAGGTCCTCAATTCACGAGCCACTTTTGGGAGTGATGACACACAGCTTTGGGTATGTAATTAAGGTTTAGCACTACCTTTCACCCATAGATGGATGGTCAATCTGAAAGGACCATTCAAATTGTGGTGGTACCTTGTCTCGACCTAGATGGTGGTGTCGCGACCATAGGAGGTGCACCCTAGGATGGTCCTGACCATGACCATGTGGGAGTCAATGGTGGTCGAGACACTACATAGAGTGTATCACCATGTATTGCATGTCATGCTTAAGTGGTTGCATGTGGGTGCATGTTGGTCTTTTGTGAGGACAAGTGTCCCTGTGGGACCCTTAGTATGTTGACACCTCACCCTTTGATCTCTCTCATCCTTCATCAATATAACCCCTTAACTTTCCTTATTTGCAACCCTTTTGTCCATCTATCTTCTTCCTCCTTCTTTGCTTGTCTTGGATCTTGGAGGAGCAAGGAGGTTCGTCCTTGGAGCTTGAGGGAAATCAATCTCCTCTTGAATGTGGTGATGGTGGTGATCCGAGCTCATCTTCCATCCCTGGTAAGTGTTTGTCTTCTAAGTTGATGTTTCTTTTGATCTCCTACCTTCATCTTCCTCTCTTTTCTGGGCCATAGACCATGGTTCTTCCTTGGTGGTCATTTGGGAGAGAAACTCCTCATCACAAGGGTGATAGACCATGTCTTGACAAGGTAGACTGAAGTGTGAAGACGATTTCTCCTCTCTTTCTTCCTTTCTCTTTTGGTTTGTCCAAGAGCTTCTTTGCTTCTTTCCTTAGGCTAGCTTTTAACTTGGTGCCTTATTCTTATTGAGGTTCTCTTGAGGTTTAGAGTGGAGCTTTTGGTGAAGCTTCTTCAACCCTTAGATTGTGTGTTTGGAGATCTTGATGGTGATCATCTTAAGGCGGGTTATATAACACTAAACCTACTCTATTATTGCACTTTTTAATTCTTTATATTCCTATTTTCTCTCTCTAAATTGCTTCCTCACCATGCTTGTGCTTAGTGGCAATCTCTAGAGCTTGTTTGATGAAGATACCTTGCTTGGTTTGGAAGAAACCCAAAACCCTAATCTATGTGTACCCAATTTAGTTGATGATGAGTTATAGAAGTTCTTCTCTAAGTTTTTCTTTTGATGTTGCTCCCATGCATGGTGTTCATGTACTTAGAAATTGGACAGATGTTAGGATTGATTTTTGTTGATTTGAGCATGGTTTTTCCCTCTTGGGAAGTGGTTCTCTCTTGGTGGTTTCTTGACCCATTCCTTAGGGTTTGGTGATCGGTTGCTTGAGTTTTCTTTCATGGTGACCACGGTTCTTTCCTTGGTTTTAGTTCTATTTTGAAATTTGGATGGTGTCCTTTTGGTGTGGTCATGACCTTCATATCTTTTGGTCAAGATGCTTCCTTGTGGTTGAGTTTGACGTAGTGGTGTTAGGTCAAGACCTTCAGTGTTAAATGTCCTAGTCACCCTTGATGTCAGAGTCTTGTTCCTGCCTTGATTGAGTTGAGACACACCCTAGAGTATAGGGTCGCTACCATGATGGTATTGGGTTGTGACATGGGTGGAGGTAGAGACACCCTTGAGAGCTTGACATGTTCTGGTCGTGATGCTTTGTGACACCCTAACCCTAGTGTCGTGGGTGAGACATGATCTAGAGGGTGAAGGTCATGACATGAGGATGGATAGTCAAGAAACATAAGTGTTATTGTCTTGACATGGACCATGATGTGTGGTCACGACCAATATGGTTATGTGGTCACATAGAATGATAATAGGTGGATGAGAAGCACATGTGAACACTTAATGATAATCATATATAAATAATACATCATCCATACATAGTGTTGTTTGGAACATTATCTCATCAACTTTATTGATGTCTCCTAATTCTCATACACTCCAAGATGATGGAGGGTAATGGGACTAGGGTGGATAGTAGTACCTAGTCTTGTAGCCTCTAATCAGATAAGAGGAAACCCTAAACCATAATAGTGTACAATGACCTTTCTTATTTCTTAATTATGAAGGGATTATGATATTGTGTGGTTATCTCTATCTCTTGCTTACTAACTTCTAACCATATGTAGGTATTATAAGATTGATAATCCTAGATAGTACATGCTATGGTGATTATGATATGATACAAGTTAAATGAGCCTTGAGAGGCATGTTGAGGCACTTGTGATACATGAATGATGTGAATGGTCCTATGAACTGGCAGTGACTTGTGACCTAATATGAGATGAGTTGAGGGATTGATATCCCACAGTATGTGGATTTGTTGATGATGATATTGAATGGAAACAATACAAACATCATGTGGTGATAGTGTGACAATCTCACACCCTATATGTTTATGTCTGTTGGAAGTGTGCTATGCCCTCATTTTGTAGAGTTTGTTATGACTTTATACATTATAACTTTATTGATGCTAAAAGATACTTAATTGACTTAACTAATCAAGTGGAACCTAATCATGTAGTTTGTCTTATGCCATAGACCCATCTTAGTTACAATACTTGTTGGATGGTGAAATGGTATTTCCCTTAGAGGAAGCTTGGAGTCATATACTATTGAGTATATGCGTTCACATGAGTGACTACGGGTCATACCCTAGCAGGAGTGCGGCTACAAGTCGTAGCTCAGTGTTATGTTGCTTATGAGGTTTCACAGCATTGGCTACAGGCCATACCCTAGTAGAATTGTAGTTGTGGTCCGTAGCTTAGTTTCACTAGCGTCATGACCTATACCAAGGTGGGCTAGGGCTTTCATTGATGACTATAAGTCACATGTTGCAGTTGACTGGCATGTCTCTATTGTGTACTAGTGTACTAACCATGAGGTTTGGTGAGGTCATGGATTCTGACTCATCCATAGACCTTGTATGGAACCAATTTTGACTAAGCATTATCGGTTGGATTTGGGTGGTACGACTCAAATTATTGGGGCGTATAAAATATGTAATCAGTCGTGTAGTATCTTGCCTAAGTTCAAATAAAAAAATAATTGGACGAGGCTTTGCTTGCTTTTATACAATATCATTTGTTGAGAATTTACATGTTCTTCATATTACTTTTGTAATGATAAGATGCTTCATAATCCAAATGCAATTGCTTATACTATTAGTGATAATTACGTGCTTATCATAGTTTTCACTTTACTTCTATTCTTTAATTGCCTTATCTATGCTAATAATAGTGTTGGTGGAGAGTTATATCTCCCACTAAGATTGGAATCTCACCCATGGGTTTCCCCACATCTTTTAGGTGTATGTGCATGAGGAGGTAGAGATCATGCAGCAGAGGCTGGGCAACAACAAGAAGGATAATAGCCGACAAGGTTGGAAGTGTTGCTTGTGGTCCTTTTGTGGTTACAGTCCTAGAGTCATCCATGTACACTCAGGTCTTGGAAGGAGATCCTTATGTTCCTTGAGGGTGACGTCAATATGAGTTTTTGGGTTTATGCGCCTTGGTTGTATATAGTTGGTTGTTGTACATGTCTATGTAAGTGAACATATATCATACATGACATGTAATCTTTTACATACATGTTGTAAATAATGATGCTTTATGATATATGTTTAGACGACAAGTTTTGGGCCCTTATGTAATAAGTTCCTTAATATTATTTTTTGTAATCAGTTTTAATTTTTAGTGTTTATTAGTAATCCACTGCAAATTTTGTTGTGATCTTGTGGTGTGTGTTTGTGTGGCGTGGGGTGTCACAACAAGAGTTTGAAATCAAAAGAAAAAGTTAAGGGTGGTTGTTGCATAATGTTAAATCCTCAACTTATGCCTTAATCTCATGATCAGTGGTAATCATGGGATGTGGGTGTAATAGATTGGAATACTCATATCACCAAGGTGCACCTCCTTTTAAGGATTCCCGTCACTAAGAACTCCAAAGTTAAGCGTGCTTGGCTTGGAGTAGTTCTAGGATGGGTGACTACTTGGAAAGTTGATCCAAGCTTGTGTGTGAGTGAGGACAAAGCACACAGTTAACCCAAGTGGTGTTATGTGGGGCCATTTGTTATTCCTAAAATTCTACTAGACCCTTGGTTAGTGGGCTCAGGCATTCTAGATGGTATCAAAGTCAACCCCCTTTAGTAGGTGATCCCCACATGGACATGTGGCATGTCAGTCTTGAGCCATGTGGTCCAAGCATGTTGGAAAGGGCCATCCAAGATGATGTAGCAACCTTGCATTCGTAGTCGATGATTGGGAGCTGGGTGCACATGGGTCATTCCGAGTCTGCATTTAAATGGGAAATGATTATAAGGCCTTATAGTTGAGCTTTGGCAAGGACATCAAGAGTCTAAGTGGGGGAACATAACAAGAGGATAGCATTATATATAATGTGCAACTAGTTAGTAGATTTGTATATCATTAGATGGTAGATGGTCATTTACAATCTTTATGGTCTTTTCCAGGATCACCCAAGCTTGTTTAAATATGAGATAGATCAATGTTGGTCATCTAAAAACGAGATGCATATCTTATTTATGAACTCCAAGAAACATTTACTATTATTTCAAGAATAATTAGATTTCTCGAGGGTAAAGATCTAAACAATAATCAAAGAATTTTTTTATCAATTTTTTCTAGAAGATTACCAATTTTGTCATTAATGATTTCATCGACCATCAATTCAATATTGTTATCAAAATCCTCCTTATCTTGTTGGATATTCTACATATTGTTGTAGCTTTTACATGTGTTGTTCTTAGCATCCTGGACATTGTAGATCCCCAAAGGTATTTTCTTTAGTAAACATGGCCAATGTTTTATTTGGAAAACTCTCCAGTTCTTAATAGCCATGTCCAATGATTTGTCTGTTTGTTCCTAGTGTGTTGTTCTAGTTTTTCTATCCTTAAAAAGTTGGCAACAAGGTGTTTTTAATGTGTCTTTTAATGAAGCTCTGTTCTCAAGTCTCCTTTCGAACCCATACATTCTCGTATTCAATTTGTCCACTCTTATGAGACTGAGATGCATGGTTATATCTAGTTTGATGTTTTCTCCTTGCTACTATTACATGTATTTATTTTGAGGGAAACCTAAATGGAGGTGTGGTCAATGACATCATCAAAGGAGTTTGTGGTTAAATGGGTTCTTCTCCTATGATGAAATACACTCTAACACACCCCTTAAAACTCATGGTGGATCCACAACACTGACTTGGAGAGATAGAAGTTGTGTTGAGCTTGAATTCACGCCTTTCTTAATAACTTAGCCTACCGAAGTTGTGAAGGCACATATTGAAGAGCAATAACTTGATCATGCACTTGTGAATGCATGTACGAAGAATCAACATCAAATGATTGGTGAGACCATGCTTTAAAAGGGCTTGAGCAATGCTAATAGCACCTATACTATTTGAAAAAGAGAATTTGGTGCTAAAATAGAAATACAAAATCCTCACGTAACCACCATAGACAAGTAAATTCTACTATCAATAAATCCATAGCTTGCAACTCAGCCTCTAGACTCACACTAGAAATTGTTCTGTACTTCTTAGTTTTCCAAGCAATGAGAGAACCACCCAAAAAAACACAATAGGCAAAAAGAGTCAAACAATTAGAAGGATTACTAGCCCATGTTGCATTAGAGTATGCATTACAACACACTTCTTGCCTAACTAGTAATTTGAGTATTTAGGTTAATTCTAGAGTTAATTACACCTTTATTTTCACTTTTTATTATTCATTGGTTGATTGATGTTTTGTTTCATCTTAAATGTAACGACCCCGTCTCCCGGTAACCCCCCAATTAAGGGAGACCCGAAGGTTAGAGCCGTTATTCATTTAACAGGATCAAAGGTTCGACAAATATTCAATAACAATTAATAAACTTTACCAACTAAACTAAAAACTGGTATAAAATAAAACTTTTCTTACCTTGGAAAAACTGGGAGTTCTAAACTTCTATCCATGAAGATGTTAATATAACTAATCCTCCTGTGTACATTACTTCTCATTTAATTCCACAAATGCCACTTTACTGTTGGTTCTTTTCATTGTACCTAAAATGCCGACAAACAAAACGTCAGTCAGTATATCAAAATATACTGGTATGTGGAGACAACCAAAATCTTGCACATATGGCTAACAATTTAAATATCACAATCAAGATATTTAGCAAGCCAATTTACACTTTTCAGTATGACATTCTCCACCACTTTTGCCCTAACCCTAGCATACCCACCTTAGGGTTTCTTTTTCCCATGACATAAGGCCACCTTCTCAATCCCGAGCTTGGTGCCTGGGGGTCACCACTCATGGTGCCCTCTAGTCATGCAATATCATAGGCCACCTTCTTGGTGCCTGGGGGTCACCACTCATGGTGCCCATTGGTCTACCTATCTGGGCCTGACTCTCTTGGCATCATCCATCAGGGTGGCATGTAGGTGCGAGAATACACACTTCTAGTATTAATGTGATAATCATAGTGACTTTATGATTTGCAAGTATGAACAACCAAACTGTTTAGTTGCAGTCAATGCGATTAACCATCCGGCAAACACGCAGGAAACTAATGTGATTATTCATAAGCGTAACCACATACCTGTTAAGCAGACTTGAATGCAGAAATAACCAACCAAGAAATCAAACAAGTGCACACAGGTTGATCCTGAAAAAGGCATCCAATTTCTCTATCATTAATCATGTCATCTTGATCCATCAATCCTAGTTGTTTCCTAGGTTATTTGCCCTTTTTAGGGTTTTGACCATAATTAGGGTTTCACTTCCTTTATACCACTTTTACTTTATTTTTATCAAAATATCCATCAAACCCTAATTATCTCAGTTTATTTTCCATTAAGATCTTAATATCAGATTTGGATCACCAAAAACCCTAATTTTTGGATTATCATATTCTTTCTTCCCTTTTTCCCTCATTTAGGGTTTCTAAGGGTTTTAATCAACATATTAGGTTTAAAAACCCTAAACCTTGCAATTCTATCATCAAAACAGGTTAAAAACCATCTTTAACTTTAATCAAGTAAATCATGCTTGAATTAATCTATTTGCAAGATTAAAACCATCTTTGGTTAATAATTAGGGCTTTCTAATTATAAATTGACACTTTTCCCATCAAAACATGCACTTTTGCAAGAAGGAATGAAATTATGTTCTCAAACTATTTTTAAAGCATTCCTCATATTTTTATGATCATTTTTCATGATTAACTTTGTTCATCCGAGCTTCCTAGCAGAAGTTATGATTTTTGCAAACTAATTCATTTTTCTAGATTTTCTAATATACTACGACATTTATTAGAATATCTCTAGCCGTTCGATCTGTGGTCCGCTGGACCACTCAAGATCCAACGGCCCTCGGCCGCACGCCTAAACAAAAGCTCAAAAGAGGTAAATGACCTATTTACCCTTACCTTTACTCATAAGCGCTGGGGACCAGGGGGTCTTTTCCACTTCTCTTCTTCTTCCTTGAGATGAATCCTGCGCGCAACACAGGGTCGATGCCGCGGTCAACAGCGGCGTTGACTTCGAGCACCCGCTTCTCCACTCTCGAAAAGATGCATCACCCACCGTCGACAGGTCCTTTCGGACTCACCTACACCTCCAATTTTCCCAGACATGCACCGCTTGCTCGGGTCCAGAAGAAGCACTTCCAGTGGTGGTTCAGGTGAATCGACGATGAAATCCAGAGGGAAGAGTAGCACCTCGAGGGCGGGGAAAGGGTGAGGGAGGCCGTGCGGAGTCTTTAGAACATGAGGGAGATCTCACAGTGAGATTCTACCATGTATATATAGGGATGGCCGCAAAGGGTGGTTGGCGGAAGTCCTGGAGGTTGGGGGATTCTCCCACCGCTTCCCAAAAGATAGCCAAACCCAGGTTCGTTGAATTCGGCTTCCCAATCTGAGCCTGATGGAAAGATTTCCAAGGGCCCTCGTCATCCAGGGATAGAGAAACTCGGAGGGGAAAATAGGCAACTGGGCTATTTCCTCTCATGGTCTATCCCAATCTGTCCCAAGCTAGGAGACAAATGGAAATCCTCAGATCCCGATCCTAGGGTCAGGATTGCGAGCGAAATAGGCGCCTGATTGCCCAAAATGTGACATGTATATCAAAATCCATTATCCTTCACACTTTAGGATAACTTCAAAATTCCATATCCTGAAATCTGTGCATCTTTTTTTAACCAAATTTTAAGGGAAATTTCCTTTTGCCCTTGTCTATACGCATGCCAAATATGAGTCCCAAATTCCAAAGGAAAAATGACTTCTTCATTAAAAGCAAGTTGTTCTTTAATAAGACTTATTTAATTAATATTTCCTCTTCCTTTTCGTCATTATCTTATCATCTTAAATTCATTGGTCCTTAAAGGTACGGATTTCCACATTGGGGAAACATCTTCTTGGTTTCATCCTTTTATTTATGTTTATTTCACATACTCTCCTTATCTTTTTATTTCTTCATTAAAATATCTCTTTTTGAGGAATTCTCTTTATTTATATTTTATTTTCCTCATTGGTATTCCTTTTAACATTATGAATCCTTGGGATACGAAATTCCACCAAGGATAACTCAATTATACCTCTTTCCACTTATTTCCCACATTTATCATCGTTTTCAATTTCTTTCTTAATAAAGAAATACTTATTTGATCTTTTCTTTTATTATTGCCTTTTCTTTGCAATCTTGGATTCCTTGGCACCCAAGGAACCTAAAGGTACGAAATCCATCCTTGGATTACATTCTTTTACCTTCTAGAGGTTTCCACACCTTTCTTTCCTCAAAACTCAATTATTCATTTATTAATTGAATTTCCTTGTTAATGGGCCCAATAGCCAATAAAGCCCACAAATCAAACAACAAGGCTATTTTCAACGAAACTTATTTATTCAACACAAATTATATCATCATTTGTCCCAATATCTTCAAAATGAGAAATTACATTTCTCTCCTTATGAACCCAAAATTGGGGTTGTAACATCCTTCCCCTCTTATAGGAATTTTGCCCTCAAAATTCCACCAAGCAATCAAACAATTCAGGATAAGCCTTTCTTATGTCCATCATGGCTCCCATGTGGCTTCACCCTTTCCATGGTGTTTCCCAAGAACCTTCATTATCTCATATCCTTCCATCTGAGTTCTTTCTTACCTTGGTATATCGTACCCTCATAGGTGACTCAGGACATTTCAGCTTCTCAAAAGCTGAATAGGTTTAGGGCTCAACACATGGCTTGGGTACCTCACATAGTGCTCTAGATCGGACTCATGTAACACATTACACATCATGTTATCCTATGGGGCAAGGCTAAACACAATCATATCCACCAATCCATCTCAAATGGACCCATATATAGGGGATTCAACTTTCTTAGTTGTAGCTCAGAGGGGTCGGATTTTCACATTATATTCCCCCACAGTGAACTGCATGTCAGTCTGCTTTGCATCATCTCGTGACTCATGTCACCCTTGGGCTCTCTCTCAGCCATTGCTCGATCAAGAGACTTCATCTGCACTCACTGTGGTTCTTTTATGACCTTCACTAGGCCTCCTTCACCAACATCATCTTAATGAAGTGGTGACCGACACTACCTCCTTATTGAACTTCTTACATCCCGATAAAGGCTATGGTGGTTAACATCACCTCTTAAGAACTGTCTCTTTGTATCACCCTGAACAAGCACACTTGCTCTCATCAGACCCTCTAGTCTGGATCATACTACTCATTAGTTGGGGGTGATAAACTATACTATCATCGAGTTCTTCACGTATCTACTTCCACCTCATGGAAGTGAACCTTCAGGTCATACTCAAGAACTTTTGAACTTGCATCATGGTGTAGTTGAACCATCTTTCTCTCTTAATTAGTTCAACCGAATCTGTCCATTGACAACATTCTTTCTATCTCATGTCACCTCGGTAAGGCAATCTATCATAACCCATATTGCATCTTGACCTTCTTTGGTCTAGGGGAGACTTACCACCACATTTGTAGTGATGAATTCCCATTCCCTCTCGGGGATTCTTTAACCTCTAAGTCAAAGTACTGGGTTACCGATGCTCGTCCTTCACTCCTGGCTTGCATGACCACATGCTACATGCATCTTCATCTTAAGCATCCAAAGTGCTACTATCTCTTACTATCTTTGTAGTATCACGGTGTATGGTGATCTTAAAACCATGACCTCCTGTATGTCATAATTCCTCAAGATCGATACCTTAGAAACCTTAAACCACTTTCATCAGGGTTTTATTACCTTCCTTTCCAAAGAAGTATATCTGAGGTTCTACAACCATCCTTTCATTATATCCTGGACTAGGATGGCTAACCAAACAACCTTTAACTTGATCAACCGACATTGTTATATCTGTGTGTTAGCCAAACTTATCTCGTTTCCCACTGAGGGTTAACCTAATAACCTCTTCTAGCCTCCATATAACTAGACAGCTATATCTCAACCAGAGCATTCATTATCACTTCACATCTTAGGTATTAGGTAACATGATGATATACACCTCCATGTATTATACTTATCATCTCATCTCAAACTCTAAATTTGTCTTCATCAAGAAACTCTGAGCTCATCCTCATGATGATTCAACTCAACTTTTGCATAACTTGCAAATTCCACATAGCTCATGATAAAACATCCTCACAAAATGATTTCCTTAATACTCTTATCATTTGTACCTGTCCATGCATCATCCACTCCACCAGGGCACATTATCATCTCTGTCCTCATACCTCGTAGCAATGTTCCAACCCGCATCATCTTTTATCCTTGGTGTATGGCATGCATACTGTCCCATCTCTACCTCCCATAACAAGAGGAAATAAGCATTTGGCGGCCGTCCAAACACAAAGTTCTTCCTGTTCCAAGAGTAGAGATGATACATCCCACATCGCCAGTACACCTTCAATTCTAAGTTGAAATGTGCAACTCATGTATCATGACATCAAAATTACTTCCAGGGAAAACTGCTCTCGAACCTACTTGGGTCACCACACAATCCTCGGTCATCTCCTCTAGGTCTATAGGGTGCCGACACTTTTGGGGGCATCCCTTTTCCCTTATGCACCAGAGAGTGCCCTACTCATTTGCCCTTTGGGTCACATGAGTTCATGAAGGTGATTAGTCTCCCAACCCATGGCCCTCAGACAATGATAGTTGTTATCTCCTGACCCTATGGTCATATGCAACTAGGGAATTAGGAAACTCCTACTTCCATCGATCTTATCCCTTCCTGGCCCTAAGATAGACTTAGGATTCTATTATAGTACATGTCCAACTGAGAACCTTTCCCAAACACTCATCATCTCTCTCTTCATTCATGGGTTGTCTTTCATCCCTTCACAGGGGTTATGGCAACCTGCCTACCTTGGTCAGGCCCCACACCGGCTACCTCCATGGTAACCCTTCCACATGCACTTAGAGATGGTTATCTATGGGTTTACAGGTTTATTCTCACTCCATGTACTTTTCACTTAGCTTCTAAAAATCCTATGAGACCTCCTTAGGTTACCTCAAAACCAACAAAACTGATATACCCCCTACAAAGGGTCCCTCTCCCAGGATGGGAGGAAACTACAACTATTGACAACAAGGTCACAACCGTCCCTAGGGTTTACATTCACATGAGCATGCCTAACCCAACAGCAAGTAGGTCACCTATTAAACCATGCTAGGTCATACTTGTTCTCTTCCCTCAACATTAGATCAACTTAGGCATGAAGGGTTCATCAAACATACCCTTAACTTGAGGGATTTCCTTTTCCTCTACACATGAGGAGTACCATGCTCGAAACTATGGAGACTCAAATCTCACCATGAGCATTGGATACACACCTTCCCCTCATAGGCCTAGGATCCCTAGATTATCCCTTGGGTATTCCACAGCATGCTCAAACTCTCAACCATGAATCAAGCATATCCCAGGTATGTCATGTACTTCCCTGATCCTTTCATATGAGCAACACCATAAAGTTGAGTTCCCCCTCAAGGACACCCAATTAGGTATAAAGCCTCACAACTGGTTACTTATCCCTCCTCAGGGTTTAAGGCACTCTTTACCTCATCCAGCAGGTAGTCACTTACACCATGGGTACCATAAGGTTCTTCAAGATATTATCAGCCTTCAGGGATCCAACATAAGGCAACCACTATCATCTATTGAGGTCGCATCATCCCCGACTACCCTATGTTCCTTATGTCTCAGGGTTTTGAGCTTCCAACCTTCTTTCTTGAGGTCTGCTTTCTCTCTAGAGCTAGTCCTGCAACCAACCTCTCTATAAGAGGTCCTTTCTTCATGAAGGATCAAGCTCATAAGCATATCCCTATCTGGTGAAGCCTATGTTCACGCTCAAGCTCACTCACGATTATCCATTATAACTTATGCTTATCTCATAAGCCACCCATCATGATCTCTTAACCAGGGTTTCACCAAGCTTTACCTTACTTGCCTAAGCCCATAGGGTAACCACAAGTTCTTCTCTACCTCACCCACGAAGGATCTATCCTTCGTTATGGCATGCACTACCCTCTCCAGGGTTGGGTCGCCCAAGATACTAGGTCATCTACCTTCGTATGGCATTCCAAAGGCATGTCCAACCAAACACTCGGTCTAACTCCTCATGTCATCTCTATCTCTTCGCTTAGGGTTAGGGTTAACATCATCCTCAAGGATGAGTTAGGTCTCTACTTTTTAATGGAGGTCTCTACCTCCAGGACTACTCTCTTAACACATCCTCCTGTCAAGGAGGTTTATCCTCAGATCTCTCCTGAGGCAATGACAACTCGTGTCATACGACCTAAGCATGTATATATTCCTTTACGCTTACTCTATTAAGCTTATGGCCATGACATCTTATTTACATGCTTTTTATTAATTTGGTGGAGGATTCCTTAATCCTTATCAATCTTACCCATGCCTCAAGAGGGTGATGAAAAGAGAGAAAACCCTAATCCTTAAGGTCCTTAATAGAATTTGGGTTGAGAAGGGATGAACAAGATGAGAGAGTCCTAAAGGTATCTTATTTCGAATCATACCCTAAAACTTTGGCCAGGCAGTCACACAGATCCGAGAGTCCTCGTATTCCGACTAGCGGTGCGGAGGAAAATATTGCCAGCCCCCGGTCGTGATCCTTTTCTAGACACCTCTGTCTTTTGGATAATCCTCTAATAACTCCCTCAGTTCTATGGAATTTGTAAAATTTAATAATTATTAAAGATTAAATGAGGAACCTATGCTCTGATACCAATTGTAACGACCCCATCTCCCGGTAACCCCCCAATTAAGGGAGACTCAAAGGTCAGAGCTGTTATTCATTTAACAGGATCAAAGGTTCGACAAATAATCAATAACAATTAATAAACTTTACCAACTAAACTAAAAACTGGTATAAAATAAAACTTTTCTTACCTTGGAAAAACTGGGAGTTCTACACTTCTATCCATGAAGATGTTAATCTAACTAATCCTCCTGTGTACATTACTTCTCATTTAATTCGAAAAATGCCACTTTACTGTTGGTTCTTTTCATTGTACCTAAAACGTCGACAAACAAAACGTCGGTCAGTATATCGAAATATACTGGTATGTGGAGACAACCAAAATCTTGCACATATGGCTAACAATTTAAATATCACAATCAAGATATTTAGCAAGCCAATTTACACTTTTCAGTATGACATTCTCCACCGCTTTTGCCCTAACCCTGGCATACCCACCTTAGGGTTTCTTTTGCCCATGACATAAGGCCACCTTCTCAATCCTGAGCTTGGTGCCTGGGGGTCACCACTCATGGTGCCCTCTAGTCATGCAATATCATAGGCCACCTTCTTGGTGCCTGGGGGTCACCACTCATGGTGCCCATTGGTCTACCCATCTGGGCCTGACTCTCTTGTCATCATCCATCAGGGTGGCATGTAGGTGCGATAATACACACTTCTAGTATTAATGTGATAATCATAGTGACTTTATGATTTGCAAGTATGAACAACCAAACTGTTTAGTTGCAGTCAATGCGATTAACCATCCGGCAAACACGCGGGAAACTAATGTGATTATTCATAAGCGTAACCACATACCTGTTAAGAAGACTTGAATGCAGAAATAACCAACCAAGAAATCAAACAAGTGCACACAGGTTGATCCTGAAAAAGGCATCCAATTTCTCTATCATTAATCATGTCATCTTGATCCATTAATCCTAGTTGTTTCCTAGGTTATTTGCCCTTTTTAGGGTTTTGACCATAATTAGGGTTTCACTTCCTTTATACCACTTTTACTTTATTTTTATCAAAATATCCATCAAACCCTAATTATCTCAGTTTTTTTTCATTTAAGATCTTAATATCAGATTTGGATCACCAAAAACCCTAATTTTCAGATTATCATATTCTTTCTTCCCTTTTTCCCTCATTTAGGGTTTCTAAGGGTTTTAATCAACATATTAGGTTTAAAAACCCTAAACCTTGCAATTCTATCATCAAAACAGGTTAAAAACCATCTTTAACTTTAATCAAGTAAACCATGCTTGAATTAATCTATTTGCAAGATTAAAACCATCTTTGGTTAATAATTAGGGCTTTCTAATTATAAATTGACACTTTTCCCATCAAAACATGCACTTTTGCAAGAAGGAATGAAATTAGGTTCTCAAACTATTTTTAACACATTCCTCATATTTTTCTGATCATTTTTCATGTATTAACTTTGTTCATCCGAGCTTCCTAGCAGAAGTTATGATTTTTGCAAACTAATTCATTTTTCTAGGTTTTATAATATACTACGACATTTATTAGAATATCTCTAGCCGTTCGATCTGTGGTCCGCTGGACCACTCAAGATCCAACGACCCTCGGCCGCGCACCTAAACAAAAGCTTAAAATAGGTAAATGACCTATTTACCCTTACCTTTACTCATAAGCGTTGGGGACCAGGGGGTCTTTTCCCCTTCTCTTCTTCTTCCTTGAGATGAATCCTGCTCGCAGCACAGGGTCGATGCCGCGGTCAACAACGGCGTTAACTTTGAGCACCCGCTTCTCCACTCCCAAAAAGATGCATCACTCACCGTCGACAGGTCCTTTCGGACTCACCTACACCTCCGATTTCCCCGGACATGTGCCGCTTGCTCGGGTCCTGAAGAAGCACTTCCGGTGGTGGTTCAGGTGAATCGACGATGAAATCCAGAGGGAAGAGTAGCACCTCGAGGGCGGGGAAAGGGTGAGGGAGGCCGTGCGGAGTCTTTATAACATGAGGGAGATCTCACAGTGAGATTCTACCCTGTATATATAGGGATGGCCGCAAAGGGTGGTTGGCGGAAGTCCTGGAGGTTGGGGGATTCTCCCACCACTTCCCAAAAGATAGCCAAACCCTGGTTCGTTGAATTCGGCTTCCCAATCTGAGCCTGATGGAAGGATTTCCAAGGGCCCTCGTCATCCAGGTATAGAGAAACTCGGAGGGGAAAATAGGAAACTGGGCTATTTCCTCTCACGGTCTATCCCAGTCCATCCCAAGCTAGGAGACAAACGGAAATCCTCAGATCCCGATCCTAGGGTCAGGATTGCGAGCGAAATAGGCGCATGATTGCCCAAAATGTGACATGTATATCAAAATCCATTATCCTTCACACTTTAGGATAACTTCAAAATTCCATATCCTGAAATCTGTGCATCTTTTTTTAACCAAATTTTAAGGGAAATTTCCTTTTGCCCTTGTCTATACGCATGCCAAATATGAGTCCCAAATTCCAAAGGAAAAAGGGCTTCTTCATTAAAAGCAAGTTATTCTTTAATAAGACTTATTTAATTAATATTTCCTCTTCCTTTTCGTCATTATCTTATCATCTTGAATTCATTGGTCCTTAAAGGTACGGATTTCCACATTGGGGAAACATCTTCTTGGTTTCATCCTTTTATTTATGTTTATTTCACATACTCTCCTTATCTTTTTATTTCTTCATTAAAATATATCTTTTTGAGGAATTCTCTTTATTTCTCTTTTATTTTCCTCATTGGTATTCCTTTTAACATTAGGAATCCTGGGGATATGAAATTCCACCAAGGATAACTCAATTATACCTCTTTCCACTTATTTCCCACATTTATCATCGTCATACAAGATGATCCAACTAGTCAACTAGAAGCTATTTTTGAGTAATATGGGATCCATGTAAGCTAACAAGATAGGACCTTGATAAGTGCCACCTTAATGGGTAACACCTAAAATGTGCAATAGGGTCTTGTGTCAAAGACCCACATGGATAACATAAAATGACAAGTTGGTTGAATAGGTTTTCAAATCAGTTCAAGTTATTGAACATGATAGAAATTCTATTACCAATTGTCAGCTCATTGTTGTAGTTAAAACAGACTAAGAGATTTGGCATATGAAGATAAAATCAGATTCCTTAAAAGGAATACATCAGAGGATATGTACGTGACACAACCTAAAAGGTTTTATAACTTCATGGATGCAAATAAAGTCTATAAACTACAAAGTTCAATCAGGGATTGAAATAAGCATCTTAGAGATGGGATATTTTGATTTTGACAAGATTGTCAAAGAGTTTGACTTGAGTCAAGATAAAAGATGAAATATGTGATTACAAAAGATTTAATTGGAGGATATATGAATATTCCACATATGATGAGGAATATCATCTCAGTATTATAAATATTAAGATTTGCCATGAAAACCCCTTCAACAACGAAGGATGGAGTGAAACATCTTATGAGATCAGGAACAAGACCTATGAGATAGTTATTGAATGTTGCACAATAGAATTTTAAGCACATACAATAGCAATGTGTTGAAAGAGTTCAATATGGAAGGATTATGTGAGAAAGAATCCAGATTAGTCTCTCATGAACCTTATGTTCCAGTTCTTGTAAATAGCATGATTAAGATTCCATAGGCTAGTACAAAAGAGGATCTATCATGTAAGCTATTAACATGCTTATCCCACATAATCTTGTATGTATTGGATATGGAAAGATGATATTAAAATCCAATAAGGGTTATTGGAATGTCATAAAGCCACCCATTAGTACTTGTGAAGTACTTAAGGATAAATAACTAGTCAATAAGGATAAAAATAAAAGGAAGAGATGGATGCAAAGAGTTACATCAATGCACGCTTCCATAATGACAAAAGTGATCACAAATAATATATGTTTCATTTAAAATAAGAAGTTTTTATTAGTTGGAAAGGTTCTAAAATAATATCTATTTATACTATTCTATAATAGAAGCTAAGTATACTTGTGTTGAGTACACAGAATGATACTATATTGATCTAAAGGTTCATGTGATGAACTTGTAGAAGATTCAACCTTTGATGACACAATAGCAATAATGTAACACCAACAGATCTAATTATTAGGCAAGGAGTATCAAATAACATATTACGACAATTCCATCTCATATGAAAATTTTACAACGAAGAGATTAGGAACATGCAATATAACTGCTAATAACAAAGTGTTGCTAGCCCGTTGGATAAAGCACTTGTGCAATAGAAGCATGGTGGACATGTTTAGGTCACTAAGGATGAGATCCATTGGTGATTAGCTCCAAGTGTAAGTGGGATTTTGTTGGCAAGGTATGCTCATAGAACAATCATGTGACGATTGATATGGCATATAACTTAAAGGACTTGATTAATACATATAAAGGCAAGCTTCCAATTCATTCTATTTCATTCAGTTATGAGATAATGAGGAAACACTATGAATGTCTAGATAATAATATTACTCAACGACGTATGTTTTCAAGTATTAGCCTTGCGGAAATGAGATCATACAGGTGTTAAGAGTACATATACATATTCTCATTATGTCCCTAGTGTACTGTGGAAGGTAGATAGATACCAATAACACATAAGATTGGAGTGTGATTTGGTTGATGGCTGAGTCTCACTAAGTCATGATATGCCAATATCAAACCAAGCACATAGATACATGTTAGGGAACAATATATCAGACAGACCCACCTTGAGAGTGACACATGAAAACTGTCATATGGTAAATCATAGTCAGATCTCATAGTAAAGGTGTCATTGTGATTCTTAGACCTAAAATCATTACACTCGTCACATGTCATTGGGTATGCTTTGACATCATCAAACACAATCATGATGCATGGGTTGTTATGACGGTAATGATTGGGTGACTTTGACACATGGGGATAGATTGTAAGTGATAGATATGGGATTTGTCCCTTCTAGTGGAGTATGATATCCTGGCCACTTGATAAGCGAGACTGAGAAACACATGTGCATGCACATGCGAATTAATATATGATATTGATGTCACATTATCTCAGACAGTCTTCTCTTCATTTAAGGAACATGGATTGAACATTGAGAGGATGACAATTTTGTGCCTCGAGTTCATCCTAAATATCAGTGACCAAGGAATTATACAATCACTACAACACCTTACATAGATTGTAGGTTGAAGTTGTTCTCCAACTTTCCATTCACTTGGGTAGCACTGATGTGCAACTAGGCACCACTCTTTGCTTGTGATGTCATAAGCTAGTTATGGACATTCACTTCCAACATGATATGTTACCTATAGGGTCACACACATGGGAACTCATATAGAAGAGGAGTTTATCTTGAATGATGATTGAATTTATTACTAACGTGTTTAGGTGTTCAATTCATGCAACAGATCAACTGATTCGCTGGTTGATCTATCACACACATGTGAACTCATCTAGAAGAGGAGTTTATCTTGAATGATGACTGGATTGATTACTAACATGTTTAGGTATTCAATTCATGCAACAGATCGACTGATTGGCTAACTGATCTATCAAATAACCATCTCACTAAGTGAGATGGTCGTTTGGATTGCCCGACGGGTGTTTCAAGTGTTGAGACATCCATTTGGGTTGTCAAGTTAATCACAGTTAGAATTGGCTTAGTTCTACCCTTGAACCAAATAGTTCAATGTGATTGAACCGATCAGTTCATCTCAGACTCATCAGAAGGCTGTCTAGGTGAGCAAATTCTTTCTTAATACAAAAATACTTATTTGATCTTTTCTTTTATTATTGCCTTTTCTTTGCAATCTTGGATTCCTTGGCACCCAAGGAACCTAAAGGTACGAAATCCATCCTTGGATTACATTCTTTTGCCTTCTAGAAGGTTTCCACACCTTTCTTTCCTCAAAACTCAATTATTCATTTATTAATTGAATTTCCTTGTTAATGGGCCCAATAGCCAATAAAGCCCACAAATCAAACAACAAGGCTATTTTCAACGAAACTTATTTATTCAACACAAATTATATCATCATTTGTCCCAATATCTTCAAAATGAGAAATTACATTTCTCTCCTTATGAACCCAAAATTGGGGTTGTAACATTAAACTTGTTCATTGATAAGTTAAAAAAAGTATGTATTGTGAATACATCAAGGTTTGAACCCTAGTTGATAAGGTAATGACCCACACATGTGTGTGGAAGAGTATTATAGACAGTTTAGGAAATTATTATCAAATAAAATATTAATTATTAATATCATCAAAGTTTCCTATATGAAGATATAAAACTCAACTGTGAATCCAATACAAAAAGAATGAACCAAATCAGAGTTGAATTGAGAGAGATGTGGAACTTTTAATTTTCACATAGAAATACATTCGGTTCAACAACTGATGGCTCGACAGACTCACAAACCGATGGCCCGACAGACTCACAAACTAATGGCTCGATAGACTTCAATAACTGATGGCTCAACAGACTCACAAACCAATGACTCAGCAGACTCACAAATTGATGACTCGACAAACTCACAAACCAATGGCTCGATGGACTTCAACAATTGATGCTTTAGTAGACTCGCAAACTAAAGGCATAGAGGGTTTTGAGCTACACCGCTACCCAACACAGCCAATCATGAAAATGGCCATAAATTTTGATATATATATAGGAATTTGATGAAATTTATTGTTTTGGATTCATTTTTTTATCCTCTACATAGGAAGAGTCGTAAACCATATAAAAGACAAACTGAAAGGTGAAGTTTGGGGTGATCCTTGGGAAGAACAAAAGGGCGAGAGGAAACGAAGGTTTATTTAGATCAACTTTGGTAAGTAGTTTTGAGCAGTAGATCTCTTCATGTTACCTTTCTTAGAACTTTGATGCAGGGTTTTTGAGTCGCATTTATAGGTTTATTTTATACTTGTTTTATGCGTTCATTTGTCATTTTTGTGACTATAATGGCATGATTCATTTCATTTAGCCTATAATCATTGTATGCATCAAATTTATCTTATTTTATCCTAATTTGAATGAATTACTAAATTCCATGGATTTACTTGTGTTTTTCTCTCTGTTTCAGGTACTTTATATTCCAAAACATGTTGTTACCATCAACAGGTCCGTCGATACTATTGACATGGCAAAAGTAACCAAGTCGGAGGGAAAGCATCCAGGTCGATACCATCGATCACACGGTCGATGGTCCCGAGATTAGCTCAACAGGAGAAAAGTCAGCCCGTCGATACTATCAAAGATCTAGTCAATAGTATTAAGAAGTCAACAAGTCGATCCCTATTTTGAAGCGATGGAAGCGCATCCTAAGGTGTCGATAGCATCGACACCCCATCGATGGTATTGATGTCGTCGGATCAGGACTTCATTCAGAATTGCCATGATCGAACGGTTGCATTCTTTTGGCAGCTGTAAGTCATACCTATACCTAAAAAAAGACGACCCAGACCCAAGGATCACGTTCTATTCAGCCGCATGAGTCCCAAAGGAAGGAGAGTGAAGAATAGAGACCAGAGCCCATAGCTATGCCCCAGATGATTCCAGAGCCGTAGATGGACGATTCTACCGCTGGAAGGCTGCAGAACGTGCATCTCGCACCGAGGATCATCTCGATCTTCTCCATTTAGGGGTTACATCATATTCTCATTCGTTTCCCCATGTTTTCCTCTGTCTTCTCCATGTGTATCATTGAGATGAACATGCAGAGCTAATCCCCATTGTCCTTAGGACCTGGAGTAGCCCAAGGAATCATTATATGACAATTTTCCATTGATTATCATAATTTGTCTCAATTCTCCCTGATATGTTATTGTGTTTTTATCGCAATTTTCTATGCTTGATCACCATAGTTGATTTCTAATACTATTAATTGCTCTTGATGGAGGATTAGTGGTTAAAAGGCATGATTAACACATTAACCAATAAATTCCTTAGACAAGGTAATGTACGGTGTATGGTGGATACCCAAAGAATTCATTAAAGCACTTACATCTAGGGTATAAGTTACTACTGGCATGGAACTGACCTAGAACTAGGTAGTGAATTGTATTGCAGAAGCAAGCAATTCTAACTATAGGCCATAATAAGGGATAAGCCACAAATTATGTTAGTTGTTTAGAATTTCATGCAGCGACACCTCGTGGCGAAATCGTAACCCTAAGGATTCCCATTCCATTTAATTAAACTAAACATTTAATCATCGCTCACATTTGTTTTCTCTTTGTTTATTTTTCTTTTGTTCCAAAACCAACTATCACTTTTCCAATCGGTCTAGCTGATCGCGACTAGTTAGTAGTAGTCTACTGAATTTTACATTTCCCTGAGTTTCAACTCGGGCCTCACAAGGCCTATATTATTTCAATGCATGCACTTGTGTTTACCGCACGACTCAAGCGTGTCAAGTTTTTGGCACCCTTGCCGAGGAGATCCAGCACTTCATCATCTAGGGATGCCGCACCTGCCCTATCTGCCCCGCCACAAGGACTAGTTCCTCGCCTGAGGCTAGCCCACCCCTCACTAGAGGTCAAGAAGGTGTACGAAGAACTGTGGAAGCACTCAATCGAGCCCACCCAGTATGGAGACCGGCAACTAATCAAGGACCTGGGTTTTGAGGCCAACATGGCCTATGTGCTTCAGGGGCAATTGAGAGAGTCCCCAATGTTATTTCGCGACCACGCCAAAGGTAATCCATTTTTCAACGGGTGGCCAACTTATAAGGAGATTGTCATAGAGTTTATGGCGTTGCTAGATATCTATGTCATCCCCAACGAGCTACAACCAACACCGATGGAATGGAAAGAGGGGCGAGTTTCTTTTTGCCTCTACAACAAAGATTACACAATGACCCTTTGCGAGTTCAATGTGATTTATGGGTGGTCACATAGCAACCTGCGCCTTCCACCGAAGAATGTAGACTATGACGCCATGTATTCGACGTTAGTCACTATACCAGAAGGTTATTCGATTAGCTGGCACCATGCCTCTATATTTGATTTTGAGCATCCCTTTGTCAGGATCCTACACCGGATTTTATCCAACACGTTCTTTGCAAGATCTAAACTGTCTCAAAGCAAATATCAAGAAATGGATATTTTCTTCCTCTACAATCTGCTGGAGAGGAAATGTATCAACTTTGGAGCTTTCTTCCTCACACGTGTCATGGCAATAAAGAGGAACACATCTCACAGGACCCCAATCTATTTTGGGGGTCTAATCACTCCGATCGCCATGCACTTTGGCATGGATCTGTCCAGGCTACCATAGATGGAATGCAATAATATGCTCAATCTGAGTCACTTTGTAAACACGGGCCTCGTCGAAGTCTGCCATGGCACCGTCTACTCCACCTGCCATGTGGGAGGTGTTTTTTAAAGGAGGGAACTGTCTGACCCTACCTTCAACCTTAGGCCTGGCTGAGACTAGAGGTGGCCCATCATTGATGTTGATGAAGATGAACAAGAACAGCAAGTTGAAGAAGTACAAGTACCAGAAGGTGACGACGACGAAGAAGAGGAGGAGGAAGCTACCATTCCTCTTCAATGATGAGTTGCTCCACGGAAGCGACCACAACACTTTGGAGCCTCGTTTTCTTCCCAGCCACTGCCACCACAACCCTCCCAAGGTGGAGAGGATGTCTATTCGATGCAGGGCATGTACACCATGCTCCGAGACATTCAACAGACACAACACTAGCACACCGCTTCTTTTGCAGGTATTCAGGAGACGATGAACATGTTGTATGAGAATCAGCAGGCCATCTACGAGAATGAGCGCCTCCTCCTCGCCAACCAAGAAAACATCCCCAACATGTTGCATAGGATGGAGATGCAACAACAACCGTTTTACAATCATTATTGGAGCCAGAAATACTTTGGAGGATACCGACAACCACCACTGATGCCCCCATCTGACATGTCATTCCAGGGGCATTATCCTACTTGGGATCCCAGCGGCCATCGGTACCCACCGCACCCACCACCAGAGTAGTAGAGAGGTATCGTTGTTCCACCTCTTAAGTCTGAATTTTGACTATGAGGCCATAGTCAAGTTCAATCTTAGGGGGGTGCTGGAACAACATCTATCTAGTTTTTCTTTATTTTATTTCATCTTTTGTTTTGCTTTTGCAATTTTCATCTTTCTTTATCTTAGTTTTCTTAATTTCTATATTTACTATTTTCTAGGATCCACTATCTATCTAGTATAATCAATGGAGTCTAATATAATTGCTTGTCATCTCGATGTTTTCACTTGGGGGTTTGTGAGAGAATGAATTTTAATGAAAAATCTTTAAGAAAAGCTTGCCTTGTGAGAACTTGAGGACATCACTTGTGAAACTCATTGGGTAGGTCAACTTGAAAACATATGAACATGATTGTGTATCCTTATGGTTCATGTTAAGAGGATTGATATGGATGTTGAGCCTAAACCAACCAAGCGATAGCGTGACTTTAATTTGAAGTGAGAGAGAGAAATCCCTTGATTAATTGGTACACAAGTCAGTAAGGAGGGACATATAATTCTTTTTGAAGGTTATGTCAATTAGTCTTGGGATCTGATCCATCGCAATTTCATTCATACTCCACCATAAGAATTTGGAGCACATTACTATCTTTCACTCTTTGATCACATCCCATGTAGATAGGTATTGCATTACAACTATTGTCACATAGTTTTGCATTAAAAAAATAGAGTAGTTATACATGCACATTATCCTTAGGTGCATGTCATAGTAGTTGCATAACTGTCATTATGTAGTTGCATTCACATCTTTTGAGCATGCAGTACATCATGTGTCTTATGTTCTTATGAAAACGTTAAAGGTGGTGAACTTGTTCCATACCCTCTGAATAGAATGCATAAAATGTACAAGTTATGTAAAAAGAAGGAAGCCCAACAAACAATACATTATCATTTATGAAAATGAGGGCTTGAAAAAAAGATTGAGAAGTAAGCATGAATAAGAGGGAGAAAGGAACATGTTCTCACCCGCATATTAAAAAGAACAAGCACACGGTGTAGTTTTCTTAGATATTCCATCTCACCTTGAGACATAAGGATAGTGCATGCACCATTCCACCAAAAATGTAGCATTAGTACATTTTCATCTTCATTTATATCATGATAGGTCATTCATTTTTTATTTTTGCATGACCGATTGTACTGTGCTTCTATTTCTTCCACAACCACCTATTCCATCCACCTGTTGCTCTAAGTGGTAGGCCAACCATGATTTTTCTCCTCAATTCATGTATATCAGGAGAGTTGCTTCCATTTAGATGGCAGTTAGAGAAAATGAGCAACGTAGATAGGAGACCACAAGATGCACCAAGCCTGAACCTGAGGATTTTATTATATTAACTACTTTACTTGATAGTGTTCGTGATCTTGGGATGGACATCTTTCATGAATGATTATTGTAACCTAAAGGGTAGTTATCGTTTCGTGGTTGGTAAGGGCCGGTATGTGTTTTATAGGTGGGAATCATACTGAGATATCATTTATGTGATTATGCTCTTTAGTTGACCCTCTCAATCAGATTTTATAGTTTTGTGCTTAAGGACGAGCAAGATTCAAACTTCTTGATCCAACAACCAGAGGTTTTGGTTAACCTTCATCATTCATCTTCTATCTCAGACATATCTTCCTCTACACCAATAAATGTACTTAAAGAGTATTTGGGTGACTTCTTGAGGTCTAAAGCTTGAACCAGACTAAGACAAGCTATATTTTGAGTCTAAATGGGTCAAAGATGAGATAAGAAAGCTAGAACGTGTGCAAGTGAGTGAAAAATCACCTCTTAACATTTATTTACAAAAAATAAATTAGAAATAATGTTGGTTATGTACTAATTATTACTTAGAAATTATTGTTGCTAAATTATAATATAGGCTCAGTCGATTTTAGTAGAAGAAATATATCATTCAACGTATTTTGTGCAATGATATTATATGTTTAGTTATGTGCAAGTTTCTATGCAATATGGTAAATGAAATGGTGGAAGCAGAGGCACCAGAGAAGTTGGGATTCCCCTATTCTAGATCTAAAGGATCAAATTATGGTTTATCAGAATTATATAACTTAATCTTTAGTCACATGATTTTGGTGAGAAATGCTAAATGTTTAATGGTCTAAAGTAAGGTAATGAGTAGAAATGATGGTGATTTTATGAGATCAAATTAAATATCATTAGACAATAGATGCCCTAGACACTATAGAATCCTTCATAGGAAGGTATGCATTGTGACAAGGAAACAAATTACCAAATGGAGGTAGTCAAGATCAAGGTAAGCCAGATTGTACCAGTAGGGTGCGGGGGTCTTGACCAGTATGACAAACTTGTTATGATTCTATAGTACTCAACACCATTTGGGGATGTCGGTGGTACATGTGTTAATTGTCAGTGGACATCTTCAATAGGTCTACTGATGCACCATAAGACAAAGTGCTTTGACTCTCTACCTGAGTACCTAAATTTAGAGGAGTTTAGATATCCAACCACTCCCATTGGCCATTGAGGAGTAGACGTGGGGATGCCAGGTGCAAATGTGGTATTGAGATTAAATTGTTAGGAACCCATACATGCTTCTAAGTCTTGTACAATGAGATTGTAGCTTGTTGCTATGCTTTCACATGTTGTGGTAACCTCCAATGGGTCTAGGGCATAATAAATGGATTACAAGATCAGTGAATGGATTTAGTTTATTTATTATAGTTATTATCATATCAATATTAGATTATCAAGCTTGTATTGAACTACTGCCATGTTGGACGGTTATAGTCTTATATTACCCAGTTGATATCCTTATGTGTTTAATTCTAATAACTATATAATATGAAACATCTTGGTTACTTGTTGTTTTCCTATGCACTGAGCCAATAGCTCATCAACCTACTGATTTTTTTTGAAAAAGGGCCAACTCTAATGGATGAGGCAGAAGCTAGTTTTTATCAAGAATAAAGCAAAGGTCTTGAGAAGAGTAGTTAGTTAAATGATCTCTTATCCTTCGTCTAGATCTTGGATGAGGATAGAGTGAGACTAGAGGAGTTTGTAATTAATTGTACTTGATGTATATTAAATGTGAAACTCTTATTTAGGTAAAAGTCAAACTCTATTATATTAGTCAATGCTTGTTGTTGTCTAATGTTGTTACTTGAAATAAATCCATACTTTGTCAAGTTTATTTATGACTAATGAAAGGTAAAGGTTAAGGTGGTTTGTATCATATGATAAAATGTTTGGCTATTGTAACCCCTTCTTGATGGTCCCTAACCCTAGTTAGCGAGTTATGTTCACGTCAACATTTTGTTATCACAACATAAGTTTAACCTAAATCGAGTTTAGGTTTGGGACATGGGAGATAAGAGACCAATAGGATTAGGATGCTTTTCTATTAGAGCTGCAATTTTCTATCAGATGTATTCAATTATGGATATATAGATGGAAGAAAGAGGACGTGAACATGGTGAGGAACAAGCTAAGAGGTGTTATGGCCCTGACCCTTGAGAAATGGCTTAAAGTGGAGAAGATAGGGATGAGGCGACAAGGATATACCATATTTTCCTAGAGATAAAATAAAAATATAATATGGATAGGAGGTCTTCATCTTCTAGTAAGGATCTGATGAGATCCTATGAGTTGGTGAAGAATCTTGGTGGGACTAATTTTTTCATAACAATAGATTAAACTGTTGCAGTTGTGTGGCTTGAAAACTGGAAAACGTTTTTCACCTAATGGATTTACTAGAGGATAAGAAGATCAATCATGCTTTCTATCTACTCAAAGGAGATGTTGAGTTGTGGTATCGAGGAGTGGAATATAAGAGGAGGAACATAATAATGACATAGAAGGACTGTATAGATGAGTTTCACCTTAAGTATTTTCATCCTACCTTCTTAAGTGACAAGATAAAATAGTTGGAGAATATTAGAGAGGGCATCATGTCAATTGGCGAATATGAGGCATATTTTACAAGGTTGGCAAATTTCTACCCGCAGTTTGTACCAGATGACATAGAGAAGTGCAAGAGATTTTGACAAGGATTAAGGTTAGAAATTAGACATACCATATCACCTAATAGGAGAGGAGATAGAATATTTTTTGGTGAGTTTGTGGAACCAACAAGACGTATCATGCCGATAAGCACACTGGGAGTAAGAAAAGATCTAGAGATTCAATAGAGGAGGACAACATAGTGGTGGATACAAAAGAGGTGGTGGTTTACTTCAAAAAAAATTGTACAAGGTCTTGGTTGTTTTGGAAGACAAGGATCTAGTTCCTCAAAGAGTGGAGGAAGGTCGAATTCTAGTACATGGAATACACCACCTGGGGGGAACCTTCATCAAGGCCTTCAGGGTCATCATCATCACTCACATGTCAACATACGGGATGTAGCCATGTGTGACAACTATGGTAGGAGACTATCCAGTCAATGTTGGGGAGATAATGTTCCAGTATGCTTTCATTGTGGATAGATGGGACATATAAAAAAGGACTACCCAAATATTCAATATATTTTACAACAAGGCTGACAATTATAGTTTTAGACTCTATGGAGGCATACCGCAGTTAAAGGGGCAAGTTCTTCAGTGCCTTCAAGTTCTAGAGGGGGAGCACCTAGTACCAGTAGTAGACAATGAGGATAATGTGGTAGATGGAAAGCTACAAGGTTCTTCTCCTTAATGACATCATCTGAAGGTGTATTATCACCTAGAGTTGTGACAGGTGAGATGCTTCTCTTTAACAATATTTTAGTTACAATATTGATAGACCCTGGCACAACACAATCTTTTATACATAGGCCTCTAGTTAATGTATTAAACCTCTTTACCTAGGATTTATCTTATGGGTTATAGTTAAGAATTTCATTAGGTGAATCATTAGTTTTGACAAAATTGTGTCTTGGAGGTTTGTCGATATTAATGGGTACATTATATAAGTTAATTTAATACCCTGAGATATTAATTATTTCCAAAATATTTTGGGTATGGAATGCCTTGAGACATATCATGTCCAATTGGATTTCTAGAAGAAAGAAGTTTTATTTCAACAAGGTGTCTTTTCATGTGTCTTCAATGGAGACACAAAAGTCTTACCCACATGTATAGTATTAGTCGTTGTAGCTGATAAGATGATGAGAAAGGGGTGTGAGGCCTTCTTAGCACATGTGGTAGATGCTAGGGCAGATAAAAGAGCAGTCAATATGGAGGATGCTCTAGTAGTATGTGAGTTTCCATATGTCTTTCTCGATGAGTTACCAAGTTTATCATCCGAAAGAGATATAGACTTTGAGATACAAAATTTACATGGTAGTCACCCAACAACATTACCAACCTATAGAATGGAACCTACATAGTTAAAGGAACTAAAAACTCAATTACATGAGTTACTGGATAAGGGATTTATTCAACCTAGTACATCACCTTGGGGAGGTACAATATTGTTTGTGAAGAAGAAGGATGGAGCTATGAGGTTATTCATAGACTATTGATAATTGAATAACATAAACATGAAGAAAAAATATCATTTGCCTTGGATTGATGGCCCATTTGATCTGCTACGTGAACAAAAATATTTATAAAGATATATCTTGTGTCATGTTATCATCAGTTAAGGATAAAGGCATTTGATGTAACTAAGTTAGCATTCAGAATAAGGTATGTGCATTATGAGTTTGTAGTCATGTTTTTTGCACTAACAAATGACTCAACATCTTTTATGGATATGATGAATATGATCTTAAAATCCTACCTTTTAGTATATAGTAGTTTTCATATATGATATTCCTATATATTGCAAAGATGTAGAACGTCACGAGCAACATATGAGGATAGATGTATTGTTGTTAAGGAAACATCAACTTTATCCTAAGTTCAAAAAATGTGAGTTCTAGTTGGCTGAAATTTCTTTTCTTGGACATGTCATATCAAGATAAGGAGTTAGTGTGGACCCTAAAAAGGTAAAAAAAAATCTTTAGTGGGAGCAACCTACAATGCCTACTAAGATCAGAAGTTTTCTAGGGTTAGATGGATATTATAGAAAGTGTATAAGAAACTTCAATGCATTAGAAACACCACTTACATGTTTAACAAGGAAGGATGTGCCTTTTATTTGGTCTGAATCATGTGAGAAGAGTTTTCAAACATCAAATAAGAAGTTAAACACAACACAAGTTTTGATTTTACCTGAGGTAGATAAAGGTAATTGCTAGTTTTTCATGCATACAAGAATGGTTTGGGATGTGTTCTTGTGTAGGAAGGGAAGGCGGATGCCTATGCTTCTAGACAAATTAAGAAGAATGAAGAGGACTATGCCACACATGATCTTGAATTGACAACAGTAGTATATGCTAATAACATTAGTTTTGATGCACATTTCATGACTTTTTAATAAATAAAGTTATTTGATTTAGTGTTAAACATATCCAATTTCATTCATTTTATCTCCACTTTGCCAATTTCCTAGTTTTAACTGAGTTTTGTTGCAATTTGTAAGAATTTAGTGTAAAATCATCAAGATATATGGCTTAATCTGTGATGCCCCGATGTCACCAAAATGAGATTACTCAAAACAAAGTGCGGAATTAACAACTAATATCCACATTACCTTAAAAAAGGGTAAACTAAAACCAATTTGATATAACCATCTCAAACAGAAACATATACATCAAGGTCCGCAAACTGTATTGTTGTATCATATATCATGCCACAAAGGTGTATACACCACTATTATGTGGCCATCCTGCCACAAACCTATTACAAGAGATACATGTTTATATATACAAACCATACATGTACAATTATGACATACTGCCAAAACCTCGTATCGATGTACAACCATCTACAAAACACCTCAAGGACCTGAGAGTACAAGGACAACACATAGGACTCTACTACAAAACACAAGTAGCATATTGAATCTTCAACAAATACTTATCTCTATTGTTGCTCTTCCTCAACCACACAATCTATACCACGTCGTGCATGACCACCTAAAAGATGTGGAAACCCACGCAGTGAGACCAACGTTGCAGCGAGAGATATCACTCTCTACCAACAACTATTGTTAACACGGGTAGATATAGTAGGAAAGAATTATGAGAAAATTCAATTAAATTATTTGATTAAAAAATGATATACAAGCTAAGCAAGATAAGTAGCTACATCTGATTAGTAGAGCATCATATACATTTAGAAGGAATATGAAGAACATATATAACTATTGTTAAGTAATAGTATAATAAACAAGGCAAAGGGTCATCCAATGGGAATTGTGTTTAGCCCTAACAATTATACGACACGTCTACATTTTGTCTTTTATTTTTCCCTGGGGAGTTTGAGTTGTACCACTCAACGTTCAATCGACTTTCGCTTGGTTGCAATCAATCCCATATAAGATCATGGAAGAGTCAGACCCTAAGATCTTCATGTGTTGCTCGGTCAGTTCGATTCTGCATCGTAGTGACATACCAATCAAATTGCAAAATAACTACATATAGTCAAATATATAGTCCTATAAAAACATAGCCCACCTAGGTACAGGTCACGACACTAGAAACCAGGGTATATAACCCAATCACTGAGGTAACTACAGTTGTCCTTTAATCACATCACATATGCCCAACCACCGAGACCCAACCGTCGTCATTCTCAAAATACTTGGGATATGAATGACAAGGATGTAGACTCCAAGCAACCTGCATACACAACATGCACACTCCAAGTTTCTCATAGGAAGACTCATTTCACCATCCAACAAAATTCTGACTCTAGAATGGATTTATGGCACATGGCACTACATGATTAGGGTTTCACCTGATTAGTTAAACGATTTTAGTATATTTTAGTGCATCAATCAAATTACAATGTACAAACCCTAAATATATTCCATAAATATAAGGGTATATTGCAACCTCAGAAGATATAAAACATATCAAGCATGAAGCTGATCACATCAACACATTATATTGCCTCATTTTCATTCTCAAGGCCATCACCATTATCACATCATTATGAGATATCAATCCCTTATCACATCACATAGAGATCATCACCTCAAATCTAGGCACTAAGCCTCTGCCAAGATCACAAGACCTAATCACATCATCATTATCTTATCATGTCTCATCAAGGTTCATAATCATAATATATGTCCCACATAAAAGACACCACATTAATAATTAGCCATGATGCTCATTCAACCTGCTAGTTAGGATACAACAAATAGGACATAGAAACACTTCAATGCATGCTATACACTTAAGCAAATAAACATTAAGCACCATGCACTCAAAATTAGGGTTAGGCTTTCTCATGCTTAGCCGATTAGATCTCGTAATAGTATTCAACATATTACCCTAAATCATCACTTCCCACATTCTTGGAACACATGAGGTGTATGCATTATTATCATGATCAACCAAGCATTCAAATATCTACATGTATCTACCATGAATATGGAGTACTGTAGCAACCTTTAGGGTTAACTCATGTAGCAGCCTTCACAACTTAAGCAATGTAGCGACCAAATCAGATGAAACCACAGTGACCTGTTAGGATTTGACTTCCCTTATGACCACTAGGCTTAGATTGCCCTAGTGACCAAGGAACTTAGACCCTTGTAGCAACCAACCACATTGAACCATGTAGTGACCACAAGAGAAACTAGTGTTAGGGTTTGTAAAGAACAAACCCCCATGGCTACCATCCATCAAACCAAAGCCTTTCGACCAAACAAGCCATCCTAGGTAGAGACCATCACAAGACTCAAAGCATTTCAACCGGAACAAGGACTCATGTGTAGAGACCACCCATCTATGTAGCGATCAAGGTAGCTAAGGTTTGGATTATTGCAACCAATCAAACCCAAACCACAACACTCACTATGGGTCATAGCAACCCTAAGCAACAAGAGAAATATGGCGTCTAAAAATATAACCTCGGGGAAACTATAGCATCACCAAGGTATAACTACATGAAGATGATGATCATCAAAACCCTCAAATGAGTGTCACAAGGATCAACATGGAAAACCATAGTAAGAGAGATGAAACTAAGCATCAAACACATGTAAACAGAACCAAAACCCCATCTCATTCAAGATAGCCAAACTAAATCCAAGGTGACAAAACGAACAAGATGTTGCATGTATCATAGCAACTCCACCATCCGTACATCTTGAGTTCAAGAATTAGCATTTAGGAGAAAGAGCAATATATGCAAGAGTAATTCATAATCTTAAACCCAAAATCAAGATAACATCATCTAGTAACTTATGTTTTAGAAATAAAACAACATGCATGTAGGATAAATGTACAACAATAAAAGAGGGTAAAGTTATGTGACCCACCTTGAGGTGAAGATCAACTCCAAAGCCACAAAGCTCTAAGAGAGAGAAGGAAAGACAAACTTGGATAGAATCCATGGCCAAGCAAGATCACCTCAAGAGAAGAATAAATAACCAAGGTCAAAGAATCTCAAAGGAAAAGAAGGTTCAAACTCTACAAACTCTAGACTAAAAAAGAAATAGAAAGGAGGAGATCTTCATCTCACTTAGGTACTTCCATGGAGAACCATGGATTCAACCTATGTTGGAGAGAAGTTACTCAAGAAATCCACCATAGAGAACCATGGTCTGGATGAGAGAAGAAAGAGAGATGTAGGGTTCCAAATAAAATGATACAAAGGAGATAAGATATATTAAGATCAAGGATCACCAAGGATCACCACAAGAGAGATGATCAAACCCTAGATCACCACATGTAAGAGCTCGACCACCTTCTTCAAGCTCTAACTTCTCTACTTGCACCACCAAGCTCAAGGGCCGACTCCAAGCAAGAAGAGATAAAAAAGAGACCTAAAAGGTTTACATACATGTGAAAGAAGGGGTATAAATACCCAAGGGTAGGAGAGAGGTAGAGGGATATGATGTGTCAATATATTAGAGCCTCTAAGGACACTTGTTCCTCAAAACTACATCCATGCAAGCACTCACAACAAGCATGCAAGAAGGTTCATTAAAACCTAGGTCATATAGAGACCACTTTGTCCACTACACCCTTGTGGTCGATACAAAACAACCTTTATAGTGACTGCAACACATTCCTTCCAAGGCAAAAGCTCGATACACCAAAGCACAAGCCGAACCCTAGCGACCAAAACCAAGGAAAAGGCACATAGGTCACTACAAAACACAAACAAGAAGCATATCGATTGCAACACTCTCTATGACACATAGCACATCAGGTACTACAAAGACAACATCAACATGGTTGACACCACCATCAACTTAAGCATCTATGAGACCCAAGCCTCAACACACATGATTTCAACTCATCAGCCAAGGTCCGACAAGGCACCCCTAGGTATCATTCTCTCTCATGATGCTAAGGCACAAAATCACATCCAACATGTGACAAATTGTAAGTTAAAACCTCAATATGGGTAAATTGCAACTTGGCCCAAAACAAGCATAAATAGCTCAAACATCAAAGAAACTGGACCAAACTGAAAACATAAAAGTGTCACATGTTATTAAGTCATCTCAAAACATCAAATTAAGGTTTAAGAATCTTATTATGCTAAGCAAGAAAGATCAAGCACTAAGTTGGGTTAGGGGTCTTACAACCATAAACCCCTAACAAGGATTTCACCCCCAAAATCCTACGTGAAGAGAGATGTGCACTTACTACACATCTCATCTTCCAAATACCATGTGGCTTCCTCTATGCCACGATGATTCCACAAAACCTAAAATAACATGATTCCCTTCTTCTTCAACTTCTTTATCCTCCTATTTAGGATCAACACATGACCCTCCACATACAACATATCTTCTTCCAACTCAACCTCTATTGGTTGTCACAACAACTCCATATCTGATGGCACTTCCTCAACATCAAAACATGAAACACCGAATGTAACCTATGCAACTCAAGTGTTAGCTCCAACTTGTGGGCCATCTTTCCAACACATGCCACCACTGGGTAAGGTTCCATAAACCTGAGAGCCAACTTACCCTTTTTCCCAAACCTCAAAACACCTTTCTAAGGAGATACCTTGAGATACACCATGTCTCCCACTTAGAACTCCAAGGGTCTATGATGATTATCAACATAGAATTTTTGCCTATCTTGGGCTACTTTTAGCTACTACTGAATCAGTTTGATCTTTTTTCTAGTTTGTTGTACAAGCTCAGGATCCAAAAGATGATACTCGTTGGTCTCATACAAGCATAATAGAGAATGACAATGCTTCATATGATGCCATGTCAGTGCTCCTCTAATAGTTGTTGTTTTAGGAAAACATTATCAAACTGAGATGCACATCCCAACTACCCAAAAACTACAAGTCACAGGCTCCCAATAGATCCTCCAATGTCTATATGGTCCTCTCAAACTATTCGTATATATACAGGTGAAAAGTTGTGTTAGACCTCAACTACGTACCCACAGCTGCATGCAAACATTCCCAAAAATGACTAGTGAACTGAGGATCTTTGTTAGACACGACGGTAGAGGGGATATTTTGTAAATGTACTATCTCATCAACATAAATTTGTGCAAGCTTCTCCTTGGTATATTTTGTCCTCACATGAAGGAAGTGCGCTGACTTGGTCAACCTATTAAAGATTACCTAGATGAAATCATGACCTTTGTAAGTCCTAGGAAGACCAACCACAAAGTCCATAGTGACATGAGGCCACTTCCATTGTGGTATGGGCAATGGTTGTAAAGTTCTTGTAGGCCTCCAGTAATATGCCTTAACTTGCTGACACACCAGACATCTGACCACAAAATCAGCCACTTCACACTTCAATCAATGCCACCAATCAAGATTTTTCAAGTTGTGGCACATCTTGGTACTTCCTGGATGCATAGAGTACATCGAGGAGTGAGATTCCTCCAAAACCATTTTCCTCAATTCATCAACATCTGGAACCACTACTCTATAGTGATCACATTGTTCCATCCTCTGACTCATGAAATTCATCACGCTTCTCGTTGCCATACTATTTTTGGATCTATTATATCACAATATCATCATGCATCTTTGATCTTTTGTCTCAACATAGGATTCACCTATAACTATGCTAACAATCATGCTAACAGAGATATTTCCAGCTTTACATTCATTTTATGCAAGGACACCAACATATCATGCCTATGGCACACCAAGGAACACAACTATGCCATATCAACAAATGATGATGAAGAAGACTTCTTGATCAAAGCATCAGCCACCACATCTGTGTTCCCTAGATGGTAGTCTATGGTGCACTCATAATCCTTGATCAGCTTGAAAATAGTTTTAATCTTCATACAATGCAAATAATTCAAATGAAATGGATGCATACAAAGCTAACACGTTGAGAGAAAAATAGATAGTTACGGGTGGAAGGAATTATGTACCACCTAACCTCCACCCTAAGCTTAGAAATTTGCTCATCCCCGGGTAAATGCTAAACCCAAGACGGAGGGGAAGACATCCTCTATGCTCATCTAGGCGGTCTTGAAAACTCAAAGAAGGTCCTACTAAAAGGTAAATGAATAAAGTTTGGAACCTTGAACATGAGATCTCCATGGTGCAAAATGTAATTAGGTGGTCTTGGTAACTCAAAGGTACTATCCAGATGTTTGTAATAATATTGTCTTTCACCCTATAGTTCATCGAATATGATCCATTAGTACCCCTTCATCAATTGAGGTGGTGTAGTGGTTGTGTGTGGATCTGTAAGAAGTGACACAAAGTATGAGTGGTGCCTATATGGTGGCCTCTACATGTTCTCATATATGGATAATGAAGGTAGACTACCTTCTCTAGTATCTAAGGTATTATGTAACAAATCTATAAGTCATGCGACCAAGTGAGAAAAATTAGGAGGAGAATTTGATCTTTGCCTCTTCTCATCACTTGCATCTACATATAGAGGATGTGGTGTTGGCATAGGTGGAACCATATCATCTATGAAATTTTCATAAATAATATTCTTCTATAGGTTTACATCCTCCTAGTCTACCATAAAATCAACATCAACATCAATTGAATCAGTGTGATCCTTCATAATAGCAACATGTGCCTCTGGATCCTCCATGTGGAACATACCCAACTCCTCCATGGGTTTTACAATAAATACAACTAGAGAGGACATAGGAAAATGAGGTGGTGATGGAACGTAGACCTCCTGTTGGGGTTGTATCACATTATCTAAAACAACTAGATATGCATTTGAAGTTGGTTTTTTGTCTTCCAAAATAGACATAGCCAATATTATTTGATCATTATAACTAGATCAATGTGAGACTCCAAAGTGGAAGGGTAGTGTCCCATTATAACCTTTTGTCATGCTATGGTCATTTTCCTATTGAATTTTTTGATATTGATATTTAAGGCCCTTGGTGTAGAGAATGATGAAATAGTGCACACATCAACTTATGGCTTCAGTTCCTCAAGTTGTGGCACTATCTCTAAATCACCCATCATCATCTCTAGTATGATAGAAGAATCACCCTCATCATTGATCATGAATGTTGGCTGCTCTGCCTTCCCTATGGATCTCTTTGATCAACCTTCAGGTAACACAACTGGTTGGGATAGATATGTTTTCACCAAGTCCGGTTCACTTGTAGTCTTTCGCACCAGGTTTCTACATCAACCAACATCACATGTTGGTTAGCTAGTATGTTTAGGAGGGCATATATCATCTAATCCTATGTCAAGTGGATATTGATCTAATAGTAAGGCTTTTTAGTGTAACTCTCACAATGTTGTTGATTATAGTTCACCTCGCCTAGAGAATCATCATCAATGCATGGATCCTATACACATTATTGAACAACATCTACTTATATCTACTTTTGAGGAGTCTTAAATTATATTCAGTATTGAGCCTCTACATGGCTAGTTTTCCTTATGGAGTCACTCTAGGGAAGCCTTGTCTATCATGATTGAAGGAGCCACATATCCAACTTGTATTTGTGGTGTTGACCACTACAGTTTAAATGAATGTTTGAGAAATGGAAAATTTGAATATCACACTCAATACAAGAAAATTATGACTCGAGTTTGGTCCCCACAATGGCACCAAAATTTACTGCGAATTTTTTTTCACTAATATATTCATCTATGCAAAAATCAATATATTTTTACCTACACTATGTACAATAATCACCACTTGCAAATGGACGTGTGTCATCATAGTATAGCTTTAGGATCAAATCCAAAAGAAAAAGTTTTATGAATAATTTAGATTTTTAGCCTAATCAAGAAAAAGATAATAAGGATAATTGTTTGAAGATTGTTTAAATAATGAAATTAATTAAGAAAGAGAAATAAATTTCACTAAACAAGAAATGGTTTTTTATTTTTATGATAAGATTTCTAGGATGATAGGTTCACTGCCAATGCCTAAGTAGTTATTCTAAACATTGTGTTATCCATTCATATGACTAGATTGGGTTCAAGTGATTTCATATCCTTTCAGAGTACAAAACCCATAGGGACTGATCATTTGGTGTTATATTCCTAGATTTCTTTAATCTCTACATGGGAATAGAGCAAATTTGAACTTATACAAGTAATGGAACAAGGATGATTAATTGTAACTTATATAATTTGATATTATAGTGGATTGAGAAAAGTAATTAGTAGATAAGATAGGAAACAAAGACACAAAATGTATATTGGTTGTGGCCTAAAATGCTAGAAGTTCACTACTACTTGTTGCCAACTAGGAATTCTCAACTTGTAATTTACTACCTCTTCTATAATGATACAAGATACAATTACTAATGCATTATGTGGCTCAAGACCAACCTCCTTTTCATCTCAAGTATATCTTTTGCCTTCTTTGTAGGATGAAAAAAGACCCTTTATATAAGATCACAATCTATCTACACCACCTTTGGACACAACCTTTTTGCAACAAGTGGCTCAAATAAACATCATTGCATACTTTTTACAAGAAGTTGTATAAAAAATGAAACAAACAGTAGAACAAGAGAGAAGAATGAAATTAAAAATCAATCTCACAATAAATACAATTTAATCATTAATGAAAAAGTGACAATCAACTCCACATGGGTTTTGCAGAGGCTATATTCGGTGGAGTAGGACAATAGATCTAGGATAAAATTAGACTTGCTTGGGAACATGTAAATGTATGAAAGTAGGATTATACACTTGAAGGAGGTAGCATGTAGAAGAAATGATCAAGTGTGCTTTGGATATACATATATCACTCATATATATCGTGAACACTTATGAATATCTAAGATAGATTTTGGGATGTTTAGGATGAGTTTAGTGGGAAACTGATCATTCTATGATAGTTCGATGCGACTAAAATGACTAATTGCACATTAGCATATTATTAAGTATAACCCTTCTTGATGAAATTGTAATTCGAGTGATATGCATGTCAGTAATGTACTCATCCATTTGAAGTTTGACTAGAATGAATTTTAATCGAATCAAAGTTTAACCAAAAAAATATTATGTCCCAATATGTCCTATATTGTGAAGAATGACACAAACAAATATAGAAAAATTATATACCTACTACCAGAATGGGTGTATATAAGTAAAAAATATAGTTTAAGATGGTTTTGAGACATCCATCACTAGTTCTTATATCATTCCTATCAAGTTGTATATATGACACATGTAGAAAGCATCAACTAGGTATAACTTGATATACAAGCTTCTAAACACATATAATTTCATATTCTTTATCACTAGATCTTGTCTATGTTCCTTGATCAAATGAAACACTTAATTCACGTATTTGTATCATAATCAAATATTTCTATCACCAAATCAGAGTGTGAAATCTCCAAAAATGTTCTCCTTTCATGATGAAAAATATTTCCAAATGATAAATTTTATATAGCCAAAGTAAGAGCATCATTGATTTTCTATACGAATCAAATTTATCTTGTAGATTTTTCTCCCCCATCTTTCAAGTCAGAAAGTTCGACATACTTACTCCCCCTCAAGGAGTTACTCCTTTTGAAAAATATAATCTTATGGGGGTGGCCTCATACCTAAGCAACAAGAGAACACCAAATTCAAGTAACAATTAAAATAGAAGGGCGTGATATACACAAAGACATAATTTAATCAAGGAATTTTTGATATAGATATCCTAATGTAAATGAGAGGAAAGTTATGTCCTTAATGATAAAGATATACCCTTAATCATAGAATGGATCAAAAATGATTTTCTAACACAAGGATAATGAATTTGAAATTCACAATTTTAAAAGACAGCAAAGAAAACAAAAATACAATCTTTCTAAAAGATATACCAATACCAATGCCTTAAATTACAAGTCATCCATGATAGAGGGATTCCATAGAAACCAAAGAGAAAACAAAAAAGAATCTCTAGATCAATGTTAATGGATAGTAAGCTCACTGATTCATATAGAGAAGATATTAAAAATAGGAACTAACAAATATAACAAGATAAGTGGCATATTTTAAGCTCCCCTTTAATCTCATACTCATAAAATTATTCTCAAAGCAAGAAACTTAAGTGTTAATGTAAAGGTATCATCAAAACCTTACTTGCAACATTTAAAAGGCCTACAAGACCTAAGAAACATCTAGTAAAATGAATATGAAAACTAACAACAAGACAGACAAACTAAAACTTGACAGTCAACCTATCGAACAAACTTTATTTCGATTGATAAGTCAAAAAATTTAAATTAGGGGAGAATACAAAAAAAATATGAGTTATACATAAACACGAGTATGGTTAATTACAACTTGTTTTAAAATTGAAATTTCAGCAGAAAGAAAGTAAGAGTGATATAAAAACCACAAAAGATACATAATGTATAGTGGTTCCAGCCTAAACTTTTGTCAACCCCACTACCTCGTTGTTCCACTTAGAATTTTTCAATATGTATTTATTACATTTTCTATATTTACATGAAATACAAAGATTGACGTCTTTTGTGGCTCAAGACCAACCTCCTTTTCATCTCAATGATTATGTTTGCCTTATTTGTGGGATGTCAAAGTACTACCACCTTTGGATAAGATCGCAATCTATCTCCATCACCTTTAGACACAACATTCTCATAAGAAATAGCTCCTAAGAATTGCATTGCACCCATCTCACAATAAGTTGCATGAAGCAACAGACCATATAAGAACAAGAGATAATAAAGGAA
Organism: Alisma plantago-aquatica; assembly: GCA_963693085.1. NCBI lineage: Eukaryota > Viridiplantae > Streptophyta > Magnoliopsida > Alismatales > Alismataceae > Alisma > Alisma plantago-aquatica. The sequence goes on from OY856411.1 coordinate 572,514,610, forward strand.
TTAAAACTCAATCTCAAAAGATATAAAATTGAAGCACTAATGAACAAGTGATGATCAACCTCACACTAATTTAGTGAGGGATATATTTGGTGGAGTAGGACACTCGAGCTAGGCTAATCTTAGACCTTCTTGAAAATAGGTGAATGTAATAAATTGAGATTCTAAGTTTGAGAGAGTTAGCATGTCAAGGTGATGCTCAAGTGTGACTTAGGTGTCCATATATCACTCCCACATATAGTAAATAATTAGGGATAACTAAGATAGTTTTAGGAGTTTTTAGGATATACTTTAGTGGGAAACTAGTGATTACAGGATAGCTGGGTGGGAAAAAATGGCTAATCAGGCACTAGCATACTTTTCTTCACAACTACCCTAGATAGAATTGTAATTCGACCTAGATACATCTCAATCAAATTAAAGTTTGACCAAAACACTATTGAGACTACCTTTGGTCTAAAAGTAAAGTCTTGTTCGATGCGAAGTTCAATTTGATAGTAGTTTGGTCAAATTAATGTTCAACTAAAAATCATTCTGTCCTGATAGGTCCTAAATTTAGAAAATGACTAAAACAAATATGGAAAATTATCTACCTATCCTAATGGGTGTATATAAGTATATAATATGGTTTGTGTATAGTTTTATGTTGTTCATCACTTGTTCTTACATCATATCTATCAAGGTTTACAATTACCACCTATACAAAGCATCATGTAGGTACAAATTGATATAGAAGTTTCCAAATACACATATTATTGTGTATTCTTTGTCATGGAATCTTCTAAAAGTTCCTTAATCATCTAAAATACTTGATTCACACATTTATAACACAAATGGGAAATATTTGCTTCATCAGAATTAGAGTGTGGCATATCCAAAAAGCCATTATTTTAAGGTTACTACATATACGATTATAACAATGATGAAAAATAAATGATCATTCTAAAAAACAAATATATAACACTCGATTATAGGTTCATTCATATAAATATTTACAATATAGAAATAAAATACATGCAATTGGGATAATCCTCATATCCTAGTAAAAGATCTACTCTGTAGTCATGTTTAGGATACAAAAAAAGAGAGACAAGGAAAAGAGAGACATGTAAAAGATAGTGGCATAGAGAATAAGCTTAGTGGTATTGTTACCACTCCCGAAAGATAGCTCCAGTCCCTAGACACATTCTCGAACAGAGTGTGTCTCCACATCAAGTTGTGGACTTCCATTTCTATTCTCCCCCTTACGGTCAGAGTTTGGTATGAGGATTATATATATCCCAAAACTCTGCATTATCTATCCCTTTGGTGTTTTCATAGTATGTCTCAAGGTATCAAGTTGATCTAAAATAATCCAACGACTATGAATTGTTTGTTGAAGATTTTCATCATTGGTGATTCAGGTGATGTGAGTGCCATTATGGACGAACAAAGTGATTAGTAAAAATATAATCATTTTGTAGATAATTTAATTATTCTTACAACACAACTTGATCATTCAATTCCAATATCAGTTGTAGAATCTAGAGCCATTTAGTGCAAGGTGTCAAAAGTTTTTAGATTTCCCTATGATATTTTTCTCAAACTATTTGACCGACTCGAAAGATGGGTCAACAACAAGTTAGTAGACTGTAATGTATCATTATATGTACTTTTTTGTAGGCACCCAAATTGTTCATATAATAACTTTTGAATTGACCAGTTGTGATTTCCTATTTGAAAGTTTGAGATATTTTATTGACCATCTATACTTTAGTGATCCTCACTCCAATTGTCGAAGTTTAGGAGTGATGTTATGAAAATTTGGACATTTTCTTGGGTTTTTCAAGGAGGAATAACTTATTTTGTAGTTTACTTGTATCAACCTACAAATAAAAAACATAATGTATTAAACCAAACAAAGTAAGACTAACTAATGTCAACCTAAAACAACTAAAATATAAAGTGAAATGTAATAGAAACATGCAAAACTAATTGTGAAAATGCTACTAAAATTACAATGAATAGAGATTCCTCAAGCAGTCAAGAGCTTGAATGTTACTCATCCTTGATTAACACAAAATCAAGAAACTCTTAAATAATACTAACTACTAATGTGAATGCCTCACACCTACATCATGCTTGAATCCCTACCACCAATACGGTCAAGCAACCTAACCTCCTGAGATCACAAAACAGGACTTGTCATATCCCCATTTTCAACTTTTCTTCACAATACCACTTACTCATTACTATATCCAATATCATACATGCCTAAGTATTTCATGAAAAATTAAGGAATCCTTCAAAATCACAAGTATGCACATATTCCAACATTGGGATTTATCAATGGATATTGATTTAGCGTGTAACAAACAACTAGGTGGAAAATGGAGCACATGGTGTATGAAAGGAATAATGTGCATCTATCCTATATTCAACTTGAAAATGCATTTTACTTCTACAATTACAAATACCAAAATTTTTGTGTGTACATTGGCATTTTTTGTGTGTGATGCATCTCTATCACATAGAGAGAGGTGTGGAAGAAGTGAATAAAGAGAGAGGGGTGGTGTGTCACTTCGATCTTAGGATTTGACACACTTTATGGGTTTATTTATTTCTTTTTGGTGGAAGTAAGGTAAGAAAATGGAAGAATAAGTATATTTAAGGGTTTGGATCATGTGAATAACTTGTTTATATCATAAAATACATAATGTAAGTAATCTAAATGAAATCAATGCATACAAAAGATAACATTCTGAAATAAAAAAATGGATTAAAATAGATAGGTGTAGGTGAAAAAGATCACATACTGACAAACCTCCACCTCGACCTTAGAAAGCGGTGAGTCTTTGTCTCTCCGCTATTCTATACTCAATCAAGGACTGAAATAAAGACTAAAGAAAAAGGAATGTGCTCATCCCTAAGCAAACACTAAATCCAAGATGGAGGGGAAGAAATATAAGTGGTCACGATAAATTGAAGGAGGTCCAAAAATGAATATGAATAAGGTTTGACACCTTGAACATGATAGCTTTATGGGGCAAAATCTAACCATATGGATGTGGTAACTCAAAGGTATTGTTTACATGCTTGAACAGAATATTATCTTACACCCCACAATTCACCCAATATGATCCACCTATGCTGCTCCATCAGTAGAGGTATTGTAATGGTTGTGTGTGGATATACAAAAAGTGGCATAGAGTAGGAGTGCTGCATCTTTGATGGCCTCAGTCTCTACTCATTCATGAAGAGTGGAGGTGAAGTCTTCTCTTATGGCTAAGGTAGTATGTAACAAATTTGTAATAAGTGCTACCAATTGTGCTAAATCGGGTGGAGGATCTAGGTCTAGCTTCTTCTTATAACCTACAATTGCATATAGAGGATGTGTTTTCGGCATAGGGGGAACCATCTCATATGTGAAATCAGCAATGCATATATTCTTCTACATATGTGCATCCTCGTGGCCTACCATAAACTCAACATCAACATCAATAGAAGCAATGGGGTCCTTAACAATATCAACATATGGCTCTTGATCCTCCATGTGGAATACCCCAACTCCTTCATGGGTTCTATAGTAAGAAAAACATGATAGGAGGTAGAAAATGTGGTATTGGTGTAATGTTTATATCCTTATGGGTAGCTAATTGTCAGGAAAAAAAATATGCAATGGAAGTTGGTTGTTTGCCTTCTTGAATAGACTCAACCAATTTTGGTCAATCATTATAACTACCTAGATGAGAGAATGGAAAAGGGAAGGGAAGTGGCCCATCATAACATGTTTTCATTCCATGGTCATTTTCCTGCTAACTCTTTAGATATTGACGTAGCAAGGCCCCTAATACTGAGAATGGTGGAATACATATTTGCATGCCAATCCTTGGATCTAGTTCCTCAAGTTCTGGTACTATCTCTGAATTACCCATTGTCATCACTAGAGTCTAAGACAAGTATCATCCTAATCATCTATCATGAATGTGTGCTTATCCACCATCCCTAGGTAGCTCTTTTTTTTACCCTCAACTTACACGTCTAATTGGGATATATATGCTTTCATCTAGTCCAATTGTGCCTGTAATCTTTTTCCCCAGACTTCTCCATCACCTACCATTGCTTATTGGTTATCTAGCATCTTATAGAGGACATACTTACTCTCATCCATGTCAAGTGGCATAGTAAGACTCTACACTATAACTAAAACAATATTTTTAATTACAATCCATCTCATCTAGACAATCATCATCATATAGTGGCTCCTCATATTAACCTTCTCGAACATTGTTGATGAAATTCCACTTCATATCTGCTTATAAGAAGCTTGACATTATACTCAATGTTGAGCCTTAGCATGGCTTCTTTGCCTTGTGGAGTTTTGTCATTCCATTTGAAATGAATGCTTGAAAAATAGAATACTCAGATTTCATGCTCAAGAGAGAAAAAAATAAATCCAGTGAATGAAGATACAAAATTGTGTTTTTTTCTTTACAAAACAACAGAAACTATGAGAATGCCAAAAATCCAACTTAGGAAATTGTTTTAAGAAAATTAAAAGAAATTATGTGACCCAACTAAAATTTACAAAAGTAAAGTAAATATCTTAAAAACAAACCAAGGAATTGAACCAAACTAAAAAATACAAAAAAACTAAGATAATGTAAAACAAACCTAAAAAATAAACTATTAAAATCTAAATTTTATCTCAATAAACAAAAAATCCAATAGGTTCCTTTGTCCCATAAAACTACGTCAAAATTCATTGTATACTGGTGAGTATTCTTGCCTGACATGTGAGTGGCCCGGGTTCGGTCCCCAACAATTGCACTAAAATGTGTTATAGAAATTATTGCACAAAATTAACCTATGAAAAAGTACCAATATTTTTACCTATACTTTGTACAATAATCACCACCCCAAGTGTATAGATATTATCACAATATAACTTTATCATCGAACCTAAGGGCAACTTTTTTAGGAACAATTAGATTTCTAGCCTAATCAATAAAAAATAATTGACAAGGATAATTTTTTGAAGATTGTTTTATTAACTAAATTAACTAAACAAGAAAAATAAAGTATAATAAGCAAAATAAATTATTTTGTTTTATGATAACAATACCAAGACGATGGGGTTCATGAGAAATGCCTAAGCAATTGGTCAAACCTTACATCATTCATTAATATAACTCAATTGCACCAACTGATTTCATATGATTTTGGAGTATGAAATCCAAAACGAATGATCTCTCTATATGATCGAGGTTCATTACGTACAAATCCTTAATATTTCACTCCAAAGAATACATTTCAAGTCTTATTTGGAGTTCAACGATATTATTTGGTATTCTAATCCTAAATTTCATTAAGCACTAGAGGGTAGGCGAATAGGGGAAAAAACCTGAATTTATGAAACTTAAATCACAAGGATGGTAATTGCAACTTCCTTAAATGATATTGTTGTATAAAGAGTAAATCAAGAAGGAGATAAGATAGACAACCTCAAAAGACACAAAATGTATAGTGATTTCGGCCTAAAATGTGGTTAGTCTAGTACTTAATTGTTCCCAACTAGGATTTCAGAACCTATATTTTATTACCTTTTCTATACTGATACAAATACAATTAGCAATGTCTTTTTTCGCTAAATACCATACTTCTTTTTCTCAAGGTAACTTTCTCCTTCTTTGCATGATGTTGTCAGGCCATCCTCTTTGGCTAAGTCTATAATATACCTCCAACATATTTGAGCACAACCTTGTCACAAGAAGTTGCTCCAAAGAACTTCACCCCAGCACTCGCGCAAGAAGTAGCATGAAGTAATGAACCAAACAAGAGGACAACAGAGAATAAGGAAATTACAACTCAATCTCAAAAGACATACAATTGAAGAACTAATGAACAAGTGATGGTCAAATCCAAATAGATTTATACAAGGCTATCTTTGGTGGACTAAGACACTAGAGCTAGGATAAGATTAGAGTTGCTTGTGAATAGTTGAATGTATTAAACTAGGATCCTAAGTGTGAGAGAGATAACATATTGATACATATGTTGGAATGTGCTTTGGGTGTCCATAAATCATTCTAATATATAAGGAATATTTAGGAATATCTAAGATAGATGTTGGTAGTATTTAGCTTGACTTTAGTGGAAAATAAGTCATTATAGGATAGTTGGTTGGGATTAAAATGAACTATTGCATACTCACAAATTTTTCTAAAAAATCGCACTCAGCCAAACTATAATTCGACCAAGATGCATCTCATTCAAATTAAACTTCTACTAAAACACCGTTGAGACCACCTTTGGTCTAAAAAAAATGTCACGATAAATCTAAACTTCAAGCATAGTGCATTTCAGTTGAATTGAATTTTGATTAGAAAACATTCTCCCAATAGATCTTATATATTAGAAAATGGCTCAAATTAATATATAGAAATTATCTACGTCGCCTAACGGGTGTATATAAGTACACTAAGGAAACAAATCATTATTCTTCCGCAAAGATTTCTTCTAAAAATATCGATCTGATTAATATATTTTAGGATGTTTTGATCCATTTATCACTTGTTATTACATCATTCCTATCAAGTTGTACAATTAGCATCTATAAAAAGCATCATATAGTTACAATTTGATGTGCATTCATCCAAACACACATATTATTGGATAGTCTTTGTCATTGGATCTTGTCTAAGTTCCTTGATCTAAACACTTAACTCAAATGTTAGTATCACAATAAGAAATATTTACATCATTGAAATTAGAGTGTGGCATATTTAAAATATAATAAGAACCCCTATTTTAAGATGACAAGTATTTTGAAAAGATAAACTTAGATAGCCAAAGTAAGAGCATATTACTTCTAATTTGCTATATATAACAAATTTATGTTATGGATTTTCTCCCCCTTTTCAAAGTCAAAGAGGCAGGCATACCAACAAAACTCCCCCTTAAGTAGTTACTCACACTCATAAAGATAATAATATGGATGGGAACTCATACCTAAGAAATAAGAGAATGCCAATGGAAGTAACAATTGAAATATTAGGGCATGATATACTACGGTTGTGAATAGTTTGGTGTAAATTTTCATAGGAAATTTGGGCAACTTTAAGGCCATTGCCAACTTGAATGGTCATAAATATAACCATTGTATAGAGAATTGAATTATAATTTCAATGCAACTTGAATTGTCCAATTTTGATATTAGAAATCTAGAGACGTTTTAGTGCAAGGTCTCAAAAGTTTTTGGATTTCCCTCTGATGTTTTATAAGAATCGGTCAGCCAACACATAAGATGACTCAAGGGCAAGTTGATTGACTGGCCTTCTATCAGTATATATACTCATTTTTTATGTAATTGAAACCAATTACTTTTTAATAGTATAATTCTAATTTATGATTGGAAATGCCAACCATTTATGCTTTCATAATCCTCACTCCAACTACTGGAGTTGGAGAGTGAGGATATGAATATTTTGATCATTTTCTTGTGTTTTTAATGGAATGATACTTTATTCTCTCTTTGACTAGTATCAACCTACAAATAAAACACAAAGAATCATCAAATACCAAGAAAATTGCATAAACTACTAAAAATGTAAAACCAGTGAAATATGAAATGAAATGGAACATGCAAAACTAATTATAAAATGCAAATTAAAACACGATAATAGAGATTTATCAAACAACCTTGAGATTGAACGTTACTTGTCCTTGAGTAACACATTTTCAAAAAACTCTCTATATAAATACTTACAACTAATGTATATGCCTCATACTGCATCATGCTTGAACCTTTACCATGATCCAATATGACCAAGCAACCCAACCACTTGAGATCATGGGACACAACATGTCATATCCCCAATTCTCAAATTTGATTCAAAACACCACTTACTCATTACTATTCCCAATAACACACATGTATAAGGATTTTATGAAAAACTTGAAGTATCTTACAAAAGTACGAGTATGCCCATAATATGACATGAGAGTTCATCAATAGATACCAATGTAGCATATAACAAGCACCTAGGTTGAAATTGGAGTGAATGGGGGTATGGAAGGAATAATGCACATATCTCCTCTATTTGATTAAAATTTGTATTTGACACATGTAAATACATATATTACATTTTTGTATGCATATTGACATCTTTTATTTGTTGATATGCCCCTAGAGCTACAGAGAAACCGAATAAGGAGATAGAGGGGTGGTGTTCCATTATGAGGCATGATTTTACATACTCTATGGATTTTCTTTCATTTCTTTTGGTGGATGAAAGGTGGAAATGGAAGAAGAAGTGTAGAAAAGGGTTTGGATCATGTTCAAAACGTGTTATTATGGTTGAGTACATCAAATTATTCCTTAAATATATCACACCCAAATAATGGCATGATAAGGGAATGCATGGCGATTCCATAGATATGATTCACTAATTATTAAGAGGAATGTCGTATATCATCTCTATTGATTCCTACAACACTTGCCATATTTCCCAAAGAAAATGATGATTACATCAATTGGATACAAAGGACGAGTTATATCCATTTTCATGTTTCCAAAAATATATTTAGCATGAAGAACATACTTCAAACAAAGGGTATTACATGATAAATTATACATTCAATGCAAATATAAATGTAAACTAAGCCGACTAGATAATTTCATCAACCAACATCACCAGAACCATAAATTGAAATGAAAATAGTTTTGAACTTCATGAAATGCATGTAATCCAAATGAAATAGATATATTTAAAGCTAACATGATGAAATAAAAACATGAATACAAAGGAATAGGTGTGGGTGCAAAGAAGTGCATACCACCCAACCTCCACCCTACACTTAGATATTTGCATGTCTCCAAGCAAAAACTAAATCCAGGATGAAGAGGAAGAAAATATCTATTCTCATATAGGTGGTCCTTGCAACTCAAATAACGTCTAAGTGAAAAGAATATTAATAAGTCATGACACCTTGAACATGAGAGATCCACGGTGTAATATTTTATCATCTGCTTGTGGTAGTTCAAAGGTACTTCTCGGAGGCCTGAAATAACATTGTGTTTCACCATACAATCTGTCCAATACAATCCACTAATACTCTTACATCCATAGAGGTAGTATAGTTTTTGCATGTGCATCTATAATAAGTGGCACAAAGTTGGAATGGTGCCTCTCTTGTGGCCTTAGAATTTTCACATCTATGATGACTCAAGGAAGACTACCTTCTCATGTGGCTAAGGTTGTATGTAATTGGTGCTACCAACTATGTTAAGGTGGGAAATATAAATTTGGCTTCTTCCCCTCACTTAGATTTGCATATAGGGATGTGGTGTTGGCATAGGATGAACTATCTCATCTGTGAAATCAACATGGTAGGTTTTTTTCTATGGATGTGCATCTTCCTGCTCTACCATAAAATCAACATCAACATCAATAGAAGCAGTGGGTTCCTTCACAATCACAACACATGGCTTTGGCTCCTCCACATGGAACACACCCCACTCTTTTGTGAGTTTTACAACAAATACAACTAGAGAGGAGGTAGAAAATGTTGTGGTGGTGGGATATATACCTCCTAGTGGAGTTGTACATCATCTGAAACAACCAGATATGTAGTGGAAGTTGGTTGTTTGTATTATACAATAGACTCAACCAATGTTGGTTGATCGTTATACATGCTTAGATGTGGGACTACAAAAGGGAAGGGCAGTGGCCCATCACAACATGTTGCCATGCCATGGTCACCTTCATGTTGAATATTTTGATATTAACATTTTGAGGCCCCTAATATAGAGAATGATGGAATACATGTGTAAATGACAACCAATGGATCCATTTCTTTAGGTTGTGGCATGTCTTTGAACCACCCATCATCATTTCTACAATGACAAAAGAATCATCCTCATCAACAAATATATATATCAACTGCTCCACCTTGCCTAGGGAGGTCTCTGGTTGACCCTCAAGTAACATGACTGAATGGGATAGATATTCTTTATGTTGGTCTAGTTGCATTTGTAATCATTTTCCCCAGTTTTCTACATCAACATGCATCATTTGTTGGTTAGCTAGAATCTTTTAGAGGGCATCTATCCTATCATACATGCTAGGTGGATATTGATATGCATAGTAAGGCTCTTCATCATAACTCCCACAACATTATTGCTTGTAGTCCACCTCGTATGGACAATCATCATCATAATATGGCTCCTCTTAGTAACCCCTTGAACATTGTTGATGAAAGTATGCTTCATATTTGGCAAGGAGTCTGACATTATACTCCATTTTGAGCCTATGAATGCCTACTTTGCCTTGTGGAGTCACTCTAGGGCAACCTCATATATCATTGAAGGAGCCAGATCCCCTACATTGTATTTGCATTGTTGAACACTCCATTTAAAGTGAGTGTCTAAAATAGAAATTTTGAATGTTGGGATCCAGAGAAAAAATATTCCAGTGAATATAGATATAATATTGTGTTTTTTTCTTATAAACAAATAGAAATATGAAAAGAAAATAAATTGAAGGCTGAATAAAAAACTAAAACAAATTTGGAATCCAAATAAAAATTACATTATAAATCCTAAGAATTATAAAACAAAATAAGAAATAAACTAAACTTAAAAGTACAAAAAATAACTAAAACTATAAAAATAGTATAGAAAGAAAACTTCTAACTTTATCCCAGTAAACTAAAAACCCAATTTTTTTATCTTTGGAAACAATGCCAAAATGTGTAGTATAATGGTGACTATTCTCGCTTGTCACACTGGTGACTTGGATTTGGTTCCCGATAATAGTGTCAAATTTTTATGTGGAAATTATTAGACTAACTAATTCACCTAGGAGACATTCTATAGATTTTCACGTACACGATGTATAATGGTCACCACCTGCAAGTAGCATTTCTTATCATGGTAAAGTTTTAGGGTCAAACCCAAAGGATAACCTTTTTAGGATCAAATCATACATCTAGCCTAATTAGTTGCCCTTAAACATGGGTAAAGAGTTAGAACACAATTGCCCGATTAAGAAGGATTGAACTATAAAAGTGTACCTGACTTTAAGAGATGTTTGTAACTCAATACAAAGTCTATTATAGTAATACATGGTCAAACACATGGAGAAAGATAGAAATTAAGTAAGATATAGAGCCTTATCTTAGTTTAATAGAAACAAAAGCTATTGTTTTGTGTTCCAATAAGAAACGAACTAATTTGCTTAGAGCATGAAACTTAAGCTATAGAACTTAAACAAGAATAATGTGTGGTTTTGATAAAAGAAAAACTTGGAATGGGTTTCACCAATCAAATGGACCTTAATCATGAAACAATCTCCATTCTATTTTATATATTCGCAACATGGTTTTGCAAGAAGACATCAAGGATGTCTAACACCTTCCTTCCCTCGAGATTGGGGTAGAAGTCTATTAAAGGTTGCCTCTCTCTCTAAAGACGGTAACTAGAAGACTTAGAACAAATATATGATTATTTCTATAATAATTTACCACTCTTGTGGTTTATCTCTAATCCATAATCTAAATCTTCCTAATCTTGTTCTTTCAAAATATTTCAGATTGAACATTGCAGTGAGATATCTAATCAAACAAGAAATGCAATAAAACCGTAGTAAGGAAATAAAACTTGCAAGACTATATGTATTAAATATAAGAAGAAAGATTACATATTGGGAGGGCTGACGGCTACTCTCAACCCAAGTCATTGAGTTTAGCCATTCATGGTGAAAGACAATATCAATTTACTAGATGAATTGGTCATCACTTTCAAGAGATAACAATGAAATAATAAGAGAGAAGAAGAAGGCCAATTAAAAGGGTAGATCCTTAGATCTACCCACCTTTTAGTTTGGAATCACTTCTAAGTTTGATAGAACAAGGAGGTTAATCAAACCGGTCGACCAAATGGTTGATGGAGATGTGGAGGTCCATCATCTAGGCTCTTTTTAAAGGCACTTGGTAGCTCCTCATTCGAGGAGTAGTGATCAAGATGGTGTTGGTAAGGAATGCCCATAGAGACAATCGTGTGATGATTGACATGGCATATACCTTAAAGGATTTGATTAATACATATAAAGGCAAGCTTCCAATTCATTTTGTTTCATCCAATTATGAGATAATGAGGAAACCCTTTGAATGTGTAGAGAATGATATTACTCAATGGCGTATGTCTTCAAGTATTATCATATTCTCATTATGTCCCTATTCAGTTGTTACTGTGGAAGGTAGACAGACACTAGTAACACATAAGATTGGAGTGTGAGCGAGTAGATGACTGAGTCTCACTAAGTCATGATATGGTAATATCAAACCAAGCACACAGATACATGTTAGGGAATAGTGTATCAGACAGAACCACCTTTAGAGTGACACATGTAAACCATCATATGGTAAGTCATAGTTAGCTGTCATAGTGAAGGTGGTATTTGTGATTCTTAAACCTGAAATCATTGCACGTTGGGTACGCTTTGACATCATGAAATGCAATCTTGAAACATGGGTTTTTATAATGATGGTGATTGGGTGACTTTGACACATGGGGATAGACTGTGAGTGATAGATATGGGATGTCCCTTCTATTGGAGTATGATGTCCTTGCCACTTGATAAGCGAGACTGAGAAACACGTGTGCATGCACATGCGATTCAATATATGATATTGAGATCACATCATCTCATACAGTCTACTCTTAGTTCAAGGAGCATGGATTGAATGTTGAGAGGATGAAAATTCCATGCCTTGAGTTCATCTTAGATATCAATAATAAAGGAATTATACAATCACTGCAACACCTTACACATATGTAGGTTGAAGTTGTTCTCCAACTTTCCATTCACTTAGGTAGCACTAATGTGCGACTAGGCACCACTCTTTTCTTGTGATGTCATAATCTAGTTATGGACATTCACTGCCGACATGATATGAGACCTATAGGGTCACACACATAAGAACTCATATAGAAGAGGAGTTTATCTTGAATGATGATTGGATTGATTAGTAAAGTGTTTAGGTATTCAATTCACGCAACAGATCAACTGATTGGTTGACTGTCTGCAAAATGGCCATCTCACTGAGTGAGACAGCCGTTTCAGTAGCCAGACATGTGTCTCAAGTGTTAAGAAGGTCGTTTGGGTTGTCAGACTAATCAAAGATTGAATTGGTTTAGTTCTACCCTTGAACCAATCGATTCAATGTGATTGGACCGATCGGCTCATCCCAGACTCACCAAATGGCCATCTAGGTGAGTGAGATGGATGTCTATCTTGTGTGAGATGGCTCAGTTGGGTTGAACAAATATTTTATATGTTTCCTGAATAGTATCGATTGCACAAACTTGGGGTGCAAGGAATTAATGTGGGATATTAATTGGAAATCCAAATTGCCAAATTTGTGTACGATTGAGAAACTTCCATACAGCCATCTAGCAATGTAAGACAGTTGTATTATGTGACCAAAAAACTGTCTGGGTCACTAGAAGACTGTTTCATCTATTACAGGTTTTAAAAATTCAAGATCTTTCAATCCCTTCCACTCTGACATAATCTCGTACAGACTGAGAACCCTGACCCTAACCCTACCTATAAAAGGAGGGGTACTGGGGCTTCCCAATATACAACACAGACAACTAAGAATTAGTTCCTATGACAACTATTGTCCTCTCTAGTTGTGGTAACCGAGAGAGCCCAAGAAAATCCTACCAAACCAGGGATGGATAGCTCTGGGAGAGAACAACTTAGAGTTGTCATTGTGTGATAGCACGTTGGTGACTAGTATGCCAATGGGAGGGAAAACTCCTTCATTTGTGTTCTAGTTGAACAACATGAGTTCTAGTTGGTATGTGTGGACTACTCTGGAGGCAAGAGTCTTTTGGCTACTTCTAGGAGAGTAAAGTCAGCTTGCATTTTGTGGCTAGACCACAAGAGATAATGTAGAAGTTGTTCGTGTTTGTTTTTTGTGATGAACACCATAAGATGCACAACCACCTTCCAAGAGAAACTAGTTGACAATTACAAGATGTGAGTTTTGTCGCTGGACTTTTCTCAGGACCAGGCATAACTCACTAAACCGTTCTTCCTATTTCATATTAGTTTATGTGATCTTGTTGTTATTAGAATACTTGTAGATAAAAATTGTGTATCCACTGATGTACTTTGTACTCATATTTCCCAACAGTGGTATCTGAGCCACGTCAATTTACTAAGTTTGACAATAATCGATATGATTGGATTTTTGGTTTAATCATTTATTTATTGCATACGATGTGTGAAACATCCCAACTTCAACAAAACACGATTACATACTAACCAACGAATTACCAAAAATCACGGGAAATCAAAACCAATTTACAACGAGCACCACAAGAAGTGATATATTACATCTGAGCCAACACTTTCTTTTCATAACATATTTCCAAGGTGCTACAACATAATTATAACGACAGTTGCCAAACCGACAAACAAATCATTACTAATTAAGCGGAATAACCATAATCAGCGGATTAACAAAAATCACTAAAAAAACCATTTTGCAAGGAGATCCTTGTCCACAAAACTTTTACTGAAGGATCCAAAACTCGTATATATCATGTTTTACATTGTACAACATTGTTTCATCTTATCTCGAGGACAACATATAATAGTTTCTCTATCAAAGCACATACTGGATCAACATAAAACCTCGAGGCTTATGAGCCAAAATCTCAGATTGTTCATGAAACCATAATGAACCAACTCCAAGGACATGAGAGTACAGAGACGACACATAGGGCTTCTATCTACAAGACATGATAGTCAGTGCACCTAACCTGAGCTATCACTACTGTCCCTGTTGTTGTTGTTCTTTCTCTGTGATACGGTCTCAATCCCCCTTGTGCACGTCCATGTAAAAAAATGTGGATCCCATGGGGTGAGACAATTGTCCCAGTGAGAGATTTAACTCTCCACCAACAATGTTATTATCACAGTTAAATAGTTTTATACTGAGCAGAGGATAAGCTATTTAGAATATTCTCATCTTTTACTACATCGCAACTATCTATGATAGAGTAGTAAATCACCTATTCACTTTATAAGGAATATGAAGAACATGTATATCATTTACCCATCATACCATATCAACATCTCAAGCTTATCATGTGATGCTCATTATCATGGTATGTCATCCATGAATCATTCTCATTTCTATCTATTATCCTCCGCCAATCTGCTAATCGGATATTGAATTGTTCCAGTCATGTGAATGTACATCATCATAATCAGTTACATGTATTGGCTTTTCCAATCATGTGCAACTATTCCAGCTATTGGACTATGCCAATCTTGTGATTAACAATCAGGCATTGGGTTATTACCAATCTTGTGATTAACAGCCAGGCATTGGGTTATTACCAATCCTGTGATTAACAGCCAGGTATTGGACTCTACCAATCATGTGATTCACAACCAGGCATTGGGTTATTACCAATCCTGTGACAGCCAGGAATTGGGTTATTGCCATTCATGTGATTAACAACTAGGCATTGGGTTATTACCAATCCTATGATTAATAGCCAGGCATTGGGTTATTACCAATCATGTGACAACCCGGTATTGGATTATTACCAATCCTATGATTAACATGCATGCATTGGGTTATTTCCAATCCTGTGATTAACAACCAGACATTGGGTTATACCAATCTTGTGACAACCAGGTATTAGGTTATTACCAATCCTGTGATTAATAGGTAGGCATTGGGTTATTACCAATCCTGTGATTAATATCCAGACATTGGGTTATTACTAATCCTGTGACAGCCAGGTATTGGTTATTACTAATCCTATGATTAACCGCCAGGCATTGGGTTATTACCAATCATGTGACATCCATGTATTGGATTATTACCAATCATGTGATTAACAACTAGGCATTGGGTTATTACCAATCTTGTGACAACAACCATGTATTGGTTTACTACCAATTATGTGATTAACATCTAGGCATTGGGTTATTACCAATCATGTGACAGCCAAGTATTGGGTTATTACCAATCCTGTGATTAACAACCAGGCATTGGGTTATTACCAATCCTATGAGTGTTGTTTGTAGGCATCGGGTTTTCCCAATCCTGTAGTTTTATTCTAGGTATTGGTCTATGCCAATCATGTGAGTGTTGTATCCAGGCATCGGGTTTTCTTATTACTGTAGTTTTATTCCAGGTATTGGTCTATGTCAATCCTGTGAAATTATTCCAGGTATTGGATTATGCCAATCCTATGACAACAGCTAGGTATTGGATTATTACCAACCCTGTGAAACTATTCCAGGCATTGGACTATGCCAATCATGTGCATCTCATCACTGAATACCACATCACCTTTGCTAGGTATTAAACCTTGGCCAAGCCATCATACTTATTCACATCATTTATGTAATTCAAGTATTCCTCTTATCTCCTTTCAGCATATTCAAAACACTATAGCCTTTATTTGGCTATAAGCATAAAGCATGTATGGTAAAGATTTCATTATTATTATTGTATCCATTTATTGTTATTATTTTGTTACTAAGTTTCCATTCCCTAGTTTATTTTGAACATTATCATTTCTTAAATGAAACTTTTATATCTTGTCACCTCTCACTAGGCAAAAACTATTCTCATGGCTCGCAAGGCCCATTAAACATCTTGTCACCTCTCACTAGGCAACAATTAACCACATGGCTCACAAGGCCCATTAACATCTTGTCACCTCTCGATAGGCAACAACGTATTCACATGGCTCACAAGGCCATTAATCATTATACTTGTTGTACAAGTATTTAACATGCCTTACAAGGATTATGCAATAAGAGAAATGCAACCTTCCCATCATTAGGGTTATGGTTTCACTTTATAGCCGAATAGGGCTTCATGTTCATATTATGAATCCAAACCCGAATTCATTGCTCCACACATCTAGAAGCATACATTGTTATCATAAGTATTCAATCATACTTATTAAATGGTTATCAACACAAAGTATGAGTTTCTCTCTCATCCTTACTAGGATATTGATTACATCATGCTCCATTAACTTGGCTTAACCCTTTCTCAAGGCATATAAGCCTACACTTATCATAGTGCATTAATCTCATTACATCTCAATGTAACAATTTACCTGACACACTTCATGGGTTACTCATCCAAGTACATTAGATTTGAGGTGCATCAAGGTGTATCAACCTTGAGGTGCTGGATGTGATATCTATCATGTCTTGATATATCACTTCCCTCATCACCTTTAACTTACTTAGGTTCATCAACTTATCCTGTATTAGGGTATGTCCCATCCTAATACTTTATGCACTATCTCATCACATTTTTCATGTAGTGTATTGGCCATAAGTCACACATTTGAATTGTCCAACCATCATCAATTGATATGGACTCATCTCCGGTTGAGGCATTGTTGATATAAGGTTGTCCATTATTAATTACTTTAGGTGTTTCACTTATCAAGATATTAGCCACACCATTACTTGGTGTTACACTCAGCACTCACAAGAGTGTCTTGCCCTCACCTTTACAAGGTGTCTTAGGTTATAGGTGTATGAGCACTCACCATATCAAGCTAGAAGTATATGAACACCTTTCATATCGGGCTAGAGGTGTTTGTATGTGTTACCCATGTCGTGCATGAGGTATCAACTCATTACCATGTCGGGCTAAACATCAACTAGGGTTGTGTATCGGCTACCATATCGTGCAATATCACTTACTACTCTTCACTCATATCGGTTACCCAAATTAGGGTTTCATATCCACTTACAAGTATACATTTAACCTTATACCGTGCATGAAGTCTACACTTGACTTCCTATCGTGCAAGCATATCGTTCAAGCATCTCATGCAAGCATATCGTGCAAGCATCTCATGCAAGTATATCATTCAAGCATCTCATGCAATTATATCATGCAAGCATCTCATGCAAGCATATCATGAAAACCATACCCATATTGGGTTGGAGCTACTTGTGTATCTATTTGAACCCGATATCACTTTTACAAAGTGACACCATCTTCTTCATGCTCTAGACCTCCATTATAATAGTTATAGTTAATGGAAACAGGTCTAAGCAACTACTATAACTCATTATTTCATCAACTATTTTAGGAAATTTTGGAATTAAAAGTAATACATTAAGTAGAGCAATTTAGGTGATGAATAATAACATGGTTGAGTTCAAGTTATATAATCTGCCTTAAGAACCACTTCAAAGCTCCAAGCTCCAAAGATCCACGTTCCTAAAGTAGAAGATGACTTTATCAAAAGTCCAAGTCTCGTTCAAAACTCCTTCATATACAAGGAATCACCATGGATAAGCAATTGGTGAAGAAGAAAATAAAGGAAGATCAAAACCCTAAAATCATGCTTCAATCCAAGGTTGGAGATGATTGTGGCCTCACCTTAGGGTTAGGTATTGAGATCCTTCTTTCTATAGCACCTTTGAGCGATACCTCACAACCTTTGCACGATATTCCACCACTTGTGGCCGATATCGCCCTCACTTGGGGCCAAAAACACCTCACTATGGCTGATATCACCCTTCTTGGTTGATATCACCCTACTTGGGCGATATGATCTTGCCATGGGAGATACCCCAAGCCCCATGCATGATACCACAACACTCCTACACGATACAAGATCTCTATGCATGATACCTTAGGGTAGGAGGGTGGTAAGGGTCGAACAATTCCACAAAGGGGTGAAACTAGGGGTATATATACTTGTTGCACATGAAGAAAGGTAAAAATGAGGTGTCATCAATTTGAACTAGTAGGTGCCACGTGTCCATGCATGGGTGACACGTGTACATGCATGAATCAACATTTATCTTGACATGAAAAATAGTTTAGGGTGATCTAGGGATAAGTATTTTTCCATTACTTATCTATTTGAATAAGATATATCAATAAAATCACCACTTTATTCACAACCCGATACAACTTTACTAAGGAAGTTGTAACCTGACACACCTCACCTCCTTGAGGTGCTTTGCACAACATGGACTTTTCCAAGAGTAAAAAAAACTATATGAGGCTTGTCCTATGGCTCCTTGGCCGATAGGCACTAATATATAAGCTTTTCAACTTGATACAACTCAAGTTAAGCTCTCATATTCAACCCTTTTCTTGGTCATTTCATCACCAAGATTACCATCATTCATAATTGACTCAAACATGGTGCCTCATTCATTATATATCCTCAAAATGATACATAGAGGAAGTAGGAACACTCTATAGGTCGTAATTTGCATATCAATCCTACATTTTGGGTAAATTACAATTTGAACCAAAATTGGTGCACAAGGTACCATCATTGTTCAAACAAGTTCAAGCTTGGAATTTAGGCTTTCCACAAGCCACCACCTTATATAATTCTCTCTCTTATGATGATAAAACATATAAGTCACGTTCAACATGTGACATATTGCAATATAACCCCTCATCTTGGGTAAATTGCATTTTGGTCCAAAAGAAAGAAACATTGCTCAAACAGCATTCAATCAGGACCAAACTTAGAACATAAGTGTGTCACATGATAACAAAACCCTTTAGAGGATTATATTAAAGTTCTAAGCAACTTACTTATCCAAAACAAATAGGGTTACCTCATAACCCAGGTTAGGGTCATTACAGATTATAAACTCCTAACAAGGATTTCATCCCCGAAATCCTAGGTAAAAGGGAGACATATATTATTCATTCATCATACCATCAAGTCTCCACATAAAATCTTAATGTCATGGAGATTTCATATAACTTTGATCAACACAAAGTTATTTCACACAGGGTTATCATAGAACTTGTCATACAGGACACATACTCCACTGTCCTTTTCATTATTGACTGTAGAGTCAACTTTTTGTCAGGTAACATTTTTCTTAGTCAGAGAATCATTATACATACCTTATTTAACTCAGGTGTCAAACCTCAATGATTTGTCACCTTTCTCAACTTACAACTTTATGTGACAAGATTCTTGATTTTGGGAGTGTTCTATACCCCTCACTTAGTCTGTCAAGGAAAGATCAGAGTTGCGTTCTGTCACCCACTTGGGACTACATGTATTATCATGCATCTATTGGGCCACCCAAATGTACTGACACAACACTAATCTTTCTTATGACTTGTATCAATTATCCCTTTAGTTGTTTATTTTCTTGTCATAAGGAGAGGCTACTTATTAAAGAAGAACTATCTCAGAGGTATCTCTAGATGTTATGTATAAGGTGCCTCAACAAATCTAGATAGGGATATTATAAGAAGTTATCTTTAACTTGATCAACGTTTCCCAAAACAATTCTACAATTGTTCCTTCAATTCATACATCTTTGTTGATGTCATGTTTATGCGGGGCATAAACCCCTAACATATGGTTTCCATACTACCGTATGTAACTAGACTAATTTCAAAGGCGGTCCTTCTAGGTAACCAAACATTACTTCTTATCAGGAGTCATGTTCCCATTTCCTCATATCATTGAAAGTTCTTGGATACTAGGATTCTTTACCTTGGTAAGCCAAAAACACATCTCATCATCATCATGATTACTAGATATGGGTATTCAAACCCTTAGTTCATCACTAAACATTGTTACCTCTCATCAGGTAATTGTTACCTCTAGGTCCTCAGACCAAGGTATGCATTATACTAAACATCTTCTTTTGTTTATAAATTGATTTATGATTAACTCAGATCCCTTCATGTATCAATTAGGATGTGGTAGAAATATTCATGCCACATATCCTACTTCGTTAGGCTCTTTAGATTGTCTCAAATGATTACTTGATCAGAGTAATCAGAAAGATAGTAATCTAAGAGTGTCATACTTACCTTGCCTTCAATAAATGAATACCTGGATAGGGTATTCAAGAACTGAAATTAAGTAGTATGTATTTGTTTTATATTATGTTTCATCTCTTTAAATTTTACTACTTAGTATCCCAATTTTTCTCTGGGTTTTTCTTTTACATCTCTTCCCTTCCTTTATGAAGAGAGAAATTTCAAAACATATAAGGGAATATTGGATTGAATATAAGTTCTTATCCTTCTTATCTCTTCCTTATGTCCTCATAGGACTCATTAAAGGAAGCTCAACAACAACTACCTTCTTATAATTATCAGATAAAATCTAGAGAAGACATATCAGAATGAGAAAGCTCTATATGACTGTCACCCCTCACAGTCATCTACCACTTTAGGTTGAATCAAACATAGAGTCAAGCTATTTCATATTATTACTTTTGCCTTTTTACACCTTTGGGCTATAACTTTCGTAAGCCTTGTCGAGTATGCCTCGGTTGTTGGGTCATTTTCTCCCTTATTTTTAAACAAAAGAGTCTGGTATGCTCAAAATGTACACATTTATAACATGTCTTTTCCTCGTACCATGGTCTTATCACCAATGTAGAGACTAAGCCATGGGTTCTTACAGGTGGAAAGTTAGGACTTTTATCTTTACATAGTGATTACTGCCCCAGTGCACTAGGCATTTATTGCATTGGTGGCACCAAAAACTTTGGCTTTTTAGAACAACTAGGCAAATGTCTCTAGAATTGTAGAGACCTTTCCTTAATTCTGAGCTTGTTGCCCCTCCTTGGGCACTGCCATCACAGATATATTATCTATGTATACTTATGGCATAGTCTACTTTCTCGCCATATATTAATCTTTCCCACATTTTCCACTGTTCCAACATGACTATGTCATTCAGGAACCCTTTCAAAACCCAAAGTTTCTGTATTAAGGACTGATAATCTAGGTTTTAATGCTAACATCCAGTCTACTATATGCATCATTGTTGTCCTAACTTGCCCAACCAGAGCATAAACACATGATTCTCTATCCTGATCGGGTCATGATAGGAATTCTCAGGCACTCATTCTTCTCTTTCCTGATCCCTTGCACTCTCTCCTGGTGCAACAACATTGCTCTCAACAACGTGTTCCTCGTGTTCTCTAGTCATTTTTAAACTTCACCCTTTCTTCTGCACAAGCAGAAGTCACCATAGGGTATACTGGAGGACATTAACACAGACTCAACACCTTAGTCATATGTCTCTGTAGACTCAGCAAACCTGAAGCTCTGATACCAAACTTGTAACGACAGTCACCAAACCGACAAACAAATCATTACTAATTAAGCAGAATAACCATAATCAGTGGATTAACAAAAATCACTAAAAATTAAAACCATTTTGCAAGGAGATCCTTGTCTAGAAAACTTTTACTAAAGGATCCAAAACTCATACATATCATGTTTTACATTGTACAACATTGTTTCATCTTATCTCGAGGACAACATATAACCGTTTCTCTATCAAAGCACATACTGGATCAACATAAAACCTCGAGGCTTATAAGTTAAAATCTCAGATTGTTCATGAAACCATAATGAACCAACTCCAAGGACCTGAGAGTATAGAGACGACACATATGACTTCTATCTACAAGACATGATAGTCAGTACACCCAACCTGAGTTGTCACTGTTGTCCCTGTTGTTGTTGTTCTTTCTCTGCAGTACGGTCTTAATCCCCCTCGTGCACGTCCACCTAAGAAAATGTGGATCCCACGGGGTGAGACAATTGTCCCAGTGAGAGATATAACTCTCCACCAACAATGTTATTATCACAGTTAAACAGTATTATACTGAGCATAGGATAAGAAGTTTAGAATATTCTCATCTTTTACTGCATTGCAACTATCTATGATAGAGCAATAAATCATCTATTCACTTTATAAGGAATATGAAGAACATGTATATAATTTACCCATCATACTATATCAACATCTCAAGTTTATCATGTGATGCTCATTATCATGGTATGTCATCCATGAATCATTCTCATTTCTATATGTTGGCCTCAGCCAATCTGCTAATCGGATATTGAATTGTTCCAGTCATGTGAGTGTACATCATCATAATTAGTTACAGGTATTGGCTTTGCCAATCCTGTACAATTATTCCAGGTATTGGACTATGTCGATCCTGTGATTAACAACCAGGCATTGGGTTGTTACAAATCCTGTGATTAACAGTCAGGCATTGGGTTATTACCAATCCTATGATTAATAGCCACATATTGGACTCTACCAATCTTGTGATTAACAGCTAGGCATTGGGTTATTACCAATCCTGTGACAGTCAGGTATTGGGTTATTACGAATCATGTGATTAACAGTCAGGCATTGGGTTATTACCAATCTTGTGATTAATAGGCAGGCATTGGGTTATTACTAATCATGTGACACCTAGGTATTAGATTATTACCAATCCCATGATTAACAGCCAGGCATTGGGTTATTACCAATCTTGTGACAACATATAGGTATTGGGTTATTATCAATCCTATGATTAACAACCAGGCATTGGGTTATTACCAATCATGTGACAGCCAAGTATTGGGTTATTACCAATCCTATAATTAACAGTTAGGCATTGGGTTATTACCAATCCTGTGAGTGTTGTATCCAGGCATCGAGTTTTCCCAATCCTGTAGTTTTATTCCAGGTATTAGACTATGCCAATCATGTGAGTGTTGTATACATGCATCAGGTTTTCCCAATCCTGTAGTTTTATTCTAGGTATTGGTCTATGCCAATCCTGTGACATTATTCTAGGTATTGAATTATGCCAATCCTGTGACAACAGCCAGGTATTGGATTATTACCAACCCTGTGAAATTATTCTAGGCATTGGACTATGCCAATCTTGTGCATCTCATCACTGAATACCACATCACCTTTACTAGGTATGTAACATCCCATGATTTGAGGCCTTAGATAAGTTGATCTTAAAAGGAATGATTGGACTACCCATATCACCAAGGTGCACCTCCTTTTCCGGGAACCCATCACTAAAGAACTACATAGTTAAGTGTGCTCATCTTGGAGTAGTACTGGGATGGGTGACTTGTCAGGAAGTTGATCCTGGCATGCGCGTGAGTGAGGACAAAGCGCGCAGTTAAGGCTAGTGGTGGTCTGTGGGGACAGTCGTCATTCCTAAAATTCTACTAAAGCCTTGGACAGTGGGCCCAAGCATTAAAAGGTATTAAACCTTGGCCAAGCCATCATACTTATTCACATCCTTTATGTAATTCAAGTATTCCTCTTATCTCCTTTAAGCATATTCAAAATGCTATAGCCCTTATTTGTCTATAAGCATAAAGCATGTATGGTCAAGATTTCATTATTATTATTGTATTCATTTATTGTTATTATTATGTTACTAGGTTGCCATTTCCTAGTTTATTTTGAACATTATAATTTCTTACATGAAACTTTTATATCTTGTCACCTCTCACTAGGCAACAACTATTCTCATGGCTCACAAGACCCATTAAACATCTTGTCATCTCTCAGTAGGCAACAACTAACCACATGGCTCACAAGGCCCATTAACATCTTGTCACCTCTCAATAGGCAACAACTTATTCACATGGCTCACAAGGCCATTAATCATTATACTTGTTATACAAGTATTTAACATGACTTACAAGGCTTATGCAATAAGAGAAACGCAACCTTCCCATCATTAGGGTTAGGGTTTCCCTTTATAGACGAATAGGGTTTCATGTTCATATTATTAATCCAAACCCTAATTCATTGCTCCACACATCTAGAAGCATACATTGTTATCATAAGTATTCAATCATACTTATGTATTCTCATATTTTATCATTAAATGGTTATCAACACAAAGTATGAGTTTCTCTCTCATCCTTACTAGGATGTTGATTACATCATACTCCATTAACTTGGCTTAACCCTTTCTCAAGGCATATAAGCCTACACTTATCATAGTGCATTAATCTCATTACATCTCAATGTAAAAAATTACAAGAACTCTTCATGTGTTACTCATCCAAGTACAATGGATTTGAGGTGCATCAAGGTGTATCAACCTTGAGGTGTTGGATGTGATATCTGTCATGTCTTGATGTATCACTTCCCTCATCACCTTTAACTTACTTAGGTTCATCAACTTATCCTGTATTAGGGTATGTCCCATCCTAATACTTTATGCACTATCTCATCACATTTGTGATGTAGTGTATTGGTCATAAGTCACACATTTGAATTGTCCAACCATCATCAATTCATATGGACTCATCTCTGGTTGAGTCATTATTGATATAAGGTTGTCCATTATTAATTACTTTAGGTGTTTCACCTATCAAGGTATTAGCCACACGATTACTTGGTGTTACACTCATCACTCCTAAGAGTGTCTTGCCCTCACCTTTGCAAGGTGTCTCGGGTTATAGGTGTATGAGCACTCACCATATCGGGCTAGAAGTATATGAACACCTTTCATATTGGGCTAGAGGTGTTTGTATGTGTTACCCATGTCGTGCATGAGGTATCAACTCATTACCATGTCGGGCTAAACATCAACTAGGGTTGTGTATCGGCTACCATATTGTGCAATCGCACTTACTACTCTTCACTCATATCGGTTACCCAAATTAGGATTTCGTATCCACTTACAAGTAAACATTTAATCTTGTATCATGCATGAAGTCTACACTTGACTTCCTATCGTGCAAGCATATCGTGCAAGCATCTCATGCAAGCATATCATGAAAGCATCTCATGCAAGCATATCGTGCAAGCATCTCATGCAAGCATATCGTGCAAACATCTCATGCAAGCATATCATGCAAGCATCTCATGCAAGCATATCGTGCAAACCATACCCATATCGGGTTGGAGCTACTTGTGTATCTACTTGAACCCGATATCACTTTTATAAAGTGACACCATCTTCTTCAAGCTCTAGACCTCCATTCTAACAGTTATAGTTAATGGAAACTGGTATAAGAAACTACTAGAACTCATAATTTCATCAACTATTTTAGGAAATTTTGGAATTAAAAGTAATTCATTAAGTAGAGCAATTTAGGTGATGAATAATAACATGGTTGAGTTCAAGTTATATAACCCGCCTTAAGAACCACTTCAAAGCTCCAAGATACAAAGATCCACGTTCCTAAAGTTGAAGATGACTTTATCAAAAGTCCAAGGATCGTTCACAACTCCTTCTATTACAAGGATTCACCATGGATAAGCAATTGGTGAAGAAGAAAACAAAGGAAGATCAAAACCCTAAAATCATGCTTCAATCCAAGGTTGAAGATGATCATGGCCTCACATTAGGTTTAAGTATTGAGAACCTTGTTTCTCTAGCACCTTTTCACGATATGCCACCACTTGTGGCCGATATCTCCCTCACTTGGGGCCAAAAACACTTCACTATGGCCGATATCACCCTTCTTGGCTGATATCACCCTACTTAAGAGATATGATCTTGCCATGGGCAATACCCCAAGCCCCATGCATGATACCACATCATTCCTGCATGATAAAAGATCTCTATGCACGATACCTTAGGGTAGGATGGTGGTAAGGGTCGAAAAATTCCACTAAGGGGTGAAACTAGGGGTATATATACTTGTTGCACATGAAAGGTAAAAATGAGGTGTCATCAATTTGAACCAGTAGGTGCCACGTGTCCATGCATGAGTGACACGTGTACATTCATGTATCAACATTTATTTTGACATGAAAAATAGTTGAGGGTGATCTAGGGATAAGGATTTTTCCATTACTTATCTCTTTGAATAAGATATATCAACAAAATCACCACTTTATTCACAACCCGATACAATTTTACTAAGGAAGTTGTAACCCGACACACCTCACCTCCTTGAGGTGCTTTTCACGACATGGCCTTTGAAAAGAGTCCACAAAACGATATGAGGCTTGTAATATGGCTCCTTGGTCGATAGGCACTCATATATAAGCTTTTCAACTTGATACAACTCAAGTTAAGCTCTCATATTCAACCCTTTTCTTGGTCATTTCATCACAAAGATTACCATCATTTATAATTGACTCAAACATGGTGTCTTATTCATTATATCTCCTCCAAATGATACATATAGGAAGTAGGAACACTATAGAGGTGGTAATTTGCATATCAACTCTATATTTTGGGTAAATTACAATATGTACCAAAATTGGTGCATAAGGTACCAGCATTGTTCAAACAAGTTCAAACTTGGAATTTAGGCTTTCCACAAGCCACCACCTTGCATCATTCTCTCTCTTATGATGCTAAAACATATAAGGCACTTTTAAAATGTGAAATATTTCAATATAACCCCTCATCTTGGGTGAATTGCATTTTGGTCCAAAACAAAGAAACATTGCTCAAACAACATTCAATCAGGACCAAACTTGGAACATAAGTGTGTCACATGATAACAAAACCCTTTAGAGGATTATATTAAAGTTCTAAGAAACTTAATTAGACAAAACAAATAGGGTTACCTCATAACCCAGGTCAGGGTCATTACAATAATTTCCCATCATCTCGTTACATGAAATAACAATTCCACATGCTTGTCTATTACATCATGATACAGAAGCCAAAAACCACATATTGATCATCTTATCAGAAACATCAAAAACTCTCCCGAAGACCTGAGTGTACATGGATGACACATAGGACTCTACTGCTAGACACTATCTATTCCACCAGGTACGATACATCTACATATCATTCTTGGCCACATGATCTTTATCTCACGAGGCACGTGCACCTAAAATGTTATTAACCAGCAGGGTGAGACACACAGTCCCAGCAAGAAACATAACCCTCTACCAACTTTATTATTATCACATATAATTGAGCAGATAGATCGATCTAAACAACAAGTAATAACTAACTAGTTATGCAAGAAGGAATATGAAGAACATGTATATGGAAACTTATACAAATATCATAGAAGAACATTATAAGGCCTCATCCAATGTTTCGTATTTTCCCTAAGCAAGATATACTACATGGTTGGATTACGAATTATTATGCCCTGAGGAAGTGAGTCGTAACACTCAAATCCAAACCGACCACTGCTTGGTCACAATCAATTTCCATACAAGGTCAATGGAAGAGCCGGACTCCACAACCTCTTTCCCTTGTGGTCAGTGCACACGAACCAACAAGTAGGACCGTAGTCTCATGCTTAGGTGGCCTCATCCACACAGGGTCAGGCTACCCTCTGCCTAGCCCACCTTGGTACAGGTATCGGCACTAGAAAACTGAGCCACAAGTCTATTCATCGTGATCCATCATCACTGAGCCATGGGCATGTTCACCATGCTCTGTCACATATCTTGAGCCATGGGTCTGTTCACCATGCTCTAACCACACTGAGCCACGGGCCTGAAACCGTGCTCTAATCTTGATGAAACCATGCTCTAATCCTAAGTCATGGGCTTGTTCACCATGCTCTACTTGCACTACTACTTAGGTCGTAGGCGCACCCCGCATATTCAATAATATGCGTTCCTAGTTAACCCTCAGGAGAACCTATTTCACCATCACCAAACTCCTAACGATGATGGATCTATGGCCAAGGAAAACTACATGAAAGGTTCATTTGTATTTAATTAGTGCATTTTAAGTGGATTATTGGGGCAACCAAGTTGTATCAAACCATATATAAAACATAGATACCATTAGATTCCATTTTCTTATGTCACACTATCTCTACCATCCTCGATGCCATCAATCATCATCTTATTGCCATGGGATATCAATCCCTCATTTTATCACATAGAGCCATTACCTCTCACAAGGCTTCATCATCATACATCATCAAAGGATAGCAATCCCTCATATCATAACTAGATGATAACCCCTCAATCAGGCACCCAGCCTTTATTAGGTCACAATACCCTCCTCATCATAATAGTGATACATGTTATCTCATCAACAAGGGACATTATCATTATTCATATAACCATCATAGCTCTTACCTGGCTATGAATTCAATTGATAATACATGCATGGTTAGGATGTATAGCAAAAGAGATAACTTGATCACCAAATACAAATCTTTAAAGAACATATCATGATTAACACATCATTAAGATTAAGGTTTATAGGATTGGAACAACATCCTTTATTATGAATACATGGAGCATAATGTCTTAGATGGTATATTAAACAATAAGCATAACTATTACCATACCATGGGTATCCCACCATACCCTACATCTCATGTCACGATGCATGCCATCCCTAAGGATTCATCTTAAGGATCATACAACCATGATCTATCATCAACCTTTATCAAAGGTTCACCTATCACCAACCATAGGTAACCAGCATATTAAAGGCTCACAACATATTCATCATACCTCATCATCATGATCAAAGATACGGACCCAAGGTAACAAAATAACATACTAACATCTAGGGCTAAAGATAACACTTAGGGTTATCAGGTTAGGGCACAACCCTCACTAAAGGTGCCACCTACCCTTACCAAAACTAGGCAGTGACCAAACGAACCCTCATTATAAACCAACTAACAATATTGATGTGAGAACCCGTTACACTAAACAAGATTACTCAAAACATAAAACACAATCAATCACAAATTAATCACATACCCAAAAATATGGGTAAATTAAAACCGACGTCAACGTCAGCACCTACTCAAAAACATTTGCATAAGATCTCAACATCTTTCTTTTATCCATACTAGGCCAAGAATTTGATACAAATGTTCTAATGTCTTAGCTAAAACATGCATACACATGAGAACAATATTCATATATTCCACACAAATAAGAATTAATATGCTAACAAAAGTCTGATTTGTTTGAAACACCATATACAAACTTTTCCTGCTCGGACCTGAGAGTATAGGGACGACTCTAGAACACACTAGACATCTAATAAACTTTCTTAAAGATTCATTACTATATCTCCTCTTTGCTGCCACATGTTTGTTTTTATCACTTCTGTTTACCTAAAAAAATGTGGCGAACCACAAGGGTGAGACCCATGTCCCAGCAAGAGATATAACATCCATCAATGTTTATTGATTACAACATTTTTAAGTAATTAAACAGTTAAGCAGTTTAATTAGATATATAAGCTCAACAACATTGATTATTAACAAAATACATAAAGGAGTAGATAATAACTATCTTAATTAGCCAGACTATCATCCTTTATCTTGTTGATAATATAAGCAATTCGGTGGCATATGCATATCCAACATCATGAGAAAGTCTAGTAACATAGAATCTCTATCATTATGAATAAGTCTAGCCACATAAGCATAGCTAACAACATTAGCAAATCTAATAGGTTGAACATATCAACATCATAAAATGAGATAAAAACATAAGCACAATTATTTGGATAAGCATGATTAGCATTATATGCATCTCTAGTTATAAAGGCATGGCTAGCATGCTAATTATAACTAACAACATGAGATAGCTAGCATCGTGGTTATAATTAGCATTAGCATTATAGTTATCAACATAATCATGGCTATTGTATGTACGCATCTACAATATCAAGCATATCCACAACATAAGTATATCTACTATCTCTTAATTTCACTAAGCATCATCTTTATGTAAAGATAGCAAACAAGGGTTATCATCCAATGTGAAGCGTCGTGTATAACCCTAAAAAAATATGTTATACGGCTATGTTACATCTTTTATTATGCCCTAAGGAAATTGAGGATACCACTCAAAATCCAACTAACCACTGCTATGTCAAAATCAGTGCCATACAAGATCAGGAAAAGTCACACTCCTAAGATCTTCTCTACCCCCGGTCAGTACGGGTCCGCCACAATGACACATAAGGTCAAGCTGCTAACCGCCTAGTCCGTCCTTGGTATAGGTCATGACACTAGAGAAAGGAGGTGGGTACACATACCCTACCATTTGAGGTACAACTGCAGTTGTCCTCCAATCTCATCACATATATAATCACCAAGACACGATCGTTGTCGTTCTCAAACTAAGGGCTAGGTATGACCGCAGTCATCCTCCCTAAACACTTGAATTCAAGATGACAAGCACCCCACATACTCATCATTTTGCGCTCCTAGTTTCCCTTAGGAATACTCGTTTCACCATTTGGCAAGTTTTGACACTCAGATGGATCTATGGCACAGGGCACTACATGATTAGAATTTCACTTGATTAGTTATGCCAATTGGGTGAATTAAGGATGCATCAAACAAGTGGACATAACCATAATTCACTTCTAACAAGCACATAAATATCACAACTTCAAAAGATATAAAATATGTGAAACATAATTTCTCATCTCATCATCACATGGTACTATTCACTTGCCATTCATGAGACTACACTAGTCATCATATTATCACAAGATATAAATCCTTTTCACAATATCACATGGTATCAACCCTTATCAACACAAGAGGATTACACCTCATTCAGGGCTCAACCATGTCCAAAGGTCATTAAGACCATCATACTATTCCCTACAAGATCATCATTATCTTTCCATGCCTTATAACAAGGCTCAACAACATCACTTACATATAATACACCAGATCAACACAATCTTTCATTAATGAGATAGGAGATATTCATAAACAATCATAACAGGATTATATTAACATTAAGAATATTCCTTTATTACATCAACATGCAAGGAATCTAGATATGATTAACACTCATCATATTCACAATGCACATGTTCAACATAAGAAAGTATCAACCATGTGGCTATGTAACCACCAATTAACACATTAAGGTTATGATCACGTTAAGGAGGTTATTACACCATCATTCCATCATATAAGAATGTTAAACATTAATACTCATCTTTATCTAATTACATTAGAGTTAGGTTCAACATGATAAATTATATCAATGTTACTAACCATCACTTATACCCAAACCCTAACTCACGGCATCCCCATTGGATCATGGATGCATAATGTGAAGCATCACCATCACATTCTATACTATTCTCAAGTATGAACCCACACATAAATCAAGGTGTAACCATCAAGTTATAGCATACTAGGGTTTCAACAATAATATAGTACTCCATGATTGTATTAGTCATTCAAGGACTATTCATACCCAATTACCATCATTTAGTTATATTAAAGCTAGGTATAATAAGTTATACCTCATTAAGGTTACATATCAACACAATATGATTATCATTTGTTCTATTCATATGAGTGAATAGGTAAGACTACCTTATTAAGGGTAACACTCCATTTGTTCCATCATCATTCAACCCATATCACCATATCACCATACCACAATGTCACCCAGAATCATTGGATGTTTAAAAGGTAATTAACACCATTGGTTGTTTACATAAGTAAACACCTTGGATAAACCACCTATGAAGTCCTTGATTTGTGCTCTATAAAGATTAACCATCTAAACCTAGACATCCCTTGATTAACAACACAAAAAGTTCCATTGAGAGTAGGGTAAAACCCATAATCAACTATTCAGTTAAAACAAGCCATCCATTGTCAACAAGTAAGCTCCTTAAGTTGATCATATAAAGGAAACCATATAAAAATTATTATTAGGACCAACATATTACATTATCCATCATTCCACTTTATTGG
Source organism: Alisma plantago-aquatica (assembly GCA_963693085.1). Taxonomy (NCBI): domain Eukaryota; kingdom Viridiplantae; phylum Streptophyta; class Magnoliopsida; order Alismatales; family Alismataceae; genus Alisma; species Alisma plantago-aquatica. The sequence goes on from OY856411.1 coordinate 572,547,097, forward strand.
AGGAATAAACATTATATCTTGACCATTGGGTCAAGTACATATGTTAAAACCATCAATTACAGTTTAGGTTCGACCATTGGATCAAGTGACCCAAGAAACCATTGGTATAAGGCTTAATTTATGATACAACTACAATGCTTAACTCAACATAGGTTGTAGAGACCTGATCCACCATCATTATTGATCATGAAATCACCATAGGTTATTATATCAACAATATATTCATTAATCAACATCAAATATTAAGCTAATGTCAACATTGATTGATAACATCAGTAGGGTACTTAATGGTTGATCATTAAACTTCTAATCGATCCAAAACATTATCTAAGGGGGTGACCATAGGTTTTCACCATAATTTTTACACCCTTAATCATGACCATCAGCTGTTATGAAGACAAAACCATAGGTTTGTTGCAATGGTAGCATCATCGGGTCATGGTTTATAGAAGAAATCAGCTTTAAACCTAAAATTGACCATTAGTTGATAGGTGCTTAGCACCATAGGTTGTCAAACCAACCTGATCTAAGTCATATTATACCTTAGTAATAACATACACATTATCACAGGTTCATATATAACTGAAATCATAACATGGAATGTTATAAAAATCGAAATCCAAGTCAAACATAGCTTTTTAGTGCATGGATCATCATTTTCAAGCAAGAACATGATCTAGAAAGCTTATGGTAAGTAATAAACATGGAGCAAGTTATAAAACTTGCCTATAATGAGAAGATGAAGCCCCACACAGAAGATCGAGGTTGGGATAAGGAGGGAGGTGGTGGAGATAAAATGGCTTGTTTTGGTGCTTGGGGATAAGTATATGATACTTTAAGATAAAGAAAAAGAAAAAGTTGAAGTTCTAGTATCTATCCAAGTGTCCATGGCCTTAATTTATTAAGAATGTACAAGCACACACAAAAGCAGCTCCCCCATCATGTGTATAGACCTACTTAGCTTTCCTTTTTCGAATTTCCCAGCCAATCAAATAATTTATTAGTTGATAGCTACTAAAGGTAGCTCATCCGTGAAAGGGGAAAACCCTAAAATACCCTTGGAGAAAACACCTTCATACCAAGGTTTAAATAGGCACCCTGTGGATAAAAAGCTCAATTATTATGATAGAATATACAAGGAACATAATTCAAGTGATAATTTACAAAGAAAACCTCTCAATTGGATAAATTGTAGAAAAGTCCAAAATGTGCATAAAATTGTATAACTTGCTCAAACAGTGTCCAAATTGGTCCAAAAATGAAATTTAATCTTGTGTTATGATTTCAAAGCATATAACAAGGTTATATTAAGGTTTAAAACTCTAATTATGATAATTAATCTGATTCAACTTATTAAGCAAGTTTAGGGGCCTTACAATTATAAACCCCTAACAGGGATTTTTCCCCTGAAATCCAGGGTAAACAATGATGGGCACTTCCTTTGCACATCATCTTATTACCTTCACATGCTTACTTTTATATCATGGTGATGTCACATCATTCATACATATCTCATCTTGGGTCAGCACAAAAACTCCCACATAAGAAGACATTTGCAAATATGGAACATAGAAACTTGTTGTGTCACCTGTACAAAGATAATAGTAACGTTCAACTTTAAATTCTAGATATCATCCTAAAATTATATCTATTGAATCAAAACATTACTCAAAAGTCATACTTGCTAGCTTTTTACTAATCACGCTATGTGTCCCATACCATTCATTCAAGCATAAAAAAGGCAATGTATCCATCCTTTTTTTTTATACTGACACTAGAACTCTTGTCAGTTCTTTTTCAACATCAAAAGAAATGTTGACGCTGGTAGCTGTCATTCCATACAAGGAAACATCATTCCTAGTCAACCTTGTTAGGGGTGAAAAAACAATATTATATTCACCTTACTAGGATTTACACAACCTACTTATAAGACATATCATGATCCCATAAAGAAATTTAATCAACCCCATCTCACTCTTATTCAACTTGTTCTCATAGCTATTGCTACTTAGGCAACCCTAAGGTTTTTGAATAAATATTGATCATATTTTTGACCATATTTGAAATACTTTGACATGTCATCATTTAAAGCTTGATATAACTTGTATGACATGACTGGAACACTCTGTTCCTCCTATTCATAAATTCTATTTGTACATTGGTTAGTCTAAAGGACATAATTCTAAACTCATCATGGTCATGTGAATTATGTCATCCAATCTAAATCTTATGCATTGATATTTGATCATAGGTTTATCATAAAGGAACATAGTATCACATATCTATTGACCAACAACCATCTATCCTTGATAGTGGTCTTGCCCAACTATCATTGGACCATACACAACATTATAGAATCACTTTTGTTTTTCCTTCCAAACAACATTTATAGGATCACCATCAACTCTCTCTATATATATATATAGGAGAGGAATACTTGGAATGTTCATTTAATAAACATCTCCAACCTTCACATATTTCTCATATTATTGATACATCTTGGATACTAGGATTCATTAACTTAGTATCCACCTCATGCGCTATAAGGAACTCACATCCTTACTCATCTACTTTTACCAACATAACAAATGTCAAGTCATATAAGAGGAGTCTTCCTGATTATTGGAAGGCTCAAAAGCAAAATCATCACAAACTTTATGATTGTGGAACCATAGTCCAAACAACCTTATTCTATAATAAGATATCCATCCTCATGTTTAGAATGAATCCACACATACCAAGTGGAAATGGTCCACTTGAAAGTTGTGCCCTGGAAAGGAAATACACAAAGGGAAACATACTTCCCACATCATAGCAGCATTGTTCAGGGTCACTAACAAAAAGGTAATCAATTCTATTTTCATTATGCATATTACAACTTCTTATGTATCATTTTACCCTTTTCATTTTTGGTTCCTTTCCATTAGCATAGGAATCATCATGATTAACAAATCTCATTACTTTTTCCTTGATGACTATTTATCACACTTGGGTATGTTCTCTTATTTTATTATTTTTTCAACCACTTATCAACAAGTAAATCATCATATTCCACATTTTCTTTGTTAAATCGAGATCATTTCCCTTGATTTCTTTCACATGCCATGCTGATTTTTCATTAACACTTTCTTACACACATAGTTTGGTCTGAGATTAACTCAGGTTCCACCTTATTTCTTTGCCATTGTTCCCATTCATCTTCTCATTTTGTACTTGTTATAGGAGTTCTTTCCATCATATGTAGATTTCATACCTTGATTCACTTTATAAGTATAGACTTATTTGTCTTTTACTTTATTATCTTCTTGAATCACATCTTCAAGAACTTTTTTTAAAATTGTATTCAGATTTAGATTTCATGGTGTTGTATCTTTCTCTTATAGTTACCAAACATGCAAGTTTTGATAGATAATGAGGCAATTCTCATCTTCTTTAAGGTAGGATTGAGATATTCACACCAAGATTTCTTATTCGTTATGCTCTTTAGATTATCTCAAAATGACTACTTGATCAGAGTAATCAGAAAGATAACAATCTAAGAGTTCCATACTTACCATTTCTTCAATAATTGAATGTCTGGCCAGGGCATCCAAGTACTGAGATTAGGCACTATGCAACAGGGCATCCAAGTACTGAGATTAGGCACTATGCACCATGTTTTTGTGTCACGTTCCTAACTTAGACATCATCCTAGTCTTAAGTCCTAATTTCCATGTAGACTCAGTGAACCTAAAGCTCTGATACCAACCTGTGAGAACCTATTACACTAAATGAAATTAATCAAAACATAAAACACAATCAATCACAATTTAATCACATACCCAAAAATATGGGTAAATTAAAACTGATTTTAACGTTAGCACCTGCTCAGAAACATTTGCATAAGATCTCAACATCTTTCTTTTATCCATACTAGGTCAAGAATTTGATACAAATGTTCTATTGCCTTAGCTACAACATATATACACAGGAGAACAATATTCATATACACAAATAAGCATTAATATGCTAATATTAGTCTGATTCGTTTGAAACACCATATACAAACTTTTCCTGCCCTGGCCTGAGAATATAGGGACGACTCTAGGACACACTAGACATCTAATCAACTTTCTCAAAGATTCTTAACTGTAGCTCCTCTTTGCCACCACATATTTATTTTTGTCACTTCTGATTACCTAAAAAAATGTGGCAAACCACAAGGGTGAGACCCATGTCCCAGCAAGAGATATAACCTCTAACAATGTTTATTGAGTACAACATTTTTAAGTAATTAAACAGTTAAGCAGTTTAATTGGATATAACAAATAATCTCAACAACACTCATGATTAACAAAATACATAAAGGATCCCATAATAAATATCATCATTAGCCAGACTATCATCCTTTATCTTGTTGACAATATAAGAAATTCAGTGGCATATGCATATATAGCATAATGAGAAAGTCTAGTAACATAGAATGTCTATCATTATGAATAAGTCTAGCCACATAAGCATAGATAACAACATTAGCATGTCTAATAGGTTGAACATATAAAAATCATAAAAAGAGATAACAACATAATCACAATTATTTGGATAAGCATGATTAGCATTATATGCATATATAGTTATAAAGGCATGGCTAGCATAATGATTATAACTAACAACATGAGATAGCTGGCATCATGATTATAATTAGCAGTAGCATTATAGTTATCAACATAATCATGGTTACTGTATGTACGCATCTACAATCTTAAGCATATCCACAACATAAGTATATCTACTATCTCTTAATTTCACTAAGCGTCATCTTTATGTAAAGATAGCAAACAAGGGTTATCATCCAATGTGAAGTGTCGTGTATAACCCAAAACATATATGTTATATGGTTGTGTTACATCTTTTATTATGCCATGATCGGTCCACTGAAGACAAGCTCTCGGCTCCTGATCGGTCGAGTTTTTTGGGGTGGAAACTCGACCGAAGGTCAACCTGACCTAACAGTCTCATTCTTAGATTTTAGCCATATACACGCCAATCAAATTCATTTTTCCATTCTATTATGCATAATTAACATACTTAGGCACATCTATCATTGGGCATTATTTAGCGATAAAATGTGAAATTCGATAACAACCCAAAAACAAGCAAAAACTAAGCATGTTGATAAGCAATTGAAGCACATTTAAGCAAATATAGGAAAAACAAGGTGAAGATAGACATGAGCAAGCATATAGGTAAAAGATAACTAGCTAGATGACATATCAAGATCATTCAAATCAACAATGAGCAGTTTAGATCGAATAAAGTTAAATTGATCTCTAGCTAGAGGTTTTGCAAAGATATCTGCCAACTAATTTTCTGTGTCCACGTGTGTGATATAGATATCTTTCTTGGTAATGTGGTCACGAAGAAAATGATGGCGAACCTCTATATGCTTGTCTCTACTATGCAATATATGATTGTATGATAGATTAATTGCACTAGTATTGTCACAAAAGATAGGAGAAGCATCAAAAAATATGTTAAAGTCTTGGAGCATTTGCTTCATCCATAGGACCTGTGCACAACAACTCCCGGCTGCAATGTATTCAGCTTCAATAGTTGATAATGCCACTGTACTTTGTTTCTTGGAGAACCAAGATACTAATCATGGTCCTAGAATGAAGCAAGTGCCACTTGTGCACTTTCTATCAACCAAGCACCCTGCGTAATCCGCATCACTATATGCTCTTAGAGTAAAATCCCTTGATTTAGGATACCATAGTTGTAACATACTGAAACTTGGGACTAAATTAAAATTTTGAACTATGATTTGTAATCCTTCAAAAAAATTGAATTTCCTTTTCCTAGATTGCACTCACATTGTCTCCCATTGGAAATATCTTGACACTCAAGCTCTAGAATACAATTTATCCTCATTTGGCATAGTCATTCCTCTTGGGACCCACAAGTGAATAATTGAATTCCAATATAATTTCTTGGCTTTGGAATCATATAGAATAGTACTAATAATTTTAGTATTTATTTGTAGAGTAAATAATCCCTTTTACCACTTTAGACTAATAAACTAAAAAAGTAAATACTTTTAGTAATTAGACCAATTGCTATTAAACCATCATTCAATATTACATTAGAAACGGAGTAATGAATTAGGAGAAATGAATAGTGGTAGTAACACCATTGCATAAGGCAATTTACTAGTATTTATTAGCAACCTAATTAAGGGACTTGATTAGGGCCCATTTAGAACAGGGCCTTCTGCCCTAATCGCACACCCATGCGGCTGGGATGCTGCAATTACCGTTACAACACAAAAACCAGTGGGGAACAACCCCGAGTCCAGTCCCTCGCCTCCCTTTTTCCTGCTCCCTTACCCTCGGTTTCCCTTTCTCTCACAACCGCCGACACCTCAATTCCTGAGGCAGAGACTCGAAACACCCAAAGCCATGAATGGCTGGGTGAATGTAGCAGAAACGGCTGATGAGCCGTCTGCAACGCCTCGCGCCGCCTCCAGCAACTAGGAGCCTCAAGAGACCTTCCAAACCAAAACCCTAGAATCTTAAATCACGTGTATATATATACTCCCTAACCCTGCGACAGACATGCACTCCCACCTTCAGCCAACATCGGCTCCCTCGTAGATCAGCCTCTTCCCCTTCGGCCTGCAACTGTTCTGAACCTTGACCAACGATGGCACCAGAGCCCCGTCACCACACCACCAACCTACACACAACTCTGACAGCCAACGCCTGGAAACACCCCGACGCCACCAGCCACGCTACAGCCTCCGTCTCCGGCCGCAACCCCGGCGGCCTGCATCTGTGCGCCACAGCATCTCGACGCCATTGGGACCACTGCTGCAAGTCGATGACCCCGTTCTTTACCTGATCCAATGCACCGTGCTTGATTGTGCTGCTAGCATCGACCTTGTGGCCACCAGCAACAGCAGCCAAGACTGTGACGAGGTCATCCCCCCAAATAAGAACACCACCGAAGACACCGACACCCTAGGAGGTAACTGCGTCGACCTTCTATTAGCTGATTGTAACTGGGAATCTGCATTGTTCCCCGTGACTATAGGTCAGTCCCTCTTTCCTCCATTTCATTTCATATTTAAAGCCTAGTTTTAAGCACTAATAAGATATACGAATAACTATCATCTATAAAGATAAACTCTATTATGCAAATCAGATAGTACACATGATTTAGATTAGAATCTAATAGTCATTTATACATGGTATACTTATGAACATGGTGATAATGACAACCAATTCTAGTTGATATTTTAACTTGATGCAAATCCTATTAGTATTAACATATACATGAGTTTATGAATAAATAATAATTTACCATATGGAATTAGTAATAAAATCTTAGGGTTGTAATATCATTATCTCTAGGAATTATAACTAGTTCGTTCACATAAATTTAATAATATAAGGAAGTGCACTCATCTATATACCTTTGATTATAGGACATAAAAGAGAAGGATTATATATAACAGAAGTATTTCTATAAACATTTTGGTATTCACATTAGATTATATGGTAGTTCGGACTAAACATCAATATACCTTATTTTTCATAAAGATATTGGTGCTCACATACATAACTTAATTATAAGTATTAGTTCATGACTAATGTATATGGTGGTCTGTTGACTCTAAACCCTAGATATTCCTATTAAGACCATACTAGTAAATGGACACCTTTGATCCCTAGTGACAACATAGAAGTATATTATAAATAAAAGAGAACATCATTTAGGATCTAATCTAGAGATAATATGATCAAATAAATGAGTATGTAACAATGACTATATATATAACAAGATGGAAACCTAGAAATTACATTGAGGGGAAAATATGTCATAGAAACCTAGAAGGAAAAATCTAATCATAAATAAGACAGATTTAGAAACATTGATTCCAAGCCAAATGGTCACCAAATTGTATCCTACTTTGTAGATGTTCTCTCTTGGAGCCAACTTGTGATTATGCAATCCTTGGAGCCCTAAATAATTGAGGTACTGGATCTTCTATTTAAATTGTTGAACTATTTTCCCTTTTGATAGATACACGCATATATCTTGATTTGTGGTGAATTCCATATAGTTTTGAAACCTCTACTTGTTCTTGAAAGTTCACCACTCTCATTTTGTAATGGATAAATTATTGTTGATAATTATTTTGGCACTAGACTTGATCTATTTGGAGTTTTGACTCCCTGTGGACTTTGGTCCCTTGGGCTTTGGCCCTTTAGAGCTTTGGCTCACTTGAGTGGGCCAAGTACCCCACAACCCTGCGCAGTGGATAGGGATTAGTTGTCCCCCAGTTAACTGGAATAGCTAATAAGGCACTAGTGTCGTTCTCTCCTAGAGTGTGAGAACACAAGGCACTTAGCCCTAGAAAAGATATGATAGAAAGGTGCCAAAACTTTCCAAATAGAATATCTTGAAATTGATATACCTTGTGAATAGCTTGGATAAATTTTTGATACTTGAATTATTGAATCTTGCTTAATGATGTTCTTGTGAAAGATTTGCTATCTTGAAGTTGATATTGAAATTTCTTTTTGTTAGCCTTGAGTCCACCAAATAGTCCTTTCCTAACTTTTATTGTACATCTAAACCCATTTCATACATAGTTCAATGATTGGATTTAGTACCAGCTTTGCTGACCCTTTGTTTCCCTTCAATGGGGTCCATGTGTGGTTTTGTTTCCCTCTGGGAACTCATGGGCAGGTAATAGATGGAAGAGCTTGAAGAGACATGCACTGGGTAGTCCTCCGTTGAAGACTAGATAGAATGAATTTTATTTCTTAAACTTGTAATCATATTTGTAAGCTTCCGCGACTCTGATGTACAAGCATGGTTGTAACAAAGATTGTTTATGATTGTGATATTATTTTGTAAATATTTGATCGTAAAGATCGGGTCTTTACAACATGGTATCAGAGCCATAAACGGTCGGCACTCATGCATGTCTCGGAAAAATTAGAGTTAAGTAGGAATACCAATGGAGTAGTTAGAGCTTAGAAAAATAGTTGACAAGAAATACTAGTATAACTGGGCTAATTACTAGGAAATACTTAGAATGCAAGTAGGTAATATTAAGAACCTATGTTATGATGTACATTAAAATAGAAATTCATCTTGCTCATCTAACTTTTGGGCTCCTCTAGGGATCGATTTACTTGAAGATATTATTGAGGAAGAAGTGTTGATGAACCCTTTAGAACATTAAAGTCACCAACCTAGGTATACAAATGGGTAGAGTATCCTGACTTTGTTGTTAGGATTCGACGTACATTAATAATTGTAGATATTAATATAGAATAAATTATTATACTAGACCCTAAAATGGGAATTTTCACAATCACATTCTATAGTTTCCATTTAAAAATATAAAAGGATGTCACATAAATAATTATTCATTTTTTTGGGGTATATGTGTGTACTTGTGCAATGAGATATAGTAGGACATCACTTTGACCCCTAGGTATCTGTAGAGTGCCCTAGATTATATTCTTAGTTGGGACACTCATAAACAAATATAAATATGGAAAGTAGAATTAATAAATACCACAATTCCTAACAATGTTTGAATTTATGCCAATATTGTCACATATGACAAACTTCCATTTTGAATATTGATGAAAAAGATATTGACAATATGAACAAAAAAAAAGTGATTAGTATATTCCCTTTATAATTCTGTAGTTACACCTCTGAGAAAATGAAAAGTATTTAAAGAAGCTTTGACACTTGAAATAAATTCAACACTAGATTCACATGAGTAGGAAAATTGAGGGAAAAAATTACAATAGGATGATACATAGTTAATATTATGTTGAATTAGGATAAAAATGATGAACTCAATATTTTGTGAACTTGTAATATCTATGTACACATAAATATATAACTAGTACAATGTAGATATCATAGAGAGAGATTAAATCCTATCTTAGTTGAAATTGAAAATTAAGTATATGGGAACTTCTTGATCTAATAAATCATTGCACAAATATAGGTGGAAAAAAAAATTGATCAAGTATAATACATCGTTAAGACCTAAAAAAAAAATAGAGACAAAAAGTGGTTATAATGCAATATTAGATAAATACAAATAGGGAAAAGAGGTAAAAAAAAAAGGGGGAGTCAAAATTTGAATCCATTTGGGGGTTAAGTTGGTAACTAATGATTGTTGAGGAAAACAAAACTTGAATAGATATTTTATTAGACCCTCAACTATATATATAATTTTCGGAATAATATAGTAAAGAGACCCTACAAAAAAAAATGATGATATAAATTACGACACAAAATAAACATCACTCAAACATATTTGATAAGTATATTGGATTAAAGTTGATGAAGTACTGATAATTATGGATTGACCAATAAGCTTGTGGTGTAATTCAAACTTTTGATAATGGTTGTCAAGAACCACAAATGGAACATGTAAGCTCTCATATTAGGATATGATATTAGAAGTCTCATGGACTAGTAATCATTAAGAACCAAATCCAATAATAGATATATTTTTGCAATTAGCATTTGCACCTAAATTAGTTCAGATTTTCGAAGATAGAATAATAATTGATCTGGTTGGTCACCCTGGCTAAGGCATAGGCCAGTCAAAGGAAGATTAGTGTTGTGTGCACTAGCAAGGTTGACATTTGTGCAAATAAGAGTGGTATGCTAGGAAATTTGGAATTTGAAGAAATTAGTTGTCAAGAAAGATAAGATTTCGGGGACGAAATCCCTTTGAAGGGTGGTAGAGTTGTAACATACTGAAACTTGGGACTAAATTAAAATTTTGAACTATGATTTGTAATCCTTCAAAAAAATTGAATTTCCTTTTCCTAGATTGCACTCACATTGTCTCCCATTGGAAATATCTTGACACTCAAGCTCTAGAATACAATTTATCCTCATTTGGCATAGTCATTCCTCTTGGGACCCACAAGTGAATAATTGAATTCCAATATAATTTCTTGGCTTTGGAATCATATAGAATAGTACTAATAATTTTAGTATTTATTTGTAGAGTAAATAATCCCTTTTACCACTTTAGACTAATAAACTAAAAAAGTAAATACTTTTAGTAATTAGACCAATTGCTATTAAACCATCATTCAATATTACATTAGAAACGGAGTAATGAATTAGGAGAAATGAATAGTGGTAGTAACACCATTGCATAAGGCAATTTACTAGTATTTATTAGCAACCTAATAAAGGGACTTGATTAGGGCCCATTTAGAATAGGGCCTTCTGCCCTAATCGCACACCCATGCGGCTGGGATGCTGCTATTACCGTTACAACACAAAAACCAGCGGGGAACAACCCCGAGTCCAGTCCCTCGCCTCCCTTTTTCCTGCTCCCTTACCCTCGGTTTCCCTTTCTCTCACAACCGCCGACACCTCAATTCCTGAGGCAGAGACTCGAAACACCCAAAGCCATGAATGGCTGGGTGAATGTAGCAGAAACGGCTGATGAGCCGTCTGCAACGCCTCGCGCCGCCTCCAGCAACTAGGAGCCTCAAGAGACCTTCCAAACCAAAACCCTAGAATCTTAAATCACGTGTATATATATACTCCCTAACCCTGCGACAGACATGCACTCCCACCTTCAGCCAACATCGGCTCCCTCGTAGATCAGCCTCTTCCCCTTCGGCCTGCAACTGTTCTGAACCTTGACCAACGATGGCACCAGAGCCCCGTCACCACACCACCAACCTACACACAACTCTGACAGCCAACGCCTGGAAACACCCCGACGCCACCAGCCACGCTACAGCCTCCGTCTCCGGCCGCAACCCCGGCGGCCTGCATCTGTGCGCCACAGCATCTCGACGCCATTGGGACCACTGCTGCAAGTCGATGACCCCGTTCTTTACCTGATCCAATGCACCGTGCTTGATTGTGCTGCTAGCATCGACCTTGTGGCCACCAGCAACAGCAGCCAAGACTGTGACGAGGTCATCCCCCCAAATAAGAACACCACCGAAGACACCGACACCCTAGGAGGTAACTGCGTCGACCTTCTATTAGCTGATTGTAACTGGGAATCTGCATTGTTCCCCGTGACTATAGGTCAGTCCCTCTTTCCTCCATTTCATTTCATATTTAAAGCCTAGTTTTAAGCACTAATAAGATATACGAATAACTATCATCTATAAAGATAAACTCTATTATGCAAATCAGATAGTACACATGATTTAGATTAGAATCTAATAGTCATTTATACATGGTATACTTATGAACATGGTGATAATGACAACCAATTCTAGTTGATATTTTAACTTGATGCAAATCCTATTAGTATTAACATATACATGAGTTTATGAATAAATAATAATTTACCATATGGAATTAGTAATAAAATCTTAGGGTTGTAATATCATTATCTCTAGGAATTATAACTAGTTCGTTCATATAAATTTAATAATATAAGGAAGTGCACTCATCTATATACCTTTGATTATAGGACATAAAAGAGAAGGAATATATATAACAGAAGTATTTCTATAAACATTTTGGTATTCACATTAGATTATATGGTAGTTCGGACTAAACATCAATATACCTTATTTTTCATAAAGATATTGGTGCTCACATACATAACTTAATTATAAGTATTAGTTCATGACTAATGTATATGGTGGTCTGTTGACTCTAAACCCTAGATATTCCTATTAAGACCATACTAGTAAATGGACACCTTTGATCCCTAGTGACAACATAGAAGTATATTATAAATAAAAGAGAACATCATTTAGGATCTAATCTAGAGATAATATGATCAAATAAATGAGTATGTAACAATGACTATATATATAACAAGATGGAAACCTAGAAATTACATTGAGGGGAAAATATGTCATAGAAACCTAGAAGGAAAAATCTAATCATAAATAAGACAGATTGAGAAACATTGATTCCAAGCCAAATGGTCACCAAATTGTATCCTACTTTGTAGATGTTCTCTCTTGGAGCCAACTTGTGATTATGCAATCCTTGGAGCCCTAAATAATTGAGGTACTGGATCTTCTATTTAAATTGTTGAACTATTTTCCCTTTTGATAGATACACGCATATATCTTGATTTGTGGTGAATTCCATATAGTTTTGAAACCTCTACTTGTTCTTGAAAGTTCACCACTCTCATTTTGTAATGGATAAATTATTGTTGATAATTATTTTGGCACTAGACTTGATCTATTTGGAGTTTTGACTCCCTGTGGACTTTGGTCCCTTGGGCTTTGGCCCTTTAGAGCTTTGGCTCACTTGAGTGGGCCAAGTACCCCACAACCCTGCGCAGTGGATAGGGATTAGTTGTCCCCCAGTTAACTGGAATAGCTAATAAGGCACTAGTGTCGTTCTCTCCTAGAGTGTGAGAACACAAGGCACTTAGCCCTAGAAAAGATATGATAGAAAGGTGCCAAAACTTTCCAAATAGAATATCTTGAAATTGATATACCTTGTGAATAGCTTGGATAAATTTTTGATACTTGAATTATTGAATCTTGCTTAATGATGTTCTTGTGAAAGATTTGCTATCTTGAAGTTGATATTGAAATTTCTTTTTGTTAGCCTTGAGTCCACCAAATAGTCCTTTCCTAACTTTTATTGTACATCTAAACCCATTTCATACATAGTTCAATGATTGGATTTAGTACCAGCTTTGCTGACCCTTTGTTTCCCTTCAATGGGGTCCATGTGTGGTTTTGTTTCCCTCTGGGAACTCATGGGTAGGTAATAGATGGAAGAGCTTGAAGAGACATGCACTGGGTAGTCCTCCGTTGAAGACTAGATAGAATGAATTTTATTTCTTAAACTTGTAATCATATTTGTAAGCTTCCGCGACTCTGATGTACAAGCATGGTTGTAACAAAGATTGTTTATGATTGTGATATTATTTTGTAAATATTTGATCGTAAAGATCGGGTCTTTACAATAGTCCAAAAATTTTGGGTTTTGGCTAAGTACCTCAAAATCCTCTTAACATCAATAAGATGTGATTTCTTAGGGCAAGATTGAAAGCGAGCACACAAGCCAACACTAAACATAATATCAGGTCTAGAGGCTGTTAAATAAAGTAAACTTCCAATCATACCTCTATAGAGCTTCTCATCTACCTTTTTACCTTATTCATCTTTGTCAAGTTTGGCGGTGTTTGACATGGGTGTATCCATCGGCTTCATGTTCTCCATCCCAAAGTGCTTGAGCAGTTCACTTGTGTACTTGCCTTGGTTGATGAAGTTTCCTTCTTTTGTTTGCTTGATTTGAAAGCCGAGGAAGAAAGTCAACTCACCCATCATGCTCATTTCAAACTCACTCTGCATAAGAGAACTAAACTCCTTGCAAAGATCAAGATCAGTCCCGCCAAAAATGATGTCATCAACATATATTTGAATTATAAGAAAATGGGTAGAAGTGTGTTTTAGAAACAAGGTAGAATCAACTTTACCCATGACATACCCGTTATCTAACAAAAAGTTCTTTAGTTTCTCATACCAAGCTCGAGGTGCTTGTTTGAGTCCGTAGAGAGCTTTTTGCAACAAATAAATATGATTGGGTAACTTGTCATTTTCAAAGCCCGGAGGTTGAGCAACATATACTTCCTCCTCGATTGTACCATTCAGAAACACACTTTTAACATCCATTTAATATAACAAGAAATTTTTATAGCTAGCAAAGGCAAGTAGCATACGAATAGATTCTAATCTAGCAACATGAGCATAAGTTTCATCAAAGTCAATACCTTCCTGTTGGTTGTAACCTTGTGCTACTAACCTTGCTTTGTTTCTTACCACTTTTCCTTGCTCATCTAGCTTGTTGCGGTAGACCCATTTGGTGCCAATGATTTTTCTATCATTTGGTTTTGGCACTAGAGTCCTCACACGATTCTTTTCAAATTGCTCTAGCTCCTCTTGCATCGCTAGGATCCACTCATCATCACCAAAGGCTTCTTTGGTGTTCTTTAGCTCTTGTTGGGAGATGAAAGCACTATCTTCTTGTTCTTTGTTGTGAGCAGCTCGTGTCCTCACTCTCTCGAATGATCAACTCCATGGGATGATTCTTTGCCAAACAGGGAGTGGGATCCTTCTTTTCTTCTTCGTCTTCTTCTTCAATCACCTGCTTACCTCTATTCTCAATGTTGAGGTCTTTCAAAATAGGAATCAAACCATCTGCAATATCATCATCACCAACATGCTTGCCAATAACAGGGTTAGTTTCAATAAACTTAACATTGATAGATTCTTCAATTTTAGACAATTCAATGTTGAATACTCTCTATATGCCCTGCTTGTAGTGCTATAGCCAAGGAAGAAAGCCTTATAGGATTTCGGATCAAACTTGTCGAGATAATCCTTCGTGTTTAAAACAAAACAAGGACATCTGAAAACATGAAAGAAATCAATGGATGGCTTTCTACCACGCCACAACTCATATGGGGTTTTCTTAAAAACAGGATGTGTAAAAACCCGGTTTTGTACAAAACAGGCGGTGCTAACGACTTCGGCCCAAAACCTCTTGAGAATGTCATATTCAAGAAGCATTGTCCTTGCCATCTCTTGAAGAGACATGTTCTTCCTCTCAACTACCCCATTTTGTTGAGGTGTACGAGGAGAAGAGAAATTGTGCGAGTAACCCGAGTATTCACAAAAGCGTTCGAAAAGATCATTTTCAAATTCTCCCCCATGGTCATTGCAGATAGAAACTATCCGACAAGAAGCTTCGTTTTCAACCCATTTACAAAAACTCAAAAAAACATCAAGAGTATCACTTTTCAAAATGAGAAAGAAAGTCCAAGTATATCGAGAGAAATCATCAACAATAACAAGACAATACTTGGAACCACGAAGCGTTTGTGTTCTCATTGGTCCGAATAGATTAATATGAAGAAGTTCAAGAACTCTTTTGGTACTCATGACTCCTTTGGATTTGAAGGAGGATTTGGTTTGTTTCCCTTGTGTACAAGGTTGGTATTCCTAATCCTTATCAAAGTCCAATTTAGGAAGTCCTCGAACCAAATCCTTTTTGTTCAACTTCTTCATTTGATGCAAATTCACATGACCCAAACGTCGATGCCAAAGAGAAAGATCATTTTTATCCACTACCAAGAATCTATCAAGTATGGGCTTAAGAGCATCAAGAACAATAACATAAAGATTACCATTTCTAGTTCCCTTATATATAACATTGTAGGAGAGGGAATCTAGAAGCAAGCATTCTAAAGAAGTAAACAACACAAGATATCCATTGTCACATAGTTGACTAACACTAATCAAGTTGTGATGTAGGCCATCAACAAGCAACACATTCTTGATACATAGCTCATTGCCCACATCACCCTCACCTATGACCTTACCCTTCTTGTTGTCACCAAAGGTCACCGATAATCCTTTCTTCTTCATGAACTTGTTGAAATGGCTGATTTCTCCAGTCATATGCTTAGAGCAGTCACTATCAACAATCCATCTCTTTTTAACCTGCAAGAAAGAAGGATGTCGGAACCCAACTCAAACCTTGGGATTTGAGGTTAGCTTGGGGACCCATTTCATATTTGGGTTGGTCCCCTTAGGCTTGTAAGGACAATAGGTGGAATAATGGTCATCACATTTACAATGAATACATACCATAGGGTTCTTAGAGCCGGAAGACTCTCCATGGAAGATAGGAGGTTCCACACTCTTTTTCTTACCCTTGCGTTTGTTCTTTCTCTTACCTTTTTGAGCAGTCCCATCATATCCCAAACCACTAGTACCAATTTGTTTGGTAGAGTGTTCTAGGACATCATTTAGGGATTTCTTTCCAGATAAAAACCTTTGCAAAGTGGATCTTAACTTAGCATTATCATCACTAAGGTTTATAACAGTAGAAGAAAGATTAGCAAGATCATCTCTAGCATGCAAAAGGTTGGCCTCAAGACAGAGGGCTTTAGTAAGAAGAGAATCTTTTTCTAAAGTTAAGCTAGCAACTTCATTTCTTGGCAAAATAGGCCTAGAAGATAAATCACTAGCTTGAGCAAGCAACTTGGCATTTTCAGATTTAAGAACAACAATCTCTCTTTGATAAGCATATACTTCATCTCTCCTAGAATCATCAATAAGCTTGAGTTCTACATTTTTAGTTTTAAGGATATCAAGCTCATCAAGGCACTTTTGGTTTTCTATCTTAAGATTTTCAATATTTTTAAGATAAACACCATTTTCAACCTCTACTCCATTATATTGAAGTTCAAGGTCAAGAAACTACCCTTGCAAGGAATCTATGCTCTCAAGATGCAATTTTTCATTTTGATCAAGAATATCAATTTTAGCATAGAGATCATCAATTATCTTTCCTAATCTTTTCCTTTTAGACTTCCATTTAGAAAAAGAAGATATGCATTCATTTAGCATGTCAATGATAGTTTCATTAGATATCTCAAGCAAGTTAGCATGGCTTACCTCACTCACCTCACTTACCTCACTTACATCTTCACTAGTGGAGGCCATGAGGGCAAGATGGCATTTCTCCATCTTCGGAGCTTGAGGAGCTTGAGGATGACTCCTCCCATGCCGCATGAGCTTCATCTTTAGATCTTCTCTCCTTCTTGTATTTCCTCTTGTACTCCTTGTCCTTCTTGTGGCTGCTCATGTGGTGGCTCTTCTTGGCCTTTGGGCAGTCACTCTTGTAGTGGCCTTTTTGACCACATTCATAGCATCTTGGAGTTGAAGAGGAGGGCTTGTTCTTGAAGTGCTTCCCTTTTGAGTAGTTTGCTTCATGCTCATTGCAACTGTCATCTTCACTTGAGGAAGGGATGGGGGACTTCAAGGCGAGTTGTTGTTGCCGGACCATCTCTTCAATTTGTGCTTTGAAGGCAGTGTCCTTCATCTTCTTTGACTCTTTTTCTTCTCTCTTCCCTTCCTCTTCTTGCTTGTCAAGTCTAGGTTCATGATCTTGGAGGTTACCAACCAGCTCCTCGGTTGACAACTCACTTAGCTTGTACACCTCTTCAATTGAAGTGACCTTAGGCTCCCATCTCTTAGGAAGAGATCTCAAGATCTTGGAGTTGATAGTACCTCTATCCATAACACTCCCAAGGGCTGCCAAACCATTCAAGATAACATTGAGCCTAGTGTACATATCTGCCACTCTCTCATTCTTACCCATCTTGAAGTTCTCTAGAATACCACCAAGCATGTAGACTTTGGCCTCCTTCACTTGCTCGGTTCCTTCATAGGTGACACATAATTTATGCCATATCTCATGTGCGGTGTCCCAAGAGGAGATGCGGTTGAACTCGGATGGAGTAAGGGTGGCGTAGATGATGCTCACAGCTTTGGCATTGAGTTGAGCACACTTCATTTCATCTTCCGTCCATGTGGTGATGTCCCCTTTTGGATCTTCATTTTTGAGGTGGACAATCTTCCACATTTCATAGCCCACACCTTAGAGGTAGAATTTTATCCTTCTCTTCCAATATAGGAAATTTGTGTCGTCGAAGACTGGAGGTCTCATTGAGAAGCTTCCTTCTAGGTTGAGTGAACCAAGAGATGAATCGCCCATCTTCTCCTACTTGTTGAAGTATCTTGGAGAATACCTGCTCTGATACCACTTGTTGGATCAAAGGGCTCTAGAGGGGGGGTGAATAGAGCTTCACAAACTTCACAAAATAGATTAGACCGCCAATTTAAATTTAGTGCAGAAACTAAATCAAACAGCAATTTGATGTCTTATACTAGCATACAAAGCAAGGATGAGAGACAAGGATTAGCAAGCACTTGGACAGGTGGTTTAGAGTGGTTCCACATCCTAAACTTAGGAGCAATGTCAGTCCACTACCTAGAGTTGGTTAGACTCTAGGATTTGCAACTTGGTTCTCTTATATATCACAATAAGATTACAAGATACATAAACCACACAACCAAGGACTTAGAATCTCAAGCCAAGATCTTCTACCTTTCCAAGAACTTACCCACTTGCAAGATTCTTTAGCCTTCTTCAAAGGACTTACCCAATCTTACCTTAGTCTTCTGCCTTTAAGGATTTACCTATCTTGCTTGAGATTTGTCTTGCACCTCTCCTTCTCTTGGAGAGCTTATCCACGTTTCACCTTCACCAAAGGGATCTGGAGCAGCAAGCTATCTTCACTCTTGAATAATAGCCATCATCTTCACCTTCACTCGGGGAAGAACAGTAGCAACCTCTCTTTCACTTGGAGAAGCAGCTTCAATCAATCTTCATAGGGAATATGTGGTAGGAAGAGAGAATGGAGAGCTTTATATCAAACAAGGGATAACTCTCATACATAGGGACCTAACTCACTCATAGCTCATGCATTTCACTTGAAAGTAGAGAGAGAAAAGGGGCTCAAGGGCTTGGAACACTCTCAACTATGCTAGCACCAAGTTTGCAATGGAAGAGCAGCTTGGAATGAACTCTAAGGGGGTCTATTTATAGTTGAGGGTGAGCCTTTGAGTTGTGGGACACTTGGATACAAAAATAGCCTTTTTTGTTCAAGGAAACGACTCTATTTTTTCCCAAAAACACTCACCAATGGTCACATCACTTTTTCTACAAATTTTATACAGTGCAATCGGTCGAGTTTCAATAAAGGTAACTCGACCGATCAAGTAAAAGACAAAACTGATATTCAAGTGATCGGTCGAGTTTGTCCTGACAAAACTCGACCGACCATTTGAAGTTGAAATGGTCAGTTACATGATCGGTTGAGTTATGTGAAAACACAACTCGACCGATGCAATCTCCAAAAAATTGACCAAGAATGATCGGTCGAGTTTCAAGCCAAGGAAACTCAACCGACCAAGTGCCTATGATCAATTTTCTAATTTGCATCTAAAGTGATTAGCACTTGGTGAATTTTGTCCCAAACATTTTTCTCATCTAAGTTACAAGTCAATTCATCATTACAAGTGATTACATAAATGTTCTAAGGTCATTTACATAGAAAACCCAAAATGCACACTTGTAGCCATTTTGACTTGAACTTGAGCCATTATAGGGCTTTGGATTTGAGATCCTTTTCATGTACCTAATGACTGCAAACAATCTTAAACGCACATATTAGATACATATGAATGGAATGGTTAAGTCATTATCAAAATATAGGTAATGTATAACCTCTAGGTCAACACTGTTCAATATTGGCCATTTGAGGAAAAAACCACAAAAGTTCCACAAACCTAGTCTCATATTCATTTATTGACATGGTTCCCTGTCGAACCTTCTCAAACTGTGAGATCTTTTTGTCCAAATATGTCCTTGGAAAGTACTTATTGACGAAATTTTGACGAAATTCTTCCCAACTAACTTCTTCATCATTCCTTTTATTTCTTCTATGTCCCACCAATGTCCAGCACTACCCTTCAAAAGGTATACAACATGTTTGACTTTTTCAGCATCTGGGATACTAAGGAATTTAAAAGCCTTTTCTAACTCAGTAAGCCATAGATCAACATCTGTTGGGTCAGATGTCCCAACATATTCTATGGCTCCTACACGGCGTAGCCGCTCAAAAGTCTTACCAGACCCATATCCCTCATTGGGACTTGGTGCCCTAGGTGTTGGTGCTGGCATCCTATCTACCACATGCATTACTATGGTCATGAATTGCCCAAAAAGAGCAGAAATGTCTGGGTTTCCTATCATGACTTCATCATCATGGGGATTCTTGGGCACCGACTCGTCTCTTGCCTGATCCCTTGCACCTCCTGCTGGTGCAGCAACATTACTTTCAACAACATACTCCTTGGGTTCTCCATACATCTTTAAGTTATATTCCTCCTTCTGCATACGCATAAGTCACTATAAGATATACTGGATGACATTAGAATAGACTCAACACCATAGTCCTATGTCTTTGTAGACTCAGTGAACCTTAAGTTGTGATACCACTAAATTGAGATGAACCGTTCAGACAAAACGTCATTAACTAAACGGAAGCGATCATTAGCAGCAGATTACTAAAAATCACTAAAAATTAAATCCATTTACAAAGAGATCCATACACAGGAAAACTCTTTTAAAAAGAACTAAAGTAATTCAATTACATTCTAGTTCACAAGTACATGTCTAGTACCATTTCTTCTCGAGGATTACAAGCATCAACTGCCCTATTAAAACTATACACATGCAGCATAAGAACCTCGAGGCATCAAGCCAAAATCTCAGATCGATAACAAACGCACTACTACTAACTCCAAGGACCTGAGAGTACAGAGACGATACATAGGACTATATATATAAAACATGACAGCCAGTGTCTCCACCTGAGAATTCAATGGTGTCCATGTTGTTGTTGCTGCTACTACTCTTCCCTTGCTATAGGGTTTCTGTCTCTTCTTCCGCGTCTACCTAAAAAGTGTTGGTAACCAACGGAGTGAGACCCAATCCCAGTGAGAGATATAACTCTCTTCCAAAAACATTATTATTACAGTTTAATAGATTAAAACTGAGTAGAAGATAAGAAATTTAGAGCATTCTCATCTTTTAAAGTAGTGCAACCATCTGTGATAGAGCAGTAAATCATATATTCACTTTATGAGAAATATGAAGAACATGTGTAAAATTTACCCATCATACCATATTGACATCTCAATCTTATCATGTAATACTTATTATCATGGCAAGTTATTCATAAATCATTCTCATTTCTATCTATTGACCTTAGCCATTTTGTTGGCTAAATATTGAATTTGTATCAATCATGAAAGTATATATCATCATATTCTGTCTAGGCATTGAGCTATGCCAATCCTCTGTAACCATTCTAGGCATTGGACTATGCCAATCCTTTGTAACCATTCTAGGCAATGGACCATGCCAATCCTTTGATAACAGTCAGGTGTTGGATTATTACCAACCCAGTGATAACAACCAGGCATTGGATTCTACCAATCCTGTGATTAATAGCCAAGCATTGGATTCTACCAAACCTATGATTATTATAGGCTTCATGCCTCTGCCAGGTATTGGGTTATTATCAATCATGTGATTAACAGTTAGGCATTAGATTCTACTAATTCTGTGATTAATAGCTATGCATTGGATTCTACCAATCTTGTGATTATTATAGGCTTCATGCCTCTGCCAGGTATTGGACTCTGCCAATCCTGTGATTAACAATAGGTTTCATGCCTCTGCCAGGTATTGGACTCTGCAAATCCAATGATTAACAATAGGCTTCATGCATCTGTCAGGTATTGGACTATGTCAATCCTATGATTAATAATAGGCTTCATGCCTCTGCCAGGTATTGGACTCTGCCAATCCTATGATTAACAATAGGCTTCATGCCTCTACCAGGTATTGGACTCTGCCAATCCTGTGATTAACAATAGGCTTTATGCCTCTGTTAGGTATTGGACTCTGCCAATCCTGTGATTAACAATAGGCATCATGCCTCTGTCAGGTATTGGACTATGTCAATCTTGTGATTAACAATAGGCTTCTTGCCTCTGCCAGGTATTGGACTCTGCCAATCCTATGATTAACAATAGGCTTCATGCCTCTTCCAGGTATTGGACTCTGCCAATCCTGTGATTAACATCACTGATTACCTATTACTAGGTATTTCCTTGGCCAAGCCATCATACTTATCCATATTCTCTATATAATACAAATGTTCCTCTTATCTTCTTTAATGCACAATTAAAACAATATAGCACTTATTTGGTTGTAAGCATAAGGCATGTATGATCAAGATTTGATTGTTCATTATTATATCCATTTATTATTATTAACTGAGTTTCCATTGGTTTGTCTGGAATCATTATTATTTCTTACATGAACTCTTATAACCATCTTGTTACTTCTTACTAAGCAACAACTATTCTCATGACTCACCAAACCCATTAAACATCTTGTCACCTCTTACTACGCAAAAAATCACATAATGGCTCACAAGGCCCATTAAACTTCTTGTCACCTCTTACTAGGCAAAAAATCACATAATGGCTCACAAGGCCCATTAAACTTCTTGTCACCTCTTACTAGGTGACAAATCACATAATGGCTCACAAGGCCCATTAAACTTCTACAAAAGGTAGAATATCATAGTTCATACTTGGCTATGATCATCATCTCATGATACTTGTATGATAACAATCATATCAATTGCATATCATCATTATGCAAAATAAGGGTAACACCACTGTCCCCTCATTTGGATTAGGGTTTCCCATTTCATATCAATTAGGGATACTCATCCCATTACCCAAGATTAAAGGTAAAGTTTTTTATTTCATTACCTGAGATTAGGGTTTCATATATTACAACCCGAAGTTAGGATTCCACATACCTTCACTTTATATTAGGGTTTCATATAACATTATCCTAGGTTAGGGATTCTTACAACATCACCTTAGATTAGGATTTCACATTGCATCACCCTGTATTAGGGTTTCACATGGCATCACACTGTATTAGGGTTTCTCATTATATTATCTTGAATTAGGGTTACCCCATCACCCTAGATTAGGATTTCACCTAGCTTTGCCCTAAATTAGGGTTATGGCACATCAACCTTCTCAATTAGGGTTTCATGATCTCTTTATCAAGGATCATACCCTAATTACATATTCAATTCATTTTGAAAGTGTCGAGGCTTAATCACTACATGACTATCATTCATGTATGAGTTTCTCTCTCTCATCCATTCCAGGATGTTAATTACTCCAAACTTGATTAGATTAGGTCAACCCTTCATTCAAGTTCATACATTTAGGGTTAACATAGTGTATTGAGATATTGCTTTCATAAGCATCAAAGTTTAACCCCTCTAAGGGTACCAATCATCTAAGTATTTCAAGAATTTAACCATTGTACTTATATTTGATAATCACCATTATCAATCATGATATCAACTGATCTTTCATCACCTTAAGTCTCCAAACAATTTTGGATACTTTGAACCGCCAAACAGTTTTGAAGTTAATTGCCCTCCAAATGGTTTTGAAACTGTTTGGGCATCTAGGATTGAGACCGTTTGGTCTTAAACGGTTTTGAAACCATTTGGGCATCTAGCCCTTGAAACCATTTGAGCAATTGTTCATTGAAATCGATAGGATAAAACAACCTTGAAACTGATTGGATGAATTGATCTTGAAATCAAAAGGACCTCCAAACGGTTTGAGAGTGTTTGATCTCAAACGGTTTGAAGACCGTTTGGTCCTCAAATGACCTTGAAATTGAAAGTTCCAATTAGGGTTTCCTTCAATCAAACAATTAGGGTTTGCTTCATTGAATCGATCATCAATTGGATCATTGAAAGTACATCCAATTATAACCCTTGGATCTCCAACCATCCATCACAACGCTTGATCCCCATTCGATCTTGAAACTGAATCTCACCATTCGATCTTGAAACCAAATCTCCCCATTCGGTCTTGAAACGGAATCTCACCATTTGATCTTGAGACCAAATCTCCCCATTCAGTCTTGAAACCGAACCAACTCAATTAGGGCTTCATCAATTTCAACCAATTAGGGTTTGCAATTGGGGAAAACTTAAAGTGTTGAACCCTTTGAAATTAATTTAATTAAATACCATTGGATCATTATCAACCCATGACATTATCTGACTTCAAACGGTCTTGAGGTCATTTGACCTCAAACGTTCTTGAGACTGTTTGGTGTCAAGTGGTCTTGAGACCGTTACGATCTTGAGATCGTTTAGTCTCAAGAGTGAAACTGTTTGCCCAAGATATTCATTGAGGTGTGTACTTAAGATTATGTCATCATCATCAATCTTCGATCCTTCAAAATCTACTGCCATTCTTATGGTAATTTCATCAATTTGATCAAAGGAATTTCAAGATGAACAAAATGATCAACAAGTGATGAAGAATTGAATGCAATAATAACATTTAAGGGTTCAAGTTATATAACCCGCCTTCAAAATTGAATCCAAGCTTCAAGCTTCACATCCTCTGTGGTGAATAAATCTTCCTCAACTTCCCAAGGCTCTTCCTTAAGTATTTGAGTGAAATGAATGGCCAAAGTTGAAGATTGAATGGAGAAAAGAAGAAATTAAGCATTGAATCTCGATTTCCACCATGAAATCAAGGTTGAATATGACTATGGAGCTTACCTACAGGTTGGGGCACGTTCTCCTCTTGCTCCTAAGCTCCCTTTTCTTCGTCCAAAGCAAGGAAAGAAAAAGGAATCGAAAAATCCTTTCATGTGGGTTGAAAATGGGATGTATATAAGGGAATTTCAATGAGAGAAAAAGTGTTATAAAATTCCATCAATTCCCTAAATGGGTGCCACTTATTGTGGGATCTGATCTCCAAACCATGATATAATCACGATTTAAACTTAGCGGAAGCGATTCGATAAACAGCGGAAGACAAAAATCACGGTCAATTAAAACTTTTCGAGACAAGAGCTTGAATTCTTAAAAGCATCTTTCATAACAAGAGATAAACTGTTTACATCTCATGATAATTACTTCTTGAGTAATTATATACATCAAGATACAAAATCTCAAGAACTCATAACAAAAGACTCCAAGACCTGAGAGTACAGAGGACACATAGGACTGACTCTAACTACACCACATGGCAGGCTAAATCTCCACCTGAGATTTACTGCTACTCTTGGTGCTGCTGCTGCTGGGACTGGTCACCTGTAGACCTGTTTCTCCATCCTCGACGTCCACCTAAAAAGTTGAAGTCTACGGGGTGAGACAATTGTACATAATTGTCCCAGCGAGAGTTATAACTCTTCGCCAGAAGCTTTATTATAACATCAAAGAATAACTTAAGCAGTAAAAGCTTACAAAGTATTCAATAGCAGATACAGTTGTATACAAGAGCTCAACATTTATCAAGCATAAAGAACATATGCACTATTCAGTGTAACATCAATCAATTAGCTCATAGTTACCTTTAACAGGTATACTACGCTGTAGATTATGTTTTTCAAACATTCTTATTATTATGCCCTGTGGAGATGAGGTTTACCACTCATACCCCAACCAATCACTGTTAAGTGCCTTAGTATCATACTAGGTCATCGAAAGAGCTGGGTTCTCATGACCTTCACCTTCCTCAGTCAGTAAGAGGATCACTTGTAGGACATCTTGTGTCTCTACTATAATAGCTCACCAGGGTAATCTGGTCCTTCGCTATTTTTAGAGTTACAGTGGCGTTCTGTACTCTCTTCGTCATTAGGAGATTTCATGTTTATCTTCACTGATACGGATGTCTCTGTTTTCCTCGTCATCAGGAGGTTTCATGTTTACCATCCACTGATACGGTATGAGTTTTGTAGTGAAGGATTGACGGATTATCCCTCTTCATCAAATTCCTACACTAGGATGTAAGGTTCTACACATCCATATACCCCACATACTCAACAGTATGTGATCCAGGAGTTCCCTTAGGAAAGCCTGTTTCACCATCATTTGATCTCTGACAATGATGGATCTATGGTCAGGGCTTCTACATTACACTTGATTAGTTAGGTACATTCAGTATTCTTTTACATCATACATTGTTCTTCAAACAATAACAGTAGCATAACAGCTATGAAAGTAGAATACTAAATGTAACAAGCCTAACTCACATCAATCATCATTTCTCATTATACTCATCACAAGTCATCTCTAAAGCATGACCTTGATGGTATTCATGGCTCTCACAGCTCATTATTATCATAGAATGCCACTGACAAGGCATCAAGATACTTTACTTATTCATAAAGCTATCAATATGCCTTTAATGAATATAGTATCATCATCCATACCTGGGTATGATCACCTCCATATCAGAACCTGCATGGTTAATTCAACTAATAAAGGTAATTCAAAACAATAATTATACTTTCCACTCTTGTCATAAGAGCTAAGTTCTTTGATTCTTATCAAATAGAGTTTAATACTCATATAACATGTCATCACCTTTGAATTAGGGTTTACTATTCACATCACATGTCATTACCCTTGAATTAGGGTTTACTATTCATACCACATGTCATTACCCTTGAATTAGGGTTTACTATTCACATCACATGGTGAATTGAACTCATAACATCATCATGTATGAGGAACATCATCATTGATGCTCTCAGATTAGCTTAAGATTCATCATATATCATAATTAGGGTTTCCATGATCTCACATAGGTGGATCATACCCTAATCATGCACATTCATGTGTATTGAAGGTTCTTTACTTGAGTTTCCACCCTAAAAGGGTACTTTTAAGGTACTTTCTCTCTCTTAAGATACTTTCTCTCTCCTCACACTAGTAGATGGTGATAACACCACTCTAGATCAGGTTGGGTTAAGTCCTCATGGGCTAACATAAGCCAAAATGTCACTATCATATGATTAGGGTTTGATTTGAACAAGGTATTACTCAATTGAACCCATCAAGGTATTTTGGTAATTCATCCCATTGATCACCATCATGGTTCAATTCATTAGTCACTTAATCCCTTAATATCCTAGGTTATCATTAGGGTTTAGATTAGAGTATCATTGAACCATTTACACCTTCAATTGATTAAGTGAAATCAACCTTTGAAAACCTCAAACGGTTTCAACCTTCAACCTCCAAACGGTTTGAAACCGTTTGGATGAGTTGACCGTTTGCTAGGGTTGACTCCAAGACCGTGTGACCTTCAAGGTCGTTTGCCCAAACTGTGTGAGGGTGTAGACCATTTAACAAGTTTGACTTCAAGACCGAGAGGGCTTACACGGTTTGAGACCGTTTGGTGTCTCTCGATCTTGAGATCGTTTGAGTCCAAACGGTCTTGAGACCGTTTGGCCTCACACGGTCTTGAGACCGTGTAACCTCAAACGGTCTTGAGACCGTGAGGTCTCAAACGGTCTTGAGACCGTGAGGCCTCAAACGGTCTTGAGACCGTTTGGTCCACTTGGTCTCAAACCGTTTGGACCTTCAACATGGTTCAATGATTTCAATCGTTTATGATTATCAATGTTGAAGCCTCCAAATGGTCAAAGTCATGGTAACCATTTATAGATTGAGTCAATTAGGGTTATGCTTAACCAATTGGTCACTCAATTGACCCTCAATTGTTATCCAATTAGGGTTGAAGTTGGTTCAATTAAGGTCCATCAACGTTCAACCATCAACACTCAACAATCTGAATCAACACAAGGTGAACCCTTCAATTGAGCTCCAATTGGGCCCAAACTTGGCCCAAACGGTCTTGAGGTCATGTGGATGAACTCCACACGGTCTTGAGACCGTTTGCCCAAGATTTCATCAAAAACTAATGTGATTTGATAGAAGTTGAACCTTGATTGAGTCTCATATCAGTATTTTGATTAATTCAATAACCTATTGCAGTTGGCCCCTCAATTGATCAAATTACCTTAACCCTCGACCTAAAAATGGTCTTGGTTTGTCACCACACGGTCTTGAGACCGTTTGGATGAGTTCCAAACGGTCTTGAGACCGTTTGCCCATCCAACTTTTGTATTCTAGTGTAAATTCTTCAAGGTTGGATCTATTGAGTTGATTATCATATCAATACTTAATTGCAATGTAATTTGGTATCTTTGTACTTTCAATTGGTCAACTATACTTGACCCCAGACCTCCACACGGTCTTGGGTGATTCCCCACACGGTCTTGAGACCGTTTGATTGATCCCCAAACGGTCTTGAGACCATTTAGGTTAATCAACCCAAAAACACTTAATCAAATCATTGAGATTTCAGTACTGATTTCAATTAGGGTTTGCCCTAGTAATCATCCTTCAACTCTTAGCTCGTTTGGAATTAGTCCATAAAATTTGGTGAGTTGTTAATCAACATTATTTTGAACAGTAATCTCATACGGTCAACGCTTGGTCAACGTTCTTACACGGTCTTGAGACCGTTTTCCCAAAAAGGGCGATTTCAACAGATTGGAAATCAGGAGTAAATTCAATTAAAGTTGTTGATTAAAAAGGCCATATCTCACGATTCCTTTGGAGTTATCATCTCAAATTTTGTGGGTGATTAGCCTACATAATTTTGAACAGAAATCTTATACGGTCCACGCTCGGTCAACGCGGCTAAATGGTCTTGAAGCCGTTTTCCCTTACACGGTCCTGAGACCGTTTGCTCACTACACGGTTTTGCAAACCGAGAGAGCAATTTGTGGAGACCGTTTAGTAAAGTGAAAAGTAGTGGATTAACTTTGGAAATAACGTCTTCATCTCCTAGCTCAAGAACAGAAAGGATTTCTCACGGATTTTCTTGCAAAGTAGCAAAGGAAGGTAGAGAAGAAGAAGAACTCTCATCTAAAAGCATAAACAAGATGTATATAACAAAGCATGGGTTTAGAGTTATAAAACCCGCCTAAAGCTTGCTCCTTGAGCTCCAAGCTTTCGAGCTCCAAGCTTTTAATGGCGTCCTTCAGTTTCCACAGGTCAGCCAAGGTGATCTGTTATAACCTCAATTTTCCAAATTATATAATGAGCTTTGTAAATATCATTTAAAGATAAATGATTGATGTGATGTGGATTGAAATGGATTCCATGGATGATTGTTTGTGTGTTACTTAATGGGCCTTGTTTTATTTGAAGCCCAAATTGATATAATTGAAGAATACATAAAGAATTCCATAAAATAAGAAAAAGGATGTGGAATATTTCCCTAAAGATAAGAATTCGAGATTATGGATATCTTGGAGTTCAAGGAACTCAAAACCAAGAAATAATAATAATAGGATTAAGGAAAAGAGGGGGAAAATGATTAATATAATGATAACTTGCATTACAAGAAAAGGAATCGAATTAGTATTATTATGACACCAAATTTGGAGGGATGAGGGATAATGTTGAATTCAAGTTTCCCTCAAAATTTGAGAAGAAAATACTAATCCAATTGGGAGATAATAAATTTCTAAGTTTCCCCTTGAAATTGGCTTTAATTGGTGATTTAGGAAATGATTTCCTATTTCTGTCTGAATGTGATTAACCTAGATCGTTGGATCTTAATCCAACGATGCGCGGTCATCGTCCTGAGTCCCAGAGAGACTCGGACTGTAGTGCGTCCCTGGGAAATTTTCCCCGTGTCTTCCTACTTGATACGATGCATGCGCATCCTTGAAATCAGACCCATCAAGTTCGGGAGAGGGAGATCTTGAGGTTTGACCCTGGTTTTCTTGGGTTTCATCGTGAATCCCAGAAACGCCCAATTGGGCTAGCCGCGTAGTTTGAGTGGGATTGGGATTCTATGCTGGGATGCTCGATGCCCTATAAATAGGGTACCACACAAGCCTCCTACCCATCCCGATCTTGGACGGCTAGTTATTGGGATCCAGAACTCTCTCGTACACTGGATTGGGTTGGCTCCGACGAAGGAAACCACCGCGGTGCCGCCGCGTCGAGGAAGTAAGAGTGGATGGGAAGACGACGTACAGGCAGCGCAGGATTTTGATCCGACGGTGCGAGGGTAGAGATCGGCCAAGATAAGCGACGTTAAGTCGCGCTCGTCCGATCTAGATCGAACAGCCGGATCAAAAGTTGGCGAGAACGCTAGGATTCTGGATCACCATGATCCCTTGAAATCCAACGGTTGACAGAGATCGGCTGAGCGTGGGACTCGGTTAGTGGAGCCGGTTGCTGCAGAGCGTTAGATCATCAAGCGGACTAGCGGCGCACTGATCGAACGATCAGGAATTTTCGGTAATATTCCCTCTCTAACGAATATTCAGAAAAACTAATTTATCTTGCGAAATTAATAGATTTTGCTAGGAAACTCGTATGAGAAAACTTAATATATGAAAGTTGCATAGAAAAATGCAAGGAACACGATAAAAATAATTCCAGAACCTAATTCCACTTTGTTTTGCAAAAGTACTTTATTTGGCTAATAAAGTTTAGTAAAATTTGATGAGAAACCCTAATTGCATGTTGAGAGGGTAATTTGGTAATCTAGCAAGTCAAATCATTAAGATTGACCCTGATAATGTTAATGGCAGTTTATTTTACTATTTAATTGCAAAAATGCTTAACTTGGAATTATAATGATCAAAAGAAGGTTAATTTGCATGGAAAACCCTAATTTGAGATAAAGAAAGATAAAAACCATGTTTCCATGAAATAAGGAAATCAATTGTCTAATAAAGGAAATTCAATGAGAAATTAGGAGTTTCATGATGATTGATAAATTAAGAATATTAATGATGAAAGAAGAAGAAAAACCCTAATTTCTAAAAGAAACCCTAATTATGGAATTGGAATCCTGATTTGAATAGTGGAAGTGGATAAATATTAATAAAAGGAAATTGTCCTTTTATTTCAGGTTTTGCTTGTTGATTGGGTTTCTCTTTCTATCTTGAAAAGTGCAATTAAAAGGTATGTGGTTACGCTTATGAATAATCGCATTAGTTTCCCGGCGATTTCCGAATGATTCACCGGTTGCTTGAAATAACTGTTGAATGTTTATTTATTTCATGCAACTATAAAGTGACTATGATTATCATCATAAGTATGCATATAACTGGCTAGATCCTTGTTCACCTCTGGTGCTTTAAAAAGGCTGAAAAGGGGGTAATACCTAGAGAAAGGTCTAGTATTGCCGTGAGTCAGAAACTGGATTGCCTTGTGCGGTTCATGAGACTCTTCAGCATACCGAGAGTTAGAAACTGGATTGCCTTGTGTGGTTCATGAGACTCTTCGGTTTACCATGTAACTCAATCCTAGAAACTGGTTTACCATTTTGGTGGATCATGAGGGGTTGTAGTTTGGTATACAGGTCCACTGCAGGGACATCTCAGAGGTTGTGGAACTTGTGGATCGCGGATGTTATATTAAAATGTAATCTTGATTGTTAAAAAGATTAATTGCTTGATTACATTGTTAGCATAGTTGTTTGATTATTGTTTCCTCCACATACCGACTGACCGTTGTTTGTCGGCGTTTGAGGTACATATTTCAAAGCACAAAATAGTAAAGTGACACATTGTGAATTCAAGAACTAAAGAACAAGGAGGAGTTAGTTAGATTAGTTCTTCAGTGGCTAGAAGTCTAGTACTTCCAACTTTTCAAAGGTATGATAAAGAAAAATTTTATTACCATTTTGAGTATAGTATGTTAGAATTTAATAATTGTTATTGGTTATATGTTGAACCTTTGATCCGGAATTTTATGGGTGCGGCTTCAACCTCTCGGTCTCCCTTAATTGGGGGTTATCGGAAGGTGGGGTCGTAACATTTGGTATCAGAGCCTGGGTTCCTCATGTAACCATTAATAATTATTAAATTTTACAAACTCCATAGAACCCAAGGGAGTTATTAGAGCAGTATCCGAAAGACAGAGGTGTCTAGAAAGGGATCACGATCGGGGGCTGGCAAGATTTTCCTCCGCACCGCTAGTCGGAATACGAGGACTCCCGGACTCGTGTGACCGCCTGGCCAAAGTCTTAGGGTATGAATCGAAATAAGATACCTTTAGGACTTCTCATCTTATTCATCCCTTCTCATCACAAAAATTCTGTTAAGGACCCTAAGGATTAGGGTTTTCTCTCTTTTCCTCACCCTCTTGAGGTATGGGTAAGGTTAATAAGGTTTAAGGAGTCCTCCATCAAATTAATGAAAAGCATGTAAATAAGATGTCATGGACATAAGCTTAATAGATTAAGCGCAACTAAATGATAGATACATGCTTAGGTCGTATGACATAAGTTGTCGTGACCTCAGAAGAGACCTTAGGCTAGACCTTCTTGTCTGGAGGATAAGTTAGAGATCTCCATGATAAGTAGAAACCTGGCTACGAGGATGACGTTAACCCTAACCCTAAGTGAAGGATATAGAGAGAGATGGCATGATGAGTTAGACCAGGTGTTTGGATGGATGTGTCTGGGATTCCATATGAGCCATGAGAGGTTGGATGACCGAGTACCTTTGGCCACCTAAATCTTAGATAGAATATGAGTCTGTTTATACCTTCGTATAGATGAGAAGAAGAGTTCCATAAACCCTGGAGAAGTATAGTAACAAGTTTTGGGCCTTGTACCTTGTTGATTGTCCTTGAAGAGGACTCAACCTTAAAGGGTTGTTCAAGGGAAGGATGACAGGAGTACATGTCATGTTTTTTGCAAGCTTGGTTCATGGTTAAGAAATAGAGTATGCAGTTGGTGAACCTAGGGTTCTTAGGCCTAAGAGGGGAAGTGGTATACCTAATACTCATGATGAGGATTTAGTTGCTATAGTTTCGAGCATGGTGCTCCACATGCATAAAGGAAAGGGAAATATCCTTAAAGGTAGGTTTGATAAACCCCTCACATCTAGGTTGAGGATATGATCTTGATCCAGCTTTGAGGAAAGAGGACAAGTATGACCTAGCATAGTTCAGTAGGTAATCTGCTTATACCTTAATAGCTTGCTAGGGTTAAGTAGGCTCATTTGGATGTAAACCCTAGACCTAAGAGCTTTTGTGACCTCGTGGTCAAGGGATAGTTTTCCTCCCATCCTAGGATAGGGACCCCTTTGGTAGGGGGTATATCAGTTTTGTTAGTTTAAAAGAGGTCTCATAGGATCTTGAGAAGTTAAGTGAAAAGTACATGGTATGAGACTGAACCTGTAGACTCATAGATATCCATATCTAATTGCATATGAATGAGTTACCATGGAGGTAATCGGTATGGGGCTGGACCAAGGTAGGAAGGTTGCCATGATCCCAATGAAGGGATGAAGGCCAGCACATAAATGCAGAAAGGGAGATGATGAAGACATGGGTAAGGTTCTAAGTGAACATGAACTATAATGAAGAATCCTAAGTCTATCCTAGGGTCAGGTAGGGATAAGACCGATGAAAGTAGGAGTTGCCTAATTCCCCAGTTGCACATGACCATAGGGTCGGGAGGTAACAGCTATCATTGTCTGACGGCCATGGGTTAGGAGATTGATCACCTTCATGAACTCATGGGACCCAAAGGGCAGATGAGTAGGGCACTCGCTTGATGCACGAGGGAAGAGGGATGACCCCAAAAGAGTCGGTACCCTATAGACCTAGAGGAGATGACCAAGGATATAAACCTCAGAAGGTTCAAGATTAGTTTGTTATCATAATATCTGTGATGTAGAGACAGATGTGGCACTTTTCAACTTAGATTTAAAAGGTGTATTGGCAGGGTGGGATGTACCATCTCTACTCTTGGAACAGGAAGAACTCTATATTTGGACTGCAGCTAAATGCTTATTTCCTCTTGTTATGAGAGTGAGAGATAGTACATTACGCATGGCATACACTAAGGATAAGAGATGATGTAGGTTGGAACGTTACCACGAGAAATGGGGATAGAGAAGATAACCTACCCTGGTAAAGAGAATGATACATGGAAGATAGTCACCTTATGAGGATGTGTTTATCCTGAGCTAAGTGGAACTTACAAGTTATACCAGGTTGAGTTTAATCACCACGATGATGAAATCAGAGAGTGTTCTTAATGAAGATAGATAGAGAGTTTAAGGGGAGATAATAAGTGAAATACATGGAAGTATATGTCTTCAACGTTACCTAATAGCTAAGGATGTGAAGTGGTAATGGATGCGCTGGTTGAGATACATCTGACTTGTTTGGCTAACCCTATGTTCGAAAAGGAGTGGTGTTTAGATAACACTCAAATATAATAAGATAAGGGTTGGTTGGTTAGCCAGTCTAGTCCTTGATGTAATGAAAGGACGGAGGTAGAACCTCAGATGCACTTCTTTGGAAAAGAAGGTGATGAAACCCTGACTAGAGTGGTTTAGGGTTTCAGAGGAATCGATCTTGAAGAATCATGACATACAGGAAATCATGATACACCATGGAAATGGAGATAGAACTTTGGATGCTTAAGATGAGGTTGCATGTGGTTTATGGCCATACAAGCCAGGAGGTAAAGGACGAACCCCAGTAACCCAGTTTATCGATATAGAGGACAAAAGAGTCCTTGAGAGGGAATGGGATCTCAACACTATGGATGTGGTGATGGGTCTCCCTTGGACCAAGGAAAGGTTGAAATGCAATATGGGTTATGGTAGGTCGCCTTACCTAGAGGACATGAGAAAGAAAGAGTTTTGTTGAACTACCCATGAGAGAGATGGTTCAACTACACCATGAAGCGAGTTCGAAGGTTCTTGAGTTTGACCTAAAGGTTCACTTCCATAAAGTGGAAGTAGGTACATTGAGAACTCTATGTTAGTATAGTTTATCACCCCTAACCATGGTTAGTATGATCCAGACTAAAGGGTCTGATGAGGGCATGTGTGCTCGTTCAGGGTGATATCTAGAGACAGTTCTTGTCCTATGAAAGATGTGACAATGACCACCATAGCCAGTATTGGGTTTTATATGAAGCTATGTAAGGGAGGTTGTGTCAGTCACCACTTCAGTAAGGTGATGTTGGGACCACATGATGGTTAGAAAAGTACCACATGATGGTTAGAAAAGGACCACAGTGCGTGTAGATGAAGTCACTTTGATTGTGCAAGGGATGAAAGGAGCCTAGAGACGATAAGAGTCGTAAGCAGATGCAAAGTACACTGACATACAAGTTACTGTGGGAGAAAATATGACATGAAAATTCGACCCCTCTAACTTATAACTAAGAGATCTGAGTCCCCGATACATGGGTCCATTAGAGATGGATGGGTGGAGATGGTTAGGTTTTGACCCTACCCCTCAGGATAGAGTAATGTGTGATGTTTTTCACGTGTCCAATCTGAAGCGATATGTGCAAGATCCAAGCCATGTGTTGAGCATTGAACCTATTGAGATTCAAGGAAAGCTATCTTATCCTGAGTTACCTATGCGTATTATAGATACTAAGGTAAAAGAGCTCAGAAATAAGAACATAGAGATGGTAAAGGTTCTTTGGAAACACCATGGAGAGGATGAGGCCACATGGGAGCTAAAGACGGACATGGAAAAAGCATACCCTGACTTGTTTGTTTGATTGTTGAATTTTGAGGACAAAATTTCTATAAGGAGGGGAGGATGTTATAACCTCAATTTTCCAAATTATATAATGAGCTTTGTAAATATCATTTAAAGATAAATGATTGATGTGATGTGGATTGAAATGGATTCCATGGATGATTGTTTGTGTGTTACTTAATGGGCCTTGTTTTATTTGAAGCCCAAATTGATATAATTGAAGAATACATAAAGAATTCCATAAAATAAGAAAAAGGATGTGGAATATTTCCCTAAAGATAAGAATTCGAGATTATGGATATCTTGGAGTTCAAGGAACTCAAAACCAAGAAATAATAATAATAGGATTAAGGAAAAGAGGGGAAAAATGATTAATATAATGATAACTTGCATTACAAGAAAAGGAATCGAATTAGTATTATTATGACACCAAATTTGGAGGGATGAGGGATAATGTTGAATTCAAGTTTCCCTCAAATTTTGAGAAGAAAATACTAATCCAATTGGGAGATAATAAATTTCTAAGTTTCCCCTTGAAATTGGCTTTAATTGGTGATTTAGGAAATGATTTCCTATTTCTGTCTGAACGTGATTAACCTAGATCGTTGGATCTTAATCCA
The DNA here is from genome assembly GCA_963693085.1 of Alisma plantago-aquatica. NCBI lineage: Eukaryota > Viridiplantae > Streptophyta > Magnoliopsida > Alismatales > Alismataceae > Alisma > Alisma plantago-aquatica. The sequence continues at coordinate 572,583,607 of OY856411.1, forward strand.
ACGATGCACGGTCATCGTCCTGAGTCCCAGAGAGACTCAGACTGTAGCGCGTCCCTGGGGAATCTTCCCCGTGTCTTCCTACTTGATACGATGCATGTGCATCCTTGAAATCAGACCCATCAAGTTCGGGAGAGGGAGATCTTGAGGTTTGACCCTGGTTTTCTTGGGTTTCATCGTGAATCCCAGAAACGCCCAATTGGGCTAGCCGCGCAGTTTGAGTGGGATTGGGATTCTACGCTGGGATGCTTGATGCCCTATAAATAGGGTACCACACAAGCCTCCTACCCATCCCGATCTTGGACGGCTAGTTATTGGGATCCAGAACTCTCTCGTACACTGGATTGGGTTGGCTCCGACGAAGGAAACCACCACGGCGCCGCCGCGTCGAGGAAGTAAGAGTGGACGGGAAGACGACGTACAGGCAGCGCAGGATTTTGATCCGACGGTGTGAGGGTAGAGATCGGCCAAGATAAGTGACGTTAAGTCGCGCTCGTCCGATCTAGATCGAACAGCCGGATCAAAAGTTGGCGAGAACGCTAGGATTCTGGATCACCGTGATCCCTTGAAATCCAACGGTTGACAGAGAGCGGCTGAGCGCGGGACTCGGTTAGTGGAGCCGGTTGCTGCAGAGCGTTAGATCATCAAGTGGACTAGCGGCGCACTGATCGAACGATCAGGAATTTTCGGTAATATTCCCTCTCTAACGAATATTCAGAAAAACTAATTTATCTTGCGAAATTAATAGATTTTGCTAGGAAACTCGTATGAGAAAACTTAATATATGAAAGTTGCATAGAAAAATGCAAGGAACACGATAAAAATAATTCCAGAACCTAATTCCACTTTGTTTTGCAAAAGTACTTTATTTGGCTAATAAAGTTTAGTAAAATTTGATGAGAAACCCTAATTGCATGTTGAGAGGGTAATTTGGTAATCTAGCAAGTCAAATCATTAAGATTGACCCTGATAATGTTAATGGCAGTTTATTTTACTATTTAATTGCAAAAATGCTTAACTTGGAATTATAATGATCAAAAGAAGGTTAATTTGCATGGAAAACCCTAATTTGAGATAAAGAAAGATAAAAACCATGTTTCCATGAAATAAGGAAATCAATTGTCTAATAAAGGAAATTCAATGAGAAATTAGGAGTTTCATGATGATTGATAAATTAAGAATATTAATGATGAAAGGAGAATAAAAACCCTAATTTCTAAAAGAAACCCTAATTATGGAATTGGAATCCTAATTTGAATAGTGGAAGTGGATAAATATTAATAAAAGGAAATTGTCCTTTTATTTCAGGTTTTGCTTGTTGATTGGGTTTCTCTTTCTATCTTGAAAAGTGCAATTAAAAGGTATGTGGTTACGCTTATGAATAATCGCATTAGTTTCCCGGCGATTTCCGAATGATTCACCGGTTGCTTGAAATAACTGTTGAATGTTTATTTATTTCATGCAACTATAAAGTGACTATGATTATCATCATAAGTATGCATATAACTGGCTAGATCCTTGTTCACCTCTGGTGCTTTAAAAAGGCTGAAAAGGGGGTAATACCTAGAGAAAGGTCTAGGATTGCCGTGAGTCAGAAACTGGATTGCCTTGTGCGGTTCATGAGACTCTTCAGCATACCGAGAGTTAGAAACTGGATTGCCTTGTGTGGTTCATGAGACTCTTCAGTTTATCATGTAACTCAATCCTAGAAACTGGTTTACCATTTTGGTGGATCATGAGGGGTTGTAGTTTGGTATACAGGTCCACTGCAGGGACATCTCAGAGGTTGTGGAACTTGTGGATCGCGGATGTTATATTAAAATGTAATCTTGATTGTTAAAAAGATTAATTGCTTGATTACATTGTTAGCATAGTTGTTTGATTATTGTTTCCTCCACATACCGACTGACCGTTGTTTGTCGGCGTTTTAGGTACATATTTCAAAGCACAAAACAGTAAAGTGACACATTGTGAATTCAAGAACTAAAGAACAAGGAGGAGTTAGTTAGAGTAGTTCTTCTGTGGCTAGAAGTCTAGTACTTCCAACTTTTCAAAGGTATGATAAAGAAAAATTTTATTACCATTTTCAGTATAGTATGTTAGAATTTAATAATTGTTATTGGTTATATGTTGAACCTTTGATCTGGAATTTTATGGGTGCGGCTTCAACCTCTCGGTCTCCCTTAATTGGGGGTTATCGGAAGGTGGGGTCGTAACATGATCCTTCCAAGGAAAGTCAAGAAGAGATGGCTAGAAAGGTAGAGCTATGTGAGCTAGCCATCAATTTGACCTTGAATTCGAGTTCTAACCATGAACTTAAGCAAAAGGGAGGATTCAAACCTACCTTGCCCTCCTTGGTCGTCCTCCTGAGCTCCACAGCTCCTCTTTAGTCGGTTTGGGTGAATAGAACAGTGAAAGGAACGAAGGGAGGGTTTCCTTGCTAAGTGAAGTGGAGAGTATATATACTTGGGGTGAGATTTTCAACATAAGCTCATAAGTTCTCCATATTTTCAACTTAGTCCCTCCATCCTTCTTTGCTCGTCCCTTCTTCTTATTTCTAAGGACAACCTTCTTTTAAGGTCAAGAAATGAAGGCAAAGAAGATCAACCTAAAACTTAAGCATACACATAAAAGGCTATTGTACATACACCTTGATTATTCAATCACAAAGGTGTTTTTCATTATATGATTATTCAATTAAAGTGACCTCTTCATCATTTCTTCTCTAAATGATGACAAGAGTCTTAATAAATACTTTTGATGGTGTAAATTACAAGTTTCACCCCTCAAATTTGGTAAATTGCACTTTACTCCAATTTAGGGTTTTCAAGCACCGGGATTGCTTCCACAGCTGCACCTTGGTGCCCAAGCTTGGGAAATCCCTCAAACTTCATCATAATGATTCTCATGATGTCTCAACATTATAGGAACATATCAACATGTGCAAATTGCAAGTTAACCCTTCTAACTGGGTAAATTGCACATAGGTCCATGTATAACAAAACAATGCTACAACTTTATATAAGAAGGAGCAAAAACTGAAATATGTGTTTCTGAGAAACTTAATTACATGCCCAAAGTTAATCACAAGGATTTAATTACATATTTAGGCAAAACACCTAGGGTTAACTCATAATCCAGGTCAGGGATGTTACAAATTATCCACCCCTTACAAGGATTTCGTTCCCGAAATCGATAAAACATACTAAGAGAAAAGGGCAGGATACTTCCTTCTCATCTCATCCTCTAATTCCCAAGTGGCTTCTTCAACACCATGGTGGTTCCAGAGGACTTTCACAAGACTTATATCTTTCTTCTTTAACCTTTTAATTCTATTATCAATGATTGACACCGGTCCCTCCTCATAGGATATATCATCATTCAATTCTACCTCCATAGGTTGTAGAACTGACTCGGTGTCTGGGTGACATTTCTTCAGCATAGAAATGTGAAACACAAGATGTAACCTCTGTAACTCTGGTGGCAGCTCTAGTCTATATGCTACCTTTCCAATCCGTTCAATGATTGGATAAGGCCCCATAAATCTAGGAGCTAACTTCCCTTTCCTTCCAAAACGAAGGACCCCTTTCCAAGGCGAGACTTTGAGATATACTCTGTCTCCAACCTGGAACTCTAAGGGTCTACGACGCTTGTCAGCATAAGATTTCTGCCTATCCTGTGCAGTCTTAATCTTTTGTTGTATTACTTTAATCTTCTTTGTGGTCTGCTGCACAAGATCAGGACCTAACAACTGATGCTCACCAGTCTCAAACCAACATAAAGGTGATCTACAACGTCTACCATACAAGGCTTCATAAGGTGCCATATCAATACTATGTTGATAGCTATTGTTATAGGCAAACTCTATCAAGCTTAGGTGTAGATCCCAACTTCCGGTAAACAGGAGAACACATGCTCTCAACAGGTCTTCTAGGGTTTGTATAGTTCTTTCCGACTGTCCATCAGTCTGCGGATGAAAGGTTGTACTAAACCTTAGCTTGGTGCCTAAGGCTCTGTGTAACTGTTCCCAAAAACGACTTGTAAACTGAGGACCTCTGACAGAAACTATTGTGACAGGAACTCCGTGCAAACACACTATCTCTTGTACATACAACTGTGATAATTTTTCAGCAAAAAAGGTTGTTTTGACAGGTAAGAAATGTGCTGTCTTAGTCAACCTATCTACAACTACCCAAATGGAATCATGTCCTTTGTTTGTCCTGGGTAGGCCAACAACAAAGTCCATGGTAACATGATCCCACTTCCACTGTGGTATGGGTAAAGGTTGCATTGTTCCTGCAGGCTTCTGGTGTTCAGCTTTAACTTGCTGACACATAGGACACCTCAGAACAAACTCTGCAACATCCTTCTTCATTCCAGGCCACCAATATAGATCTTTCAAATTACGATACATCTTGGTACTCCCTGGATGCATAGCATACATCGAAGAATGAGCTTCTTCCAGGACTAACTTCCTCAAGTTATCCATATCTGGCACTATCATCCTCCCATGATAACATGCTACATGATCATCTGAGTCATGGAAACCATCTCGCTTCTCATTTCCATACTCTGACCTAATCTGTTGAACTTCAGCATCAACCTGTTGTGCTTCCTTAATCTGCTCTCTTAGGGTAGGTTTAATATGCATCTCAGCCAACAACCCGGCTAACAATGACACCTTCAACTGTACATTGTCTTGCCTTAAAGAGATAAACATATCTCTCTTAGAGCACACTAAAGAGTTTAATTGTGCTCTATCCATGGTTGATGTTGTTGATTTCCTACTCAAGGCATCTGCAACAACATTGGCCTTGCCCGGATGATAATCAATCGTACAGTCGTAATCTTTGATTAACTCCATCCAGCGACGTTGCCTCATGTTAAGCTCATGCTGAGAGAAGATATACTTAAGGTTCTTGTGGTATGTGAAAATCTGGAATGTCTCTCCGTAGAGATAATGTCTCCAGATCTTCAAGGCATGAACCACAGCAGCTAACTCCAGATCGTGTGTTGGATAATTCTCCTCATGTTTCTTAAGCTGTCGGGAAGCAAAAGAAATCACTTGTTTATCCTGCATCAACACACATCCTAGTCCATTCTTGTAAGCATCACAAAAAACTACATATCCTTTTCCTTGTTCAGGTAGTACAAACACAGGTGCACTTGTCAACCTCTCCTTCAACAACTGGAAAGACTGTTGACACTTATCACTCCAAGAAAAAGGAACATCTTTCCGGGTCAACTTGGTCAAAGGTAAGGCTATAGAACTAAAGTTCTTAATGAACCTTCGATAATAGCCAGCTAACCCCAAGAAACTTCGAATCTCCGTCAGTGTCTTCGGTTGTTCCCACTGTAGAACAGATTCTACCTTTATAGGGTCAACACGAATTCCCGAGGCAGATATCACGTCCAAGAAAAGATACCTCCGGCAGCCAGAACTCACATTTGCTAAACTTAGCATACAGCTTGTGTTCTCTTAGCAAGGTCAAAGCTTGGCGAAGATGCTGCTCATGCTGCTGAGCATCCTTACTATAGATCAGAATGTCATCTATGAAGACGACAACACACTGATCAAGGAAAGGTCGAAAAACTCTATTCATGAGTTCCATAAATGCAGCTGGTGCATTGGTTAGTCCAAACGACATAACCGTGAACTCATAGTGACCATACCTTGTCCTAAAGGCAGACTTGGATATGTCACTATCCTTAATACGAAGTTGATGATATCCATACCTCAAGTCTATCTTTGAAAAGACTGTTGCACCACGTAACTGGTCAAAGAGATCATCAATCCTCGGCAGAGGGTACTTGTTCTTTATTCTTACTTTATTGAGTTGTCTATAGTCAATGCACAACCGCATTGACCCATCTTTCTTTTTAACAAACAAGACCGAAGCACCCCAAGGTGAAGTACTCGGTCGGATAAAACCCTTCTCAAGTAACTCTTGAAGTTGTTTCTTGAGTTCTGCCATCTCGGCAGGCGCCATCCTATATGGTGTCTGGGCTATGGGTTTCGTATCTGGAATCAGATTGATTTCAAAATCAATCTCCCGAGGTGGTGGTATACTAGGAAGTTCTTCAGGAAACACATCCTCGAATTCCCTGACTATGGGAACTTCGGCAGGATTGGAACTTTCCTTGGTAACATCTACCACATGGGCCAAGAATGCATAACATCCTTGCCTCAACAGCTTATCAGCAACCATAGCTGATACGAGATAGGTGGGTAGAATCTTTCTTTCACCTTGAAAGATCCATGTGTTGCTTTCATCAGCAAATACAGCCAACTTGGACTCACAATCCAAGACAACTCTATACCTCTCTAAGGTATCCATCCCGAGGATTATATCAAATCCTTGTATATCAAGTGGTATAAGGTCCACTTGAATGCGATGATCAGAAAAGAAGAGGATGCAGGGAGAGCATACCTCCTGCAAAACGGCAGACCCACTCAACGGAGTCTCCAACAAAAAACTATCTGCCCTATGACTAACCGTCATATTGCAGTTACGAATCACTCTATGAGTGATGAAAGAGTGTGTAGCACCCGAGTCAATCAGAACAGATACAACACAGGATGTAGACATATCAGGATATAAAAGTTCCATCTGACCTGCCACTACCCGTGGATTGACCACTGCATCTGGTGGGTTCATAGCATAGAACCTCGTTGTTGCCTGGTGTTGAGGTGGTGCTGATGATCCAGCTTGAGACGCTTGTCCACGTCCTCGAGCTGCTCCTTGAGATTGCATTCTCTGAGATCCTTGTTGATTATGTTTCGGAGGTTGTGTCACACTGATAGGCCTAGAACGGCAGTCCTTCATCAAGTGTCCCACTTTACCACAGTTGTAGCATCTCCTCTCCTGTTGTTGTGGTCAAGGTGGTCCAGTAACTGACATCGATGCAGAACTATGAGTCCCTTGAAGCGGTTGACTCCGTCCTCTACCTCTGCTTGGTGACCATTGAGTTTGAGAACTCAATCTGGGTGGTGGAGGGTTAGGTGCATAGAATCTAGGTTTCTTGAAATCCCTAGATGAAGAACCCTGGAACTGTGGATATCTTTTCTGGGTTTGCCTCTTCTCAACCATAGATCTCTCTATCCTTCGGACTGACTCAATGAAGGTAGAGAATCTCTCTCGGTTTTCTAAGGCAGACATAGGGGTTGACATATCAGCATTCAAACCCTTCTCGAATCTCCTGATTCTTTCCTCATCTGTGGCAGCCATGTGCGGACAGAACCGCAGCAATTCCATGAACTTAGCTTCATACTCGCTAATGTTCATCATGCCCTGCCTCAATCTCTCAAACTGAGAGATCTTCTCATCTAGGAAGGTCTTTGGAAAATATCTATTGATAAATTCCCGACGAAACTCTTCCCATGAGAACTCTATTCCAGGTCTCTTCTGCTCTTCCATGTTCCACCAGTGACCAGCACTGCCTTTGAGAAGATAGACAGCATGTCTAACCTTCTCAGCCTCCGGGATAATAAGAATCCTGAAAGCCTTCTCCAACTCTGTTAACCACAGATCAGCATCTGCGGGGTCAGCAGTCCCAAAGTACTCGGTAGCTCCGACACGACGAAGTTGCTCGAACGTCTTACCGATACCTTGTCCTTCGGGCTGGGCAGGTGCCCTAGGTGAAGGCATGGGCATCCTGTCAGTGATGTGTGTCATGGCAGTCATAAACTGCCCAGACATTGTCTGTACAGCTGGGTTACCCATGTCGGCTGGGTCAAACTGGGGTGGCTCTCTTGGTGACTCTGGTGCAGGCTGTTCTATTCTTGGAACCCTTGCACCGCCTTGAGGTGCACTAGCACTACTCTCTGCCACATACTCATCATGTGGCTCTGCCATCCTTATGTATCTTCTTCTCCTGAGGAGCAGAAGATTCTATTAGATAGGGAAAGAGTACTAAAGATAGACTCGACATCCTAAGTCCTATGCCTCTGTAGACTCAACTGACCTAGAGCTCTGATACTACTAATTGTGGGCTCTGATCTCCAAACCACGATATAATCACGATTTAAACTTAGCGGAAGCGATTCGATAAACAGCGGAAGACAAAAATCACGGTCAATTAAAACTTTTCGAGACAAGAGCTTGAATCCTTAAAAGCATCTTTCATAACAAGAGATAAACTGTTTACATCTCATGATAATTACTTCTTGAGTAATTATATACATCAAGATACAAAATCTCAAGAACTCATAACAAAAGACTCCAAGACCTGAGAGTACAGAGGACACATAGGACTAACTCTAACTACACCACATGGCAGGCTAAATCTCCACCTGAGATTTACTGCTGCTCTTGGTGCTGCTGCTGCTGGGACTGGTCACCTGTAGACCTGTTTCTCCGTCCTCGACGTCCACCTAAAAAGTTGAAGTCTACGGGGTGAGACAATTGTACATAATTGTCCCAGCGAGAGTTATAACTCTTCGCCAGAAGCTTTATTATAACATCAAAGAATAACTTAAGCAGTAAAAGCTTACAAAGTATTCAATAGCAGATACAGTTGTATACAAGAGCTCAACATTTATCAAGCATAAAGAACATATGCACTATTCAGTGTAACATCAATCAATTAGCTCATAGTTACCTTTAACAGGTATACTACGTTGTCGATTATGTTTTTCAAACATTCTTATTATTATGCCCTGTGGAGATGAGGTTTACCACTCATACCCCAACCAATCACTGTTAAGTGCCTTAGTATCATACTAGGTCATCGAAAGAGCCGGGTTCTCATGACCTTCACCTTCCTCAGTCAGTAAGAGGATCACTTGTAGGACATCTTGTGTCTCTACTATTATAGCTCACCAGGGTAATTTGGTCCTTCGCTATTTTTAGAGTTACAGTGGCATTCTGTACTCTCTTTGTCATCAGGAGATTTCATGTTTATCTTCACTGATACGGATGTCTCTGTTTTCCTCGTCATCAGGAGGTTTCATGTTTACCATCCACTAATACGGTATGAGTTTTGTAGTGAAGGATTGACGGATTATCCATCTTCATCAAATTCCTACACTAGGATGTAAGGTTCTACACATCCATATACCCCACATACTCAACAGTATGTGATCCAAGAGTTCCCTTAGGAAAGCCTATTTCACCATCATTTGATCTCTGACAATGATGGATCTATGATCAGGGCTTCTACATTACACTTGATTAGTTAGGTACATTTAGTATTCTTTTACATCATACATTGTTCTTCAAACAATAACAGTAGCATAACAGCTATGAAAGTATAATACTAAATGTAACAAGCCTAACTCACATCAATCATCATTTCTCATTATACTCATCACAAGTCATCTCTAAAGCATGACCTTGATGGTATTCATGGCTCTCACAGTCCATTATTATCATAGAATGCCACTGACAAGGCATCAAGATACTTTACTTATTCACAAAACTATCAATATGCCTTTAATGAATATAGTATCATCATCCATACCTAGGTATGATCACCTCCATATCAGAACCTACATGGTTAATTCAACTAATAAAGGTAATTCAAAACAATAATTATACTTTCCACTCTTGTCATAAGAGCTAAGTTCTTTGATTCTTATCAAATAGAGTTTAATACTCATATAACATGTCATCACCTTTGAATTAGGGTTTACTATTCACATCACATGTCATTACCCTTGAATTAGGGTTTACTATTCATACCACATGTCATTACCCTTGAATTAGGGTTTACTATTCACATCACATGGTGAATTGAACTCATAACATCATCATGTATGAGGAACATCATCATTGATGCTCTCATATTAGCTTAAGATTCATCATATATCATAATTAGGGTTTCCATGATCTCACATAGGTGGATCATACCCTAATCATGCACATTCATGTGTATTGAAGGTTCTTTACTTGAGTTTCCACCCTAAAAGGGTACTTTTAAGGTACTTTCTCTCTCCTCACACTAGTAGATGGTGATAACACCACTCTAGATCAGGTTGGGTTAAGTCCTCATGGGCTAACATAAGCCAAAACATCACTATCATGTGATTAGGGTTTGATTTGAACAAGGTATTACTCAATTGAACCCATCAAGGTATTTTGGTAATTCACCCCATTGATCACCATCATGGTTCAATTCATTAGTCACTTAATCCCTTAATATCCTAGGTTATCATTAGGGTTTAGATTAGAGTATCATTGAACCATTTACACCTTCAATTGATTAAGTGAAATCAACCTTTGAAAACCTCAAACGGTTTCAACCTTCAACCTCCAAATGGTTTGAAATCGTTTGGATGAGTTGACCGTTTGCTAGGGTTGACTCCAAGACCGTGTGACCTTCAAGGTCGTTTGCCCAAACCGTGTGAGGGTGTAGACCATTTAACAAGTTTGACTTCAAGACCGAGAGGGCTTACACGGTTTGAGACCGTTTGGTGTCTCTCGATCTTGAGATCGTTTGAGTCCAAACGGTCTTGAGACCGTTTGGCCTCACACGGTCTTGAGACCGTGAGGCCTCTCACGGTCTTGAGACCGTGTGACCTCAAACGGTCTTGAGACCGTGAGGTCTCAAACGGTCTTGAGACCGTGAGGCCTCAAACGGTCTTGAGACCGTTTGGTCCACTTGGTCTCAAACCGTTTGAACCTTCAACATGGTTCAATGATTTCAATCGTTTATGATTATCAATGTTGAAGCCTCCAAATGGTCAAAGTCATGGTAACCATTTATAGATTGAGTCAATTAGGGTTATGCTTAACCAATTGGTCACTCAATTGACCCTCAATTGTTATCCAATTAGGGTTGAAGTTGGTTCAATTAAGGTCCATCAACGTTCAACCATCAACACTCAACAATCTGAATCAACACAAGGTGAACCCTTCAATTGAGCTCCAATTGGGACCAAACTTAGCCCAAACGGTCTTGAGGTCGTGTGGATGAACTCCACACGGTCTTGAGACCGTTTGCCCAATATTTCATCAAAATCTAATGTGATTTGATAGAAGTTGAACCTTGATTGAGTCTCAAATCAGTATTTTGATTAATTCAATAACCTATTGCAGTTGGGCCCTCAATTGATCAAATTACCTTAACCCTCGACCTCCAAACGGTCTTGGTTTGTCACCACACGGTCTTGAGACCGTTTGGATGAGTTCCAAACGGTCTTGAGACCGTTTGCCCATCCAACTTTTGTATTCTAGTGTAAATTCTTCAAGGTTGGATCTATTGAGTTGATTATCATATCAATACTTAATTGCAATGTAATTTGGTATCTTTGTACTTTCAATTGGTCAACTATACTTGACCCCAGACCTCCACACGGTCTTGGGTGATTCCCCACACGGTCTTGAGACCGTTTTATTGATCCCCAAACGGTCTTGAGACCGTTTAGGTTAATCAACCCAAAAACACTTAATCAAATCATTGAGATTTCAGTACTGATTTCAATTAGGGTTTGCCCTAGTAATCATCCTTCAACTCTTAGCTCGTTTGGAATTAGTCCATAAAATTTTGTGAGTTGTTAATCAACATTATTTTGAACAGTAATCTTATACGGTCAATGCTTGGTCAACGTTCTTACACGGTCTTGAGACCGTTTTCCCAAAAAGGGCGATTTCAACATATTGGAAATCAGGAGTAAATTCAATTAAAGTTGTTGATTAAAAAGGCCATATCTCACGATTCCTTTGGATTTATCATATAAAATTTTGTGGGTTATTAGCCTACATAATTATGAACAGAAATCTTATACAGTCCACGCTCGTTCAACGCGTCTAAATGGTCTTGAAGACCGTTTTCCCTTACACGGTCCTGAGACCATTTGCTCACTACACGGTTTTGCAAACCGAGAGAGCAATTTGTGGAGACCGTTTAGTAAAGTGAAAAGTAGTGGATTAACTTTGTAAATAACGTCTTCATCTCCTAGCTCAATAATATCAAGGATTTCTCACGGATTTTCTTGCAAAGTAGCAAAGGAAGGTAGAGAAGAAGAAGAACTATCATCTAAAAGCATAAACAAGATGTATATAACAAAGCATGGGTTTAGAGTTATAAAACCCGCCTAAAGCTTGCTCCTTGAGATCCAAGCTTTCGAGCTCCAAGCTTTTAATGGCGTCCTTGAGTTTCCACAGGTCGGCTAAGGTGATCCTTCCAAGGAAAGTCGAGAAGAGATGGCTAGAAAGGTAGAGCTATGTGAGCTAGCCATCAATTTGACCTTGAATTCGAGTTCTAACCATGAACTTAAGCAAAAGGGAGGATTCAAACCTACCTTGCCCTCCTTGGTCGTCCTCCCGAGCTCCACAGCTCCTCTTTAGTCGGTTTGGGTGAATAGAACAGTGAAAGGAACGAAGGGAGGGTTTCCTTGCTAAGTGAAGTGGAGAGTATATATACTTGGGGTGAGATTTTCAACATAAGCTCATAAGTTCTCCATATTTTCAACTTAGTCCCTCCATCCTTCTTTGCTCGTCCCTTCTTATTATTTCTAAGGACAACCTTCTTTTAAGGTCAAGAAATGAAGGCAAAGAAGATCAACCTAAAACTTAAGCATACACATAAAAGGCTATTGTACATACACCTTGATTATTCAATCACAAAGGTGTTTTTCATTATATGATTATTCAATTAAAGTGACCTCTTCATCATTTCTTCTCTAAATGATGACAAGAGTCTTAATAAATACTTTTGATGGTGTAAATTACAAGTTGCACCCCTCAAATTGGGTAAATTGCACTTTACTCCAATTTAGGGTTTTCAAGCACCGGGATTGCTTCCACAGCTGCACCTTGGTGCCCAAGCTTGGGAAATCCCTCAAACTTCATCATAATGATTCTCATGATGTCTCAACATCAGAGGAACATCTCCACATGTGCAAATTGCAAGTTAACCCTTCTAACTGGGTAAATTGCACATAGGTCCCTGTATAACAAAACAATGCTACAACTTTATATAAAAAGGAGCAGAAACTGAAATATGTGTTTCTGAGAAACTTAATTACATGCCCAAAGTTAATCACAAGGATTTAATTACATATTTAGGCAAAACACCTAGGGTTAACTCATAACCCAGGTCAAGGATGTTACACTTATCCCCCTCACTTCCTTGCCCATGAATCCATCATCCTCCCCATTGCAATCCTCTTCTTTATCCATGAATTAAAAGAAAACAAATTAATCACCTTAACCATTATAATAATAATATCCAAAAATTAGTGGATATTATTTTTCCTCTAACTAATGTGAGTGGGCTCTCCACTCACTTTAGATATTTCGGTGCCATTGCAAAGCACAAGGAAGTTCACACTTATATAAATTCCACCATCGCAGTTTTTGTTGAAGGGCACTTCCATTAATATATTTATTTTTGCATCAAATTGAATTAGGGTTTCAATTATGCTTAAATCTTGATTATTTTAATATCAAGATTCTCTCTCCTCCAAAGTGAGTTAAATGAGACACCCCTCTCATTTTCTTTTCTCTAAATGATTCCAAGAAACATTAGGGACTCTCTAGAAGTGATATTTTGCATATTGAACCCTAGATTTTGGGTAAATTGCACATTACACGAAAACTAGGTTTTTATACACAAACATTGCTCAACAAGCTCTTTCTTAGTACTCAGGCTTCCACAAGCCATACCTCTGCACAATTTTCATTCTTATGATGCTTCAAAAATTGAGGAACATTTTATCATGTAACATTCGCAAGTTAGCCCCTCAACTTGGGTAATTTACACTTTAGTCCAAAATAGGCAAAACATTGTTTCAATCATTATTCAAAAAGGACTAAAATTGAAACATAAGTTCCTCTTGAGTCTTAATCACTTTTCAAAAGATAAGAGTAATCATATAATTGACTTTCTTAAGCAAAACATCTATGGTTAAGGCATAACCCATATCAGGGATGTTACACATTGAGAGTAGGGTAAAACCCACAATCGACTGTTCTGTAAAAACAAGTCATCCATTATCAACAAGTAAGCTCCTTGAGTTGATCATATAAAGGAAACCATTTAAATCCCATTATTAGGACCAACATATTACATTATCCATCATTCCATTTTATTGGAGGAATAAACATTATATCTTGACCATTGGGTCAAGTACATATGTTAAAACCATCAATTACAGTATAGGTTCGACGATTGCATCAAGTGGCCCAAGAAACCATTGGTATAAGGATTAATTGATGATACAACTACAATTCTTAACTCAACATATGTTGTAGAGAACTGATCCACCAACATTAGTGATCATGAAATCACCATAGGTTATTAGATCAACTCTATATTCATTAATCAACATCAAATATTAAGCTAATGTCAACATTGATTGATAACATCAGTAGGGTACTTAATGGTTGATCATTAAACTTCTAATTGATCCGAAGCATCACCTAAGGGGGTGACCATAGGTTGTCACCATCATTTGACACCCTTAATCATGAACATCAGCTGTTATGAAGACAACACCATAGGGTTGTTGCAATGGTACCATCATCGGGTCATGGTTTATAGAAGAAATCAGCTTTAAACCATAAAAGTGACCATTAGTTGATAGGTGCTTAGCACCATAGGTTGTCAAACCAACCTGATACAAGTCATATTATACCTTAGGAATAACATACACATGATCACAAGTTCATATATAACTGAAATAAGAATAGGGAACATTATAAAAATCGAAATCCAAGTCAAGCATAGCTTTTTAGTGCATGGATCATCATTTTCAAGCAAGAACATGATCTAGAAAGCTTATTGTAAGCAACAAACGTGGACCAAGTTATAAAACTTGACTCTGACGAGAAGTTGAAATCCCACATAGAAGAATTCCCGAGCAGGTAGGGCAGAAAATCCAAGAGTAAGTTACAAAGTTGTCCATCTAGCACCTTTCTTCATCAAATGAGCAAACCCTAAGCATAAGGAGCAAGAAAGGTAGGGTTTTAGAGCTTTAGAGAAATTTATACCATGGAACACCATAGTTATGACCTGGAGAAAGCTAGGAGGAAGTATAAAAAAGAAATAGATGGAGGAAAGAAGGAAATTCTTACACTTTTAGGTCGAGATCACTAGAAGGAAGCTTTTTCAACCCTAAAATGAAGTCAATTTCAATCTTAGTGCCTTTCTCCAAGAAGATCCCCACTTTCTTCTTCCTTGGGCAGAAAAATTCGTAGCTTAATAGAGGAAGATAGAGGTTGGGAGAACGAGGGAGTTGGTGGAGAGAAAATGGCTCGTTTTGGTGCTTGGGGATAAGTATATGACACTTTAAGATAAAGAAAAAGAAAAAGTTGAAGTTCTAGTATCTATCCAAGTGTCCATGGCCTTAATTTATTAAGAATATACAAACACACACACAAGAAGCTCCCCCATCATGTGTATAGACCTTATTAGCTTGCCTTTGTCGAATTTCTCAGCCAATCAAATAATTCATTAGTTGATAGCTACTAAAGGTAGCTCATCCGTGAAGGGGGAAAACCCTAAAATACCATTGGACCAAACACCTTCAAACCAAGGTTTAAATAGGTGCCCCATGGCTCAAAAAGCTCAAGAATGATAATATAATATCCAATAAACATAATTCAAGTGATAAATTTCAAGGAAAACCACTCAATTGGGTAAATTGCATAAAAGTCCAAAATATGCATAAATTGTATAACTTGCTCAAACAGTGTCCAAATTGGACCAAATTTGAAACTTAAGCTTTTCTTATAATTTGAAAGCATATCATAAGGTTATATTAAGGTTACAATCATTAAATTATGATAATTAAGTTTATTCAACTTATTAAGCAAGTTTAGGAGCCTTACAATTGATGTCGGCCTTCAACCAAGCAACATCACAACCTGCCATATCGGTTAACACCCACATCAGGGAGAGCACTAAGAAAGATGATATTGGGAAACTCATGTATCTAACACATCTCACTTCATACCGGGTAAGGCAACCTTGTAACCATGTCGGCCAAGAACCACATAACCTTATAACGACTAAGGTATTCCCGAGGTCAACCCTAGCATGGTCAACTCCCTTTTTCCTAATCCATGATCATTACTAAGGGTATAAGGGTAACAAACTCCACATACATGGTCCACCTACCATCACTAGTCCTTGTATTTCTCATGACACTATATCTCCCAAATCTGTATCGTCCAAGACCCTATATCTCCTAAGCTCAAACATTTATTGGCCTACAACTCCCTTTTTGGTGTCAGGCAACCATCCAAGGGAGTATATCGGGCAAGGGCATATCATCCAATATATCATGTCATCATATAGTGTATCGGCCGAGCACTCAACCCTAGCATTGCCCAAGCCATCATGTACACAAACATGCTCATATCGGGATAGGGCCGATGATATTGGACAAGCCAACAACATGTGCCTCAGTATCTTTACAAAACATAGATCATACTCATGAAGACCGATGTATCGTCCAAGGCCTCTAAGGTGTGTGTCGGGTTGGCATAGATATCGGGTTAGGTCCTTCACCAAGGCATATCGGGAAAGGGATACTCAGTATCACCCAAGTTCTTAATCAAGGGTAGGGTTCACATCTAAGGGTATCATGCGAAGCACATCAAGGCCATAATGCCCAACACAACAACACCATATCACCCAAAGATTCTAGTTTATCGGGCAACACTACCTCTAAGGGTATCATCCTCACCAAGGATCAACCTATCGGGTTCTCTATACCAAACAAGGATACCCATCACCAAAGGCATCACCACCATATCGCCCATGGTGCCAACCAAGGGTTCAACCCCAAGAACATGTCGTGCAACTAGGGTGGATCACCATCTCATCACTAAGGTCAGCACTTTTATCGGCCAAGCTAACATGTCGCCCCTCCATCTAGAGCATAGACTCACCTATTCAACAACAAAGTGAGAGAGGGGTTTTGCCCAAGGACTCACTACCATACATCTTTGGATCAAGGAATCCTAAGATCACCTCTCAACTAATTGAGAGAGGGGTATTTCTCACAATTCATCAACCAAAGCATGACCTATCATGTGAAGCACTATATCGGGCAAAGCACAATATCGGGTAGCCAAAGCATATCGGGTTGGTCATCTTCAACCTCAAGACACCCCTTACCATCCCGCATAAGATAAAGTCAGTAATAAAATGTAACCTTTCCATTAGATTAGATCTCAAGTTCAACATAAACAACTATCAAAGTGAAAGGTATCAATCTAAAAATAAGAATCGATTTAAGCATATATGAAGAGTGAACATAATAAAGATGATCGAGAGTTATGTAACCCGCCTTAAGAGGATCTCCATGAAAGACATCAAGCTCCCTGATCCAAGCATCAAACCCACGTTCCTCTTCATGAAGACCATCCATACAAAGCTCCAAACTTGCCTTTTACACCATCATCATCACCTCGAGAAACAAAAGAAGAAGAAGAAGAAGAAGAAGAAGAAGATACCATGGTTATGCTTAGCTAAAGAAGAAGAAAAGAGAGAGAGATAACCACGGCCTTGCCTACTCTCATCAAGGGTCCATCCATGGCTGAGAGGGAAAGAAGGATAAGATAAATTACAAGGGAAAGCTTAGCAAAGAAGCATGACTCACCAAGGTCAGATCTCGAGCAAGAAATCTCCATGAGCAAGGAACTCGGCCTCCCAAGCTCCATGGGGGTTTCCTTAAGTTCCCAAAGCTCCCAAGCTTGTCCCACATAGGAAGGGGAAAGAGGTGGACGAAAAGGATCACTTGGGTAAGGAGGAAAGGAGTTATATACACCAAGGAAGAGAGAGGTAGCAAGGGAAAGGTGTCATAACCACATAAACTTAGATGCCACTTGCCCACAATATAAAGCCACTTGTAACCACCCAAACTCCACATGCACGGCCTGGTGATAAACTCTAGGCTGTGTATTGTGTATCTGATCATCTTCCGTGGGCAACACACCCCCTAAACTGATACATACTCCAAGCTCTACCCGATACACTAAAGGATAAGATAGCACATGTGACATATATGGCACTAAAACTACATAGAGATGCCACTCCTCATCTAACATCCAAACACGATGCCCAAACTGCATCCACATTCTAGATGATGCCAAACTGAAGCAAGAAAACTCTAGAGTAGATAAATTGCATATTGACCCTCCACTTTGGGTAATTTACAATTTACATCAAAACTAGCACATAAAGCACAAGCATCATCCAACCAAGCTCAAACTTGGAACATAGGCACTCCACAAAGTGACCCACAACATCATTCTCTTAATAATAATGCTAGACAACTAAAGGAACATTCTACATGTGACATATTGCAATATAAACCCTCATCTTGAGTAAATTACACTTAGGTCCAAACCAAGCAAACATTGCTCAAACAACGTCCAAACGGGACTAAACTGGAAACATAAGCTTGTCACATGATATCAAAACATTTTGAGGGATTAGATTAAGGTTATAAGTGCCTTATTTAAGCAAATAAAATAGGGTTAGTCTAAAACATGGGTCATGGTCCTTACAATGTGAATATTAAAACTCTCTCTATGTGTATCTGATCAAAGACCACATAATCCCAAACTTATATATATATATATATATATATATATATATATGCAATTTATAAGTGTTTCCCAAAAAGTGGTTTCGATGGTGGATGTGTAGTGTGGTGATGACCTATACCCATTATCTTTGTGTGGTTGGATGGTTTGATTCTTATTTATCTCGGCCTGCGTATTGAGCCTCTACCTCCCTCTTTCCAATGTAAAGTTGATGCTTTCCTACCTTTGCTTCCCTCAAATGTAACACGAGATTTCTCTTATCCAATGTAATAAAGTAGCAATAGGATAGTTTATTTTCTTACAACAACAAGGAAGATGACCATCTCCATATGAAATGACCAGTTTATAAGACCATACGACTGTTTGGAGGACCATGGAGGATAGAAAATGGAAATAGATGACTACCTGGAAGGAGTCCAGATGACGGTTGGATAGGAAGACAAATGACCATCCCTGTGGGCCCATCTGGTCATTTGGAAGGAGTCCAAAACCATTTGGACCGGGTGGCCTACCAACCAGCCAAGAGGCAAGGGTTGAACCGATCTACCCAGATTGGCAAGCACAAGTCTACACTAACAGTAGGCTCATACATGTGATGTGATGATCGATCTAGGTGTTAGTAATTCCTTGTGGCTCCAAGGGATCACAAGTAGACATGGCCATAACCATCACTTTTTTTACATGTTTACATTTTGGGACATAGCAGGTATATGATGCATACTATATATGTGGTGTTTGGATATAATATATGTATATATGATATATATAAAATCCCTCAATCAGGCATATTAAGTCTAAGATGCTTTCCAATAGCAATACACATGATTAGCTTGTTCGACCAAGCGCAGGTTATGCTAAAGCATGGTGCACCGTCTACCTCATGGAAGTGTGATGGTAGTAATGTAGGTTCCGCTAAAGTAGGGTGCATTATTATCGTATTGACATTGGGTCAAACTTATCTGATGATTCTCATAGTGTCTGGCCCTAGAATCATGTAGATGATTCTGGCAAGGAGTTGTGTGTATCATCTATCTAAGAGTTGTATATGATGTAATTGGCATGATTTCCTACCTTATTTGTTGAATGTTGACACTGATGTAGGTCGGGTAATAATTGAATAATTCTAGATCTAGGCTCATGAGACAATTGCCTGCTCATGTTGTAGTTCATGAAAAATTGACTATATGACTCTGGCAAAGACTACAAAATCATGTCAGTGTCCAACTCTTGGACCAAGGGGAATCCCAATCTTGTAAGATTCTCTACATACCCAATGAGCTTGAGCACATGAGGACCTACTAGGTCACCTTCTGCCATGTTGCACTTGAACAACGTCTTGTAGACATCATATCTCTCTTTCCTTATCTTGGAACATGTTCTTGAGATGTGTGACCATCTCAAACACATTCATGTTCTCATGCTACCTCTATAACTCATAGTTCATGGAGCATAGTATCAAACACTTGAAATCCATGACGTCTTCAGTATGCTTCTTATAAGCATCTTTGCTAGCCTTTGGTGCATTATGAGGTGGTTTATCTGGTTCTTGCGTCTCCAAGACAGAGTATACGCTCTTGTGTGAGAACAATTCTCAGGTTCCTGAACCTGTCGTGGAAGTTGTTCCCAATCGATTTGTCATTCTCAAGCACCGATCACATAGAAAAGTGATTGTTGTTTGTTGCCATTTGATTCTACAAAAGAATTACAATTTTGTGAAAAACTTATTTTTTGATTTGATTTGATGAAATTAGAGTTTGGGATTAATAGTTAGGTCTTTAATTAATTACCGTTCTCATTATTTTGGTTAAATTGATAAACTTCAAGTATTAATTTACTAAATTGACAAAATGTTGACAAAGTTGTTGGGCATGTTGAGAACAGTTGAGGGATAGATGAAGAGAGACAAGCCCTAGTATGTGATGATGATCAGCGAGATTAAGGAGAATTCTATAGGAAAAGGCAAATCTAAGAAGGGTACTAAGGCAAGCCAGAAGCCCAAGTCTTCATATTTCAAAGCAAAGGGAGGTGTAAAGAAAGTAAGAGGTGATTGTCACCAGCCTGGACATTGGAAAAGAAATTGCCCACTCTGGTTAGAGGATCTGAAGAAGAAGAAGGAAGGCAATGAGGCCTCCACTTCAAGTATAAATGTTATAAGATAAATCCGATTACTTCTTCATTTTGGTATGTAATACCAAATACAGATATGACATACTGATATGCAAGATTTGATAAGAAGTAAAAGCCCTCTTAGAGGACAAAGATGGACAAGGTGGAGAAATTGTTGCTGAAGCTTTGGTCAACATTTAATTTTTCTTAGTCCAATGGAATGTAATAGAGTTAGTAGAACTGCTATTTCATTATGACATTAAAAATATTTCTTTTTATGCATCATGTATGACAAGGACGTTAAATCAAGAAAAGGTTTTTTTATATTTTAAAAGAAATGATCTTGCATGAAAATGCCCAAACATTTGATGATCTTTGTACGAAAGACTTTGAGATGAATGTTTATAATGGTAATACCAAAGGATTATAATTGACAACTCAAGATTATCATTAGCAATCATCACATTGGATGTATATGTAAGAAATGCATACCTAGAATACATATGGATGCTAATATAGACTCGCTAGGTTATTGAACCTAAGGAAATATGCAATTTTTTTATTTGCTTGTACATAATGTGACATCCTTCATTAGATGTAAAGGGAGGATAAGTCTTCCATCAGACCTCATACATGTCATGCATGAAGATCTAATGGAATGAATGATACAGATAATTACTCATACTTCATTTCATTTATTGGTAAAATGATGACATGTACTCAGTAAAAATAGAAACATAAATCTCTTGAAGTGTTAAAGGAGATTATAAATGAACTATGATGTTGATGAAAGTATTAAGAAACTTTAATGAGATCAAATGTTCAAATATTTTGCATCAATACCTTGATAACCTTCAATAATGAGATGTGATAATGTATCACAAGTCAAATCCATCTGAACATGATGATGTGTCAGAATGAAGGAATTATACCATGATGGGTCATGATATGATTATCAATCAATCTAATATTATTATCCTCATAAATATAAAGCTATCACTAAATAATGTACCATCTGAATGGTTTATAAGAGATCATATATGATATGATTTGGGAATGCCCCAATTTGTCCTAAGGATTAAAATCTACATTGAGAAAGTTGTTTTTTGAATTTATCCACAAAACCATGATTGAAAAATATTACTATTAATCTCAATCCAATAACGAAAGTGTTTTGTTGATAGGATAACTAAATTCCTAAAGAATTAGTGGGAGTAGAACTTGAAATGTTTGAGGTCAACAAAGAGGTAGAATGAGAACCATGGAAATCACAAGTTGTTGTGGAGTATCAGGATCATCATGTAAAATAGAATAAAATAGTTCTAGTAGAACACATCTGAGATTGGAGGATTGTGAATACATCAATATGTTAAGAGTATACATTCTTGTTTAGTCCCTAGTCAGTTGTTATTGTGGAAATAACCATAGACATCAATAACACTAAAGACTAGATTGTGTGTTGGTTGATGACAGAATCTCATTAGTCATGATATAGTGATATCAAACCAAGCACATAGGTACTTGTTAGAGAACAAGTGTACTGGACAGACCCACCGTGAGAGTGACACATGGAACCATGATTTGGTAGTCATAGTTAGCTCTCACAGTGATGGTGTTGAGTGTAATTCTTTGACCTAAAATCACTGCACTCAACACATGTTGATGGGTACACTTTGACATCATCAAACGCAGTCCTAAAACATGGGTTTTTATAAAGGTGATGATTGGGTGGCTTTGACCCATGGGGATTTTGAGGGGTGAGTGATAGATATGGGATTTGTCCCTCCTAAGGGAGTTTGATTTCCATGGCCACTTGATGAGTAGGATTGAGAAAGGCATGCGCATGCATGTGTGAATCAATATATAATATTGATGTCACACACATCTCACCCAGTCTACTCTGAGATCAAGGAAATGGATGAACGTTGAAAGGATGAATGTACCATGCCTTGAGTTCATTCAGGACATCAGTGACAAAGGAATTATATATTCACTGTAACACCATTCACGGATTGTAGGATTGAAAGTTGTTCTCCAACTTTCTATTTCACTTGGGTAGCACTGATGTGTGACTAGGAACTGCTCTTTGCTTGTGAAGTCATAAGTGTTATGGACTTTCACTGCCAACGTGAAATGGACCTGCAGGGTCACACACATAGGATTTAACTTGGAAGAGGAGTTTATCCATAAATGATGTTTAGATTGATTACTAAAGAAGTTTAGTAGTTCAAAACACTCAATTAATTGATAGCTCAAAATCATAGTATTCAAGGTGTTGGATCATATGATTAGAGTATCGGATTGATTGAAACTGCAATTGACTAGTCTACAGCCCCAACCGATCGGCTCATGAGATGAACCGATCGGCTCAGGCTGGTGAGCCCACCAGCTCAGGTCATGAGACAATCATTTCACATGGGCGAACTAGTCAGGTAACTAATACCAAGACTCCCTTTTCATGTAAAGGTGAGAGAGCTAGTGATCTATTAGGACTCATATATATTGATGTATGTGGGCCTTTTAGAACTAATGCCAGAAATGGGTGTCAGTACTTCATTACCTTCACTGATGACTTCAGAAGGTATGGCTATGTGTACCTGATGAAACATAAGTCAGAAACCCTTGAAAGGTTCAAGGATTTCATGAATGAAGTACAGAACCAACTTAGTAAAAGTATTAAGGCACTTCGATCCGATCGAGGTGGAGAATACTTAAGCCAAGAGTTTGAGGACCTTCTGCGAGCATGTGGTATCGTATCACAATGGACTCCACCTGGAACGCCACAACATAACAGTGTATTTGAAAGAAGGAATCATGCTTTACTGGATATGGTGCGATCAATGATGAGTTTTGCTGATCTTCTGATTTCCTTCTAGAATCATGCTCTTGAAACTGCCACGTTTACACTTAACTGAGTACCATCAAAATCAGTTCAAAAGACTCCATATGAGATATGGCATGGGAAGCGTCTCGATTTGTCTTTTATGAAGATTTGGGGTTGTGAGGCTTACATCAGGAAAATGTTTCCTGATAAGTTTGGACCCAAGTCCGATAAATTTATTTTGTTGGATATCCCAAGGAAACAAGGGGATACTATTTATACCACCCTACTGACAACAAAGTGTTTGTTGCTAGGATAGTTGTGTTCCTAGAAAAGGAATTTATTTCCAAAGGAAGCAGTGGGAGGAAAATAGAGCTTGAAGAGGTTCAAGCCCAACAAGAAAACATTGAACCAATAGATGTACGAGAGGAACATGGAGATTCACAAGGCGTTGTTGAATCTCAGTCTCCTCAAGTAACACAAGGACCTCGTAGATCTAGTAGGACATGCCTTGAACCTGATAGGTTTGGATACCTTGTGACTCAGGAAGGCGGCGAGTTGATCATAGATGATGATCCAACTACCTATCTAGAGGCTACAGAGGGACCAAATTCTGAGAATTGGCTTGAGGCCATGAAATCCGAGATGGAATCCATGTATTCCAACAAAGTATGGACTTTGGTGGAACCACTCGAAGGGGTAAAACCCATAGGGTGCAAGTGAGTCTTCAAGAAGAATACTGACATGGATGGCAATGTAAAAACTTATAAAGGCAGATTGGTTGCGAAGGGCTTTTGACAAGTTCAAGGTGTTGACTATGATGAAACCTTTTCTCCAGTTGCCATGATTAAGTCCATCATGATCATGTTTGCTATTACGGCCTACTATGACTATGAGACTTGGCAGATGGATGTTAAAACTACATTCCTTAACGGGAATATAAATGAGGATGTGTACATGACACAACCTGAAGGTTTTGTAGATCCAAAGAATGCCAATAAAGTTTGTAAGCTACAAAGGACAATCTATGGATTGAAACAAGCATCTCGGAGTTGGAATCTTCGATTTGATGAGGAAGTCAAAGTGTTTGGCTTTATTCAAAATGAAGTTGAACCTTGTGTGTACAAGAAGGTTAGTGGGAGCACGACCACATTCCTCATATTGCATGTAGATGACACACTATTGATGGAGAATGATGTCACAGCCTTCGAGAAGGTAAAGACTTGGCTTGGAAATACTTTCTCAATGAAGGACTTAGGAGAAGCGTCCTACATTCTAGGAATTAAGATCTATAGAGATAGATATGGAAAGCTTCTCGGACTAAGTCAGAGCACGTACATTTACAAAGTGCTGAAGCGGTTCAGCATGGAGAACTCAAAGAGAGGCAACATCCCCATGCTACATGGAGTCACCATATCTAGAGCTCAATGTACCCAATCTTGTGAAGAGAGGCAGCGTATGAATGAGATCCCATATGCATCAGCCACCAGATCCATCATGTACGCTATGTTGTGCACACACCTAGATGTCTTGTATGCCCTCAGCATGACGAGCAGGTACCAGTCAGATCTTGGAGATGCTCAAGTACTTACAAAGGACTAAGGATCAGTTCCTCATATACGACAGCAAAGAAGAACTGGTTGTAAGGGGTTACACCGATGCAAGATTCCAAACTGATAAAGATGATTACAGATCACAATCAGGATTTTTATTTTGCCTCAATAATGTAGTTGTGAGATGGAAGAGTTCCAAGCAGGAAACAGTTGCCGATTCTACTAAAGAGTCCGAGTATATTATTGCTTCACATGCAACAAAGGAGGTTGTGTGCATCAGGAAGTTCATCACTGAACTTGGTGTAGTTCCTAGTAGTTGTGATGCAATTGAGTTTTATTGTGACAATAATGGAGCTATTGATCAAGCTAAGGAACCTAGATAACATCAGCGGTCCAAGCACATACTGTGGTGCTTCCATCTCATACGAGAGATCGTACAACAAGGAGATGTGAAGATTTGCAAAGTACCAACTGAAGAGAACATTGTTGATCCACTGACGAAGGCTCTTTCTCAGCAGAAGCATGATGGTCATGCTAGGTCACAAGGACTAAGGTTCCTAGGTGACTAGATCTAAGTGCAAGTGGGAGTCTGTTGGTATGCACACCCATAGAGCAAGTCATGTGATGATTGTAATGAGATACTTTGTAAATGATTTGAATAATAATAAAGGAAATTTCTGATCTATATGTTTTAACTATTTCTGAGATGATAGTGTAACATGATAGATGTCTAAAGAATTATTTTACTCAATAACGTATGCTTTTAGATTCAGGACCTAAACGATGAGATCATACAGATGTTAAGAGTATACATTCTTGTTTAGTCCCTAGTCGGTTGTTATTGTTGAAATAACCATAGACATCAGTAACACTAAAGACTAGATTATGTGTTGGTTGATGACAGAATCTCATTAATCATGATATAGTGATATCAAACCAAGCACATAGGTACTTGTTAGAGAACAATTGTACCGGACAGACCCATCGTGAGACTGACACATGGAACCATGATTTGGTAGTCACAGTCAGCTCTCACAGTGATGGTGGTGAGTGTGATTCTTCGACCTGAAATTAGTGCACTCAACACATGTCGTTGGGTACACTTTGACATCATCAAACGCAGTCCTGAAACATGGGTTGTTATAAAGGTGATGATTGGGTGGCTTTGACACATGGGGCTTTTGAGGGGTGAGTGATAGATATGGGATTTGTCCCTCCTAAGGGAGTTTGATGTCCATGGTCACTTGATGAGTAGGATTGAGAAAGGCATGTGCATGCATGTGTGAATCAATATGTGATATTGATGTCACACACATCTCACCCAGTCTGCTCTGAGATCAAGAAATGGATGAACGATGAAAGGATGATTGTACCATGCCTTGAATTCATTCAGGAAATCAGTGACAAAGGAATTATACATTCACTGTAACACCATTCATGGACTGTAGGATTGAAAGTTGTTCTCCAACTTTCTATTTCACTTGGGTAGCACTCATGTGTGACTAGGCACCGCTCTTTGCTTGCGAAGTCATAAGTGTTATGGACTTTCACTGCCAATGTGAAATGGACCTATAGGGTCACACACATAGGATTTAACCTGGAAGAGGAGTTTATCCACAAATGATGTTTAGATTGATTACTAAAGGAGTTTAATAGTTCAATTAAACACTCAATTAATTAATTGCTCAAAATAATAGTATTCAAGGTGTTGGATCAGATGATTAGAGTATCAGATTGATTGAAACTACAATTGACTGATCTGCAGCCCCAACCGATCGGCTCATGAGATGAACTGATCGGATCAGGCTGGTGAGCCGACCAGCTCAGGTCATGAGACGATCATTTCACATGGGTGAACTGGTCGGGTGACCAATCAAGTTCGTTTCACTTGTTCGAATTTGATTTGGACAAGTACTAATAGTTGATTAGTTGAAAACGAACATGGAAAGTCAATTTGAGTTGGACCAAGACCACAAACCGATCAGTTGGAAGGTCCAAACGATCGGCTCAAGGGTCCAAATGATCAGCTGGAGTGTCCAGACGATCGGCTGGGGAGTCCAGATGATCGTCTTAGGAATCATCGTGAAACTAGAACGGTTATTCATAAGAGTAACCACATACCTGATTTGATGAGTCATGCAGATTATTGAACATATACTTCATGTATATACAATCAATCCAATCAACAAATCCAAGCAAGTAATCACATAATTCCTGAAAAGAATATGTACTCTATTTATTACACACTTTATCAAGAATCTACTTTATTGACTTGGATTCTCTTTCTAGGGTTTCTAATCCGTATTAAGGTTTCATTGATATTCATTAGGGTTTCTTAGATCAAATTCTCAAACTTTATCCCTTTTAGATCAACAAACCCTAAAATACTCTTTTCCACTCATATAAACCCTAATTGCTCAAACTATTCATTTAATAGTCTTTTATACCCAGATTGACTTAGGATCATCATATCCCTATTTGTTTGTGGATTTGAACAATTAAAACATTTAAATGTCATATTTGACTAAATTAGGGTTTTCAAGCTTATTAATGCATATTTGTGCATGAAACCCTAAATTAAGCCAATTTTATAAAAAGATCATATTTTTACCTATTTCCATTTTTATTAACCACATGTTAATATTGGCCTGAATTATTCATTGAACAACATTAAATCCATCTATCATTAAATCTAAGGGTCTTTCCTTAATTAAATAATTAATGATGACAACTTTATGTCCTTTTCAAATTTCAAGCATATTTAAGCACATAAACTCTAAATTAGACTAATCATGTGCAAAGTTCTCCCTTTTTGAACATAATGTACCTTTTTACATTTAACAGGTTAACATCAACTCTAGTGATCCATTAAACCCTATTAAACACTTTATTCATTTCAAAATAGGTTTCTTAACCTTTAATTCATTAAAGGTGATAATTTACACTACATTTCGAGCTATGATCAGATTCATGCTATAAAGCTATTTTTATTGGATTCCTTGTGTTCTTTTGATCAAAATTCATATATAAACTTTTGTCATCCGAGCTACGAATATTTAACTACGATTTTTGCAATAAAACACTTACTTGGCCAATAGCATGTTGACACGTCAGCATAGCCATGCAACGCGCCCTTTGGGAAATATAACCAAATTACTAGGTTACCCTCCACTTATCCTGAGTGTCCCTTGTTAATTCGGGGGTAGAACTGTCCAATCGATCCTTACCTCCTTCAACCTCGCGCCAGCGGCTGGCCGCCACTCTAGCAGCCAAGGGAGCGACTCTCCCCCCTCCTTCCCGACCTCTACGACCGCCAAGGTGGCATCCCTCGCCTCCGGCGTCCTCCCCCGCACCTACCCATGCCTTGACCGGTGATCAGTACGGCCGGGCGTAGAAGAATCGGGCCTACGACCGCAGCCTCACTGCAGGTCTTGCTGCAGCTATCGTGAGAGGTCGTGGGCTTGGAGACGCTCGATCAGCCGTTCAGGGTCGCCGTGGGAGCTTCCCTCTACCAACACCATGACTCAAAAGCCCCTTGCTCGCTCCAAAGTCAATCTACTGTCTTGTTTAGGGTTTCACGGGTAAGAACCAAGAAGAAGACGTGGAAGAGAGAGAGGTGGGATCTTTCTCCACTCGACCCAAGGGCATATCCCTTATATAGGGGAGTGTATCTACATCCAGAGACGTTGCTCCAAGAGAAACTGAGCCCCACTCTTTGAAGGAAACCTATTCCTTCAAGGAGAAGCAAGCTTTCTCTCTCCTCTTTTCCTTTGAATATTCCCTTATTATATTAGGAATGTGAAATTCCTTTTTCATCTTCTTTATACTTACCCTTTTTAATCCATAGGAACGAAATCATGTTTTCCCTTTTAATAGAAAATACTTTCCTTTTCACAAAATTCATTAATAATGTATTACATTATCCTCTTATTTTGCAATTTAGGTATTTTCACTTTCTTTCCTTTTTATTGGGACTCCTTGGATCCCAAGACATTCCATTATTTCGAAATTCTTTTTATTGGATACTTATTATCCTTCTAGATGCATCATTATGCAATATTTCACATTATCTTGTTTATTTCTCATTAAAATATCTCTTTTTGAGGAATTCTTTTTAATTCTCTTTTATTTTCCTCATTTGCATTCCTTTTAATATTAGCAACCTCATGGATACGAAATTTCCCCAAGAAATATCATTTATGCCTCTTTCCACTCATTTTCCACATTTCATCATTATTTTCAATTTATTTCTTAATAAAGAAATACTTAATTAATCTTTTCTTTTCTTATTGCTTTATTTTTGCAACCTTGGACTCCTTGGTACCCAAGGAACCCAAGAGGCACTAAATCCTCTTTGGATTTGCCTTCTAGAGGTTTCTACATATTTCTTTTCTTAAAAATTCAATTATCCATTTAGTAATTGAATTTCCTTATTATTTGGGCCCAATAGCCAATAAAGCCCACAACACAATCATCAAGGCTATTGTAAATGAAATCCATTTATTTGAAGCAAATTATATCATTATTTGTTCAAATATCTGTAATACGAGAAATTACATTTCTCACCAAATGAACCCAAAATTTTGGGTTGTAACATCCTTCCCCTCTTATAGGAATTTTGTCCTCAAAATTCTATCAAGTAAATAAACAATTCAGGATAAGACTTTTCCATGTCCATCATTGGCCTCTATGTGGCTTTACCGTACTCATGGCACATCCAAATAACCTTTATCATCACATATTCTTTTCTCTGAGTTCTTTCATCCTGGCATCTATAAACTACACAGGTGACTCAGGCCATTTCAGCCTCCCTTGGGGCTCACTAGGTTCATTGCTCAGCACATGGTCGGGGTACCTCACATCGTGCTCTAAATTGGACACATGGAAAACATCCCACATTACTCTATCCTGAGGGGTAGGGTCAAAACCTAACCATCTCCACCCATCCATCTCTAATGGACTCATGTATCAGGGACTCAGCTTTATCAGCTGCAACTCAGAGGGGTCGGATTCTCACATTATATTCTCCCACAGTGCACTGCATGTTAGTCTACTTTGCATCTGCTCACGACTCTCGTCGTCTCTAGGCTCCTTTCAGCCATTGCATGATTAAAGTGACTTTCGTCTTCATGCACTATGGTCCTTTTCTAATCATCACGGGGTCCTTTCACCAACATCACCTTACTGAAGTGGTGACCGACACAACCTCCCTTACAGAGCTTCTTAGAATCCCGATACTGGCTATGGTGGTCATCATCACATCTTTTATAGGACAAGAACTGTCTCTACCTATCACCCTGAATGAGCACATATGCTCTCATCAGACCCTTTAGTCTGGATCATACTAACCATTAGTTTGGGGTGATAAATTGTACTAACATTGAGTTCTTCATGTACCTACTTCCACCTTTTGGAAGGGAACCTTTAGGTTAAACTCAAGAACCTTTGAACTCGCATCATGGTGTAGTTGAACCATCTCTCTCATGGGTAGTTCAACTAGATATGTCCCCTGATAGAACTCTTTCTTTCTCATGCCATCTAGATAAGGCGATCTACCATAATCCATATTGCATCTTGACCTTCCTTGGTCCAGGGGAGACTTACAAAATCCATAGTGATGAACTCATGTTCCCTCTATGAACTCTTCACCCTGTATATCCATGCACTGGGTTACTGGTGTTCATTCTTCACCTTCGACTTGCATAGCCAAATACCACCTGCAACTTCACCTTAAGCATCCAAAGTGCTATTGTCACTTATTACCTTGGTGGTATAGTGTATGGTGATCATGGTTTCTTGTATGTCATGATTCCTCAAGATCAATTTCCTTGGAAACCCTAAACCATCCTCACCATGGTTTAATTACCTTCCTATCCAAGAAATAAATCTGAGGTTCTATCACTACCTTTTATTGTATCAAGAGCCAAGGAGGGCTAACCAAACAACCATTAACTTGATCAACAGATATCGTTTCATCTAAGTGTTAACTAAACACATCTCTTTTCCAAACTTAAAGTTAGCCTAACAACCTCTCTTTAGCTTCTAGCCAGACTAGTCAGATATATCTCTATCAGAGCATTCATTACCACCTCACATCCCTTAGGTATTAAGTAACATTGAAGACATACATTTCTATGTATTTCACTTATCGTCTCACCTCAAACTCTATGTCTATCTCAATTAAGAACACTTTGAGCTCATGTTCTTGGTGATCAAACTCAATCTTGTATGACTCATATATCATTACAAAAACACCCTCATAGGGTGACTACCTCATTCCTCTTAGTGGTTGCAAACCATCCATGTATTATTCACTTTGTCAGGGTATGTTATCTTCTCTGCCCCCATGTCTCGTGGCAACGTTCCAACCTACATCATCTCTTATCCTTGGTGTATGGCATGCATAATGTCCTATCTCTCACCCCCATAACAAGAGGAAATAAGCATTTGGATGCAGTCCAAATACAGAGTTCTTCCTATTCCAAGAGTAGAGATGGTACATCCCACCTTGCCAATACACTTTTACATCTAAGTTGTAATGTGCCACATATGTCTCTACATCACCAACATCATGATATCAAAGTTCCTTCCATGGAAAACTGGTCTCGAATCTACTTGGGTCTACACACAACCCTTGGTCATCTCCTCTACGTCTTTAGGGTGCCGACACTTTTGGGGTCATCCCTCTTCCTTTATGCATACAGAGAGTGCCCTACTCATCTGCCCTTTGGGTCGCATGAGTTCATGAAGGTGATCAATCTCCTAACCCATGGCCCTCATACAATGATAGCTGTTACCTCCCGACCCTATGGTCATGTGCAACTAGGAAATTAGGCAACTCCTACTTTCATCGGTCTTATCCCTACTTGACCCTAGGATAGACTTAGGATTTCATTTATAGTACATGTCCATCTTAGAACTTTACCCAAGCCTTTATCATCTCTCTTTGTATACATGGGCTGACATTCATCCTCTCATAGGGGTCATGGCAACATGCCTACCTTAGTCAAGCCCCATACCGGTTACCTCCATGGTAACACATTTACATGCACATAGAGATGGTTATCTATGGGTCTAAGGTTCATTTTCATACCATGTACTTTTCACTTAGCTTCTCAAGATCCTATAAGACCTCTTTAAGTTACCTTAAACCAACAAAACTGGTATACACCCCACATAAGGGTCCCTCTCCCAGGATGGGAGGAAACTCCAACTCTTGACAACAAGGTCACAAACATCCATATGAGCATCCTTAACCCAACATCCACTAAGGCACAAGCAGACCACTAAACCAGGCTAGGTCATCTGGGTTCTCATTAGATCAAGGTCATATCTTCCCATGTCATCATCTTAGTTGTGAGGGGTTCGTCAAACACACCTCAACATAAGAAGTACCATGCTCACTTCCATAGAAACTCAACTCTCATTATGAGCATTAGGTACACCACTTTCCCTCTTAGGCCTATGAACCCTAGGTTCACTTTTAGGTGTCCAACCTCACACTCTATCTCTTGACCATGGATCAGGCATGACATGCACATCCTGTCATCCTTCTATTCGAGCAACACTTCAGAGTTGAGTCCTTCTCAAGGATAACCAACACGGTATAAGGCCTCAAAACTTGTTACTAAACCTTTTCAGATCCAAGGAACTCTTCCTCTCATCTATACCATAAGTACCGAGGTACCAACAGACTCAACCTCTCTCTAGGGTTTGGTTTCTCTCATGGCAACCAAGACATCATCAACTTCTATGGATCAAGCATGTGGCGACCACTATCATCCACTTAGGTCACATCATCCTCAACTCCCCACTTTTCCTCATATCTCAAAGTCTAGGATTCCAACCTTCTTGCTTGGTTTCCTGCTCTCTCCCAAGACCTAACCCTACAACCAACCTCACCATTAGAGGTCCTCTCTTCATGAAGGGTCAACCTCACAAGCATACCTCTACCTTATGTTTGATCAAGGTTATCAATAGGTCCTTTATGCTTATCTCACAAGCCATCCATCATCCTAGCCAGGGTTTTGGCATATTGTCAGCACTACTGACACACTATGGGTGCCTACTATGCCATGCTACTATAAGCTCATGGGGTTTCCATAGGTTCTTCACTAACCTCATCACTGAAGGATCTATCCTTCAGTATAACATGCATGACCCTTACCAGGATTGGGTCGCTAGAGGTACTGGGTCATCCAACCTCTCATGGCATCCATGGCATGTCTATACAAACACTTGGTCTATCATGACATCTAACTCATCATGTTGTATCTCTCTCTAACTTCCACTTAGGGTTAGGGTTAACATCATCCTCATAGAATGTGCTAGGTCTCTACCGACAATGGAGATCTATCTCCAAAACTAACTCTCTCTTTACTTATCCTCCTGACAAGAAGGTCTATCCTCAGGTCTCAACTGAGGACAATGGCAACTCATGTCATACGACCTATGAATGTATCTATTCTTTAATTTACGCTTAATCTATTAAGCTTATGTCCATGACATCTGATTTACATGCCTTTCATTTAATTTGATGGAGGATTCCTTAAACCTTATTAATCTTACCCATACCTCAAGAGGGTGAAAAGAAGAGAGAAAACCCTAAGTCTTAAGGTCCTTAATAGAATTTGTGATGAGAAGGGATGAATAAGATGAGGAAGTCCTAAAGGTATCTTATTTCGATTCTTACCCTACGACTTTGGCCAGGCAGTCACACGGATCCGGGAGTCCTCGTATTCTGACTAGCGGTGCGGAGGAAAATATTGCCAGCCCCCGATCGTGATCTTTTTCTAGACACCTCCGTCCTTCGGATAATCCTCTAATAACTCCCTTGGGTTCTATGGAGTTTGTAAAATTTAATAATTATCAATGGTTAACTGAGGAACCTACGATCTGATACCAAATGTTACGACCCCACCTTCCGGTAACCCCCAATTAAGGGAGACCGAGAGGTCAAAGCCGCACCCATAAATTCCGGATCAAAAGTTCGACATATAACCAAGAACAATTATTAAATTCTAACAGACTATACTGAAAAATGGTAATAAATAAATTTTTTGCATACCTTTGAAAAGTTTGGAATATACTAAACTTCTAACCACAGTTGAACTACTCTAACTAGTTCCTCCTTGTTCTTTAATTCTTGAATTCACATTGTGTCGCTTTATTGTTTGTACTTTGGGATTTGCACCTAAATCGTCGACAAACAAAATAACAGTCAGCCAAAGCTGGTATGTGGGGAAAACCAATAATGTGCATCTATGTTAACAATGTAATCAAGCAATTAATCATTTAACAATCAAGATTACATTTTAAGCCATACAACTCAATCCATACATATTCCCAACTCTGTGTTGTCCCTGCAGTGGACTTCTATAATACCTCTATAAAGGTAGAGTCGCATGGCACTACTCAAGGTAGCCCAATATCTAACTCAATGTGACATGATTAAGTCATCCATAGACATGATGGACCTACCCAATAGGTAGCTATGTACTAGGTCTTCCTCTAACCTGATGGACCTACCCATAGGCAGCCATGTACTAGGTCAACTATAATGCCACATAGAGAACCAGAATCTGAGCTTGTAGGCATATACCCTTTGTGATAGTCATAGCCACATTATAGTTTGCATGAACTAAATTCATCCAACAGTTTATTTAAAGCAACCGATAAAACATTCGAGAATCGCCATGAAACTAGAACGGTTATTCATAAGCGTAACCACATACCTGATTTGATGAGTCATGCAGATTATTGAACATATACTTCATGTATATACAATCAATCCAATCAATAGATCCAAGCAAGTAATCACATAATTCCTGAAAAGAATATGTACTCTATTTATTACACACTTTATCAAGAATCTACTTTATTGACTTGGATTCTCTTTCTAGGGTTTCTAATCCGTATTAAGGTTTCATTGATATTCATTAGGGTTTCTTAGATCAATTTCTCAAACTTTATCCCTTTTAGATCAACAAACCCTAAAATACTCTTTTCCACTCATATAAACCCTAATTGCTCAAACTATTCATTTAATAGTCTTTTATACCCAGATTGACTTAGGATCATCATATCCCTATTTGTTTATGGATTTGAACAATTAAAACATTTAAATGACATATTCACCTAAATTAGGGTTTTCAAGCTCATTAATGCATATTCGTGCACGAAACCCTAAATTAAGCCAATTTTATAAAAAGATCATCTTTTTATATCCTATTTCCATTTTTATTAACCACATGTTAATATTGGCCTGAATTATTCATTGAACAACATTAAATCCATCTATCATCAAATCTAAGGGTCTTTCCTTAAATAAATCATTAAAGATGACAACTTTATGTCCTTTTCAAATTTCAAGCATATTTAAGCACATAAACTCTAAATTAGACTAATCATGTGCAAAGTTCTCCCTTTTTGAACATAATGTACCTTTTTACATTTAACAGGTTAACATCAACTCTAGTGATCCATTAAACCTTAATAAACACTCTATTCATTTCAAAATAGGGTTTCTTAACCTTTAATTCATTAAAGGTGATAATTTACACTACATTTCGAACTATGATCAGATTCATGCTATAAAACTATTTTTATTGGATTCCTTGTGTTCTTATGATCAAAATTCATATATAAACTTTTATCATCCGAGCTATAAATATTTAACTATGATTTTTGCAATAAAACACTTACTTGGCCAATAGCATGCTGACACGTTAGCATAGCCATGCAACGCGCCCTTTGGGAAATATAACCAAATTACTAGGTTACCCTCCACTTATCCCAAGTGTCCCTTGTTAAGCCGGGGGTAGAACTATCCAATCAATCCTTACCTCCTTCAACCTCGCGCCAGCGGCTGGCCGCTGCCCTAGAAGCCAAGGGAGCGGCTCTCCCCCCTCCTTCCCGACCTCTACGACAGCCAAGGTGGCATCCCTCGCCTCCAGCGTCCTCCCCCACGCTTGCCCATGCCTTGGCCGGTGATTAGGACGATCGGGCGCAGAAGAATCGGGCCTGCGACCGCGGCCTCGCTGCAGGTCTTGCTGCAGCTATCGTGAGAGGTCGTTTGCTTGGAGATGCTCGATCAGCCATTCAGGGTCGTCGTGGGAGCTTCACTCTACCAACACCACGACTCAAAAGCCCCTTGCTCGCTCCAAAGTCAGTCTACTGTCTTGTTTAGGGTTTCACGGGTAAGAACCAAGAAGAAGACGTGGAAGAGAGAGAGGTGGGATCTTTCTCCACTCGACCCAAGGGCATACCCCTTATATAGGGGAGTGTATCTACGTCCGGAGACGTTGCTCCAAGAGAAACTGAGCCCCACTCTTTGAAGGAAACCTATTCCTTCAAGGAGAAGCAAGCTTTCTCTCCTCTTTTCCTTTGAATATTCCCTTATTATATTAGGAATGTGAAATTTCTTTTTCATCTTCTTTATACTTACCCTTTTTAATCCATAGGAACGAAATAATGTTTTCCCTTTTAATAGAAAATACTTTCCTTTTCACAAAATTCATTAATAATGTATTACATTATCCTCTTATTTTGCAATTTAGGTATTTTCTCTTTCTTTCCTTTTAATTGGAACTCTTTGGATCCCAAGACATTCCATTATTTCGAAATTCTTTTTATTGGATACTTATTATCCTTCTAGATGCATCATTATACAATATTTCACATTATCTTATTTATTTCTCATTAAAATATCTCTTTTTCAGGATTTCTTTTTATTTCTCTTTTATTTTTCTCATTGTCATTCCTTTTAATATTATCAACCTCATGGATACGAAATTTCCCCAAGAAATCTCATTTATGCCTCTTTCCACTCATTTTTCACATTTCATCATTATTTTCAATTTATTTCTTAATAAAGAAATACTTAATTAATCTTTTCTTTTCTTATTGCTTTCTTTTTGTAACCTTGGACTCCTTGGTACCCAAGGAACCCAAGAGGCATGAAATCCTCTTTGGATTTGCCTTCTAGAGGCTTCTACATATTTCTTTTCTTAAAAATTCAATTATCCATTTAGTAATTGAATTTCCTTGTTATTTGGGCCGAATAGCCAATAAAGCCCACAACACAATCATCAAGGCTATTGTAAACGAAATCCATTTATTTGAAGCAAATTATATCATTATTTGTTCAAATATATTTAATACGAGAAATTACATTTCTCACCAAATGAACCCAAAATTTGGGATTGTAACAATTTATTTTTTAGGAAAAAAGAAGTATAAAATATTCATCAAAGTGGATGATATCACCCTACCCAAACTTAGCATCTAGATTGTCCTCAAGCTAAAAAATTAGAATCATAATGTTGATAAACACAAGTAAGAAGTTATGATTTCCGGTCGACAAAACTTTGATGCCAAAATGTCCACCAATTCTTCAAATGATTCTTCATACTAAAACATCATGCTTCAGTTAAGTGATCCCTCCTCATTAGTTTTGTATGAGTTGTTGCTCATGCATTGTTTCGGATGCACACCTTCTTTCTAAAGCATCGTTCACTATCATCTTTTATTGTATGGGAGGCAGAAAATGGGTAGGTAGGCTTAAAGGCTTATAAGTGTTTCCCTTTCTTTCTTTAAGTCATCCAACCACATGTACATTTAACAAGCAACTAGTTCGTGCAGTCCAAATTGGTTGGTTTTAGAGCAACGATTGCACATCCTAAGTGCCATTGCCCTGGATTGCTATACCTTTAATGATCATCATTGAAGATTGGAGTGTGTATTCTTGGCATTAGAAATTTCCAAAAGCAACATATATGTATACATGAACACAACTATACACCATTCAGATAGAGTCTTTTCCTATAAGAAGGACATGACTCTCTATTTTATTCACACTGCCTTTTTATTCTTTACTCTTTTCGGAATTTTCTTTGGGTGTGATTGTCGAACAAGAGATGAGATAGCTCTCTTCTTGTCCATTTTGACCAAACATGAGTTTGTCTTATATTTTTATTTTTTGTATGGCCTAGGCACGGACCCCCTGATGATGTTTTTGGGGCTAGAATCAAGTGAGTAGAATATGCAATATTTTATTGAGAGAATGATATTATTATCTTGCCATCATAATAGAAGGATACATAAGCATCCTGACTCATTTTCTTGTTACACTAAATTGTTACAAAAGGTAGCCTTATATAAGAGACAAAACATGTTTTGTGAGAGTAGACAATCATTCTTGTTATATATGTAAGAATTTTTTTTTATTTTTTTCTAAAAAAAGAAGAAAAGATGGACTGAAAGTGAAAAATTTTGTATCCATCTCACCGAATTGCACCCCCACCCCCAAACTTAGCACCCTATCCCATGAATGGGGAAGTAAGAAGAGAAAAGGAATCATGTCAGTTTTCAGAGAGTGCTTTGGTAGTGATTTTCATCTGCCCATTTAGAGCCCAAGATCTTGATCACATAATCATCACACCAATGATGATGTTTCTCCACTTATAAATCTTTCATGTTGACCTTAAGAACATATAGATAGTACATCTAGTATAGTACATGGAAGTCATAGTCATTTGGTAGGCATCATTGATGACTGTAGTGGTAGAAGTAAGTAATGCTCCATTTCTTTGTGTCTTACTAGTAGTTATAGCTTGTGACATGCTCATATATGAGAGTGATGAGCTCTCTAGCACATATTTTGGATTTGAACTCTATCTCATTGCTTACTTTTGTGAAATTCTTGATACCCATCAGATTGAAAAGATAGTTATAATTATTAGGGAAAACAACCTTTTAGCCTCGAGTGTATACTATGAGCAGCATCCAATGACTGTCATGAAGAAGTAAGAGAATATATATTGGAATTTCTAGATGATTTTAAACTTCATGCAATGCAAATAATCTAAATGATTTCAATGCATACAAAATGACATGTTGAAATGAAAATATGAACAAAACCAGATATGTGTGGGGTGCAAAAGAGTACATACCACTCACAATTCACCCTGATATTAGATATTTTCTCGTCCCCCAACAAATACTAAAGCTAAGATGAGGGCCAAAAAAAGGGTCTATGCTCATCAATGTGGTTCTAAAAACTTGAAGAATGTTTACTTGAAAGGAATATGGATAGAAGTTGGCACGTTGAACATTAGAGCTTAGTGGTACAAATAATATCATGTGGTCGTAGTAGCTTAAAGATATTGTCTGGATGTTTCAAATAATATTCTCTCTCATCCTACAATCCATCTAATATGACCCATGAATACTCCTCCATTAGCATAGGTAGCGTAGTGGCTGCACATGGATCTGTAAGAAGTGACCCAAACTAGGACTAGTAGTGCCTCTCTGGTGGCCTTTAGATATGCTCATTTGTGGATACTGGAGGTGGACTACCTTCTCTTTGACTAAGGTAATATGTAATAAATTTGTAGTCGGTGCTACCAAGTATGCTAAATCATGTGAAGTATATGACGAGGTAGAAAATTATGATGGTTGCAGAATGTATACATAATGTCAGGGTTGTACCTCATCGTGTGAAACAAATGCATTTGCAAGTAAAGTTGGTTATTTATCTTTCAGAATAGATCAAAACAATGTTGGTTGATCATTATAAGTGCATGGATGCGAGACTGCAAAAGGGAAGGGTAGCAGCCTGTCGTATTGTTTTCATGCCATGGTCATGCTAACTCTTTCAGTATCGACATTTCAAGGCCCATAATGCAAATAATTACGCAATGCAGTTGTACATGTCGACCTATAATTCGAGTTACTTGGGATATATAATTCAAATTTCTAGCCTAATTAAGAAATAATAATTGACAATGATAATTGTTTGAAGGTCGTTTGATTAACTAAATTTACTAAGTAAGAAAAAATTAAACCAAGCAAAAAATAATTTTAATCGCTACAAAATTATCTGACATTTGGGTTCACCTTTGTTTCCTACGTAAATGTTCTAAGCATTGCATCATTCATCTATATGACAAGATTGGTTTTATATGTATCCTCCGGGAATGCGAAATCCACATGGACGGGTCTACCTAACATCCTGGTAGGGCCGATATATCATTATCTAAGGATCCTTAATTTGATTCCTAAGAACACCTCTGTGTTGCATGCCCCAATATTTCAAATCATTTTGAAAAACCTTGAACGGGGTCGCTGATAACACCAAATTTTGTGATGTTTTTGCCCTTTATTCTGGTGTCAAAACTGCCCTTTTCTGCTATTTTCCTCTCTTTTATTAGCACTTTCGCAATAATTGTCCAAGCTATGCTCTTAATCCAATATTTCCATCCTTTGCAGTTTTCTTCCCTGCTTTGATACATTTTGTACAAATAAGGGCCTTCCCGACCCACAAAATAAGTCCAAGTCTGCACCAACCTTCCTGACGCCCGATACAAGCCCTGCCCGACAGGGTGGAACGACATAACGACGCACGACAAGGGGTGTCGTGCAAGGAGGAACTGACGGACGACACGTCTTCTACCCGACAGAGAGCCTTAGTCGCCACAACGGCCCAAGCATGTCGGGCGACACAACCACCCACCGATAGGCGTGCTGCCCGCCACGTGACCGATAGCCGACACCCTTGAGCCGAGCGACACCAGTATCAGCCGTCCAATGACCCGCGAATAAGGGGGATATGTGGCGCTTCGTGCACCATAACCTCCCCCAACCGCTGCCTATAAATAGTAGCTACAGGAAGCTGAATAGACATCTCAGACAGATTGGAGAAGGCGAAGCCCTACGCAAATCCTCAGAGGAAGAGCTGCGAGAGCAGAAGTATCATGCCCCAGTGTTCGTACCGGGCGACACTAGGTGAGCTCCCCCATCCCGAGAGGGAGGGGATGGTTCACTTAGGACCGTCGTGGGCGACACTGCCGGCCGATACCGGCCACCGTGGATAAGCGACATCTGTGCCTGACAGTAGAACGCGTCGCTCCATGCCCGACACGATATCGAACCCGATACGCTTGTCCCGTCGTGGCGTGCCACCCGACTTGAGCGTATCGGCCAGGGTCCTTGAATGATGCAGTCAGCCGTCACGGCGTGCTGCCCGAGAGGGTGTGCCGCCCGACACAGCTGTATCGGGCTAGGCCTCTGACCGGTATCGGGCTGGAGAGCCGCGGTAGTCTGTCGTCCTTCTACATCAAGAAGGCGACATCTATCTTTATTTCTGTTATTTAATTCTTTATTTCTACAATGTAATTAAGACCTTTAATTGTTTATGGAAATAGAGAAGCTTAATTACTTGCTGCTTTGTGCTTGGTGCCTTTATTGGGTGATTGCTATGTTTGATATCTGAATGCTAGCTTGCATGTTGGATCGCGTTTTGCTTAGCTACCGAATCGTGTTTTCCCGTCGCAATCGATTCGAGAGTCGGGTTGTGGCTCTAGCGTTTGGTCCGATTCTGGAGTATGAGAGTGCCTGGAATCAGAGCTGCCTTAGTGACCTCTCCACTCTAATTACAGTCCAGTGACCTCGAGAGGGGCACTGATGCCTGATTAGAGGTACCCGCTCTGAGAGGAGGGGTACATGGTTGTCCCTACCGCCACTTGTTTTACCATAGTTTTCTCCTCCGTACCTTGCTTTAGCTCAGTTTTATCTCTCTATTTCTTTTGTATAAAAATCCCTAAAAACTGCTAAATGACTAAACCCTTAAATATTTCTTGTAACTCCATTTGGAGATAGTTTTCTTTGTTTTGTTTGTGACATCTTGCTGTTTTCCTTCGGGAAACTTTATATCTCTTTATACCTGCCGGAGTGTAGCATGTCGATTCAAGGTTCTCAACACTACCACTCTTGTCCCTGTGTTCGACCCCGTAAACAAAGTTGTGGGGGCCTAGAAGGATTCGAGTTATAAATGTAAAAGCTCGACTACCTCAAATCCGCCTCCAATTTTAGGACGCACGATTTAGGCCGGTCAACTTTTTGGCACCGTTACCGGGGATAAGGCAAAATGGCATTGTTGACGAACCTGAATCCACTAACTACACTCCCGTGCCTCAAGCTTAGAAATAAGCTTGACAACACTCTTTTTCTTTCTTTTCTTTTTCTTTTCTACTTTTCTTAGTAATATTCTTTACCTAAACTGGATAATTCTATTTTCTGACTTAGTTTTTCGTATCATTTCAGGAACTCCAAAGAGCCAGTGAACCGTCCCGTCAGCTGCTAACGTCATGCCGCCCCGCGTTGAGCGATCTCATTCTGAAGGGGAACGTCAAGGTAACCCACCTCCGCCCGAAGACGAGCACCGCTACGATGGCGCTGATCCGACTGAGGACTCGGACCCCGAGCAGCATGAAGATCACCGTTGTCGAGATAGACGTCGTCACCAGAGGCACAGAAGGAATCACAATGATCGGAACCAACATCAGAGGGGGAGTGACATCGAGGACTCAGAGGAAGGGAAAACGCTGAGGGAGTTGTCGTCCACAAAGGCCAACAACTCCCGATGTCCAATCATCATCCCGCGCTTCAACGCAGCCAACTTCGAGCTCAAGCCGTCCGTGATCTCAATGATCCAGAACAAAAGTTTCATGGGAGGTTCTAAGAATGACAACCCGTACCACCACCTGGATGCCTTTAAAAATATCTGTGATACCATAAAGATGTGGGGGTACCCCAAGAAGTCATATATTGTAAGGGTTTCATCTTCTCTCTAGAGGACAAAGCCCTGTCTTGGTATCTTGGGTTGCCCTACCAATCTTTAGACGGATGGGAGGCGCTAGTTGACGCGTTTGTGAACAAATTCTACCCCACGGAGAAAACTGTCAGAAACAAGCTGAAGATCACTTCTTTCGCGCAAAAGCCCAACGAGAACCTCCATGACGCCTGGGAGAGATTCCAAGAATATCAGAGGGATTGCCCTCATCATAGTTATAAGAAGGGTTTCCTGGTCACCACCTTCTACAACGGTCTGACTCCCAAAGCTAGGGTGTCCATCAATGCGGCAGCCGACAGTGACTTTCTTGGGAAAAAGCCAAGTAAGTCTGAACGGATCATCAAAAACATGGCCGAGCTGCACGCCGACGCTGAGTTTGATAGATCTGACAGGGGACATGCCAAGAAGGTTAGTGAGGGATCTTCTTCTGAATCCAAGGCTCTGGAGGCTATCACCTCGCAGATACAAAGAATCTCCACTGATGTTAAGCAATTGCGAGAGGCTGGCAGGAAAGGTAAGAAGCCAGTTGAGAAGGTAATGAAATTCGTTACGTGCGGCGAAGGAGGACATGGGGTAGACAACTGCGTCTACACTCGCCCGGACGCATCAAGCGAATCTGATTCGGAAGTCGAAGAGACTGAAAATGTCTCTTTTGTTAACTTCAAAAAGCCAGATCATCCCGAATTTAATTACGGTAACAAAGACGCGACTGAAAACTCTCATCAGCAGCACAACACGTCCAGGCCGACACAATCTTTTGAGAAGAAAGGTGGATCTGGACAATATACCAAGGGCAATCAGTTCCAACCAGGGAAAGGAAACTTTCAGGTGCAGGAAAAATTTCAAAGGCCGAGCAAAGATCATGACAAGGGCCTGAGCCAATCAGAAGTAATTGGCCAGCTTTTCGACTTCGCTAAGAAGCAGGACACCATTAATAACCAACTAGCGAAAGTGCGCTGTCCAATTCTGGAGTTCTAAAATCGTTGCAGGTACAGTTGGCGGACATGCAGACGCATCAACGCCAAATCGACCAGCAGCAGCTAGCTTAGCTCGCCGAAGATGAAGAAGCCCAAGACGTCCAGCTGAGGACGAAAAAACTACAACGCTCCTCGGGAGGCAGCCCGAGCTTTTTATTTTTCTTAGAATAGGATGTTATTTACTTTTCTGCATTAAAACATTATGAACATTACAGACTGTAATAAGGCCTGAGTGAGTGCATGCGCCACATGCACTGACTCTTCTATTTTGTGGGCCACCGCCTTAAGTTTTATTAACCGGGATGGGTAATACCATCTGAGGCCAGGAGCTTAGTCTTAGGCCAATGATGTTTTACTCATCAGTCGCAGTTTATATCGTTTTATTTTCACGCTGTAGCGGGAGAGAAGCCCAACCGGCGTAAGGTGAGCACGTTTATCGGGCGGTAGGACCTTGGGGAGCACAACGATCGTGCCGTCAGAAGAGCCTGCCGACTTTAGTGTTACCCTAATGGACGACGCGCGCTCTGGGTTTTTGCAGTCAAAAATTTTTGCTATATAAAGAAGCCAGCTTTTACCGTGTCGGGCTCCTTGCCTCACTGTTTTCATGCTCCTATATCGTGCGAAAGAACTTGTGCTTCTGCTCCCGTGTCGCGCAAGGTTGCCATTCTCTCGTGTCGTGCGGTAGTTCAGATCCGAGCAAGGTATCGCCCGACAGACAATATCGCCCGACAGACCTTATCGCCCGACACGTTCCCTTCATTGATCCTTTAGCTTGTCGGTCTTATGGTTTCTAGGATGAACAATTTTGTATCGCCCGACGTGGGTGTCGTGCAGCGTACCGCTGATTTAGGTTGCCCGATACTCCGTGACGGGCGATAACCGTGTCGCCCATTTTTGTTTCATCTAGCATGTTTTGTTATAGGGCGACACGTTGCTTTACTATCGAAGGGACCGTATCGGGCATCTTATCCTATCGCCTTCGTATCACCCGGCACAACATCTTTAAGCGACAGACCTAACGCGCATTCATCAC
Organism: Alisma plantago-aquatica; assembly: GCA_963693085.1. Classification (NCBI taxonomy): domain Eukaryota; kingdom Viridiplantae; phylum Streptophyta; class Magnoliopsida; order Alismatales; family Alismataceae; genus Alisma; species Alisma plantago-aquatica. The sequence goes on from OY856411.1 coordinate 572,628,229, forward strand.
TTTACCGCCATTACCTTATCGCGTGTTGGATCTTTTGACATAACGGGTGATACCCACCTCTTATATCGGGCACGAGGCTTCACTGTTGAGACCAGTGTGTCGCCCGATACGGGGGTGTCGGACAACCTATGTACAGAGAAACGCCCGATCACACTTTCTTATTCTTTACTCTTACAAGGCATAACACATTTAATTAACTGAGATAATTATATGACGAATTACAGAAATGACCCGCATCAGGAGCATTGTTGTCCCCGTCGACGCTCATGGCAATAGGACCTACCCCGAGACCGCGGTTGAGTTATCCGACGCCAGGAGGAAGCGCCCGAATCCAGGACCGGTCGAGGCATCGACAACAGAAAAGAGGGCCAGAGTTGGAGAAGCGTCAACTCTGACCCCAATTCTAACTCCAACTCCCCCAGCGGCAGCGGCAATCCCAGAATCCTTGTTGGAGGGTTTCGAGCCAAGGAACGACGAGCATGCTCGCCGATATACTGAGCTGGTGTCCAAGGTTTACCGCCCAGCAGGTTCTTCCACGAAGCCTCGTTCGCTGAACTGGGAATCAAGGGGAGGCTAAAGGTCGTTCTTGCCGCGGCAGGACTAAAGAAGATCTGCTTCAGCAGGTCTTACTCGTACAATAGGCTGACGATGGAGTTCATGTCTTCTCTCCACCGGGAGAGAAACTCGGCGGCAGAGAGAAAGGAATTCGGAGGGCCAGACAGACTCCAGGCCCGACTCTACAACTCGGAGTGCACAATTTCCGAGAAGCTTCTGAACATGATCTTCTCTTACAGCGAGGAGGATAAAAACCTGATAGACAATGGTGAGAGAATCACCGAGGGAGACGGGTTCAACCCCGTAAAGCTCTGGAACGAGTTAACCGGTGAACCTTCGTTCAAGCCGGGAAAGAAGGTAGCGGCGATGCACTCCTGCTTCTGGAGGATAGTGCACAAACTTGTGGCATGCCTATTGTTCAGCAAGTACGAGTCTAGCAGCATATATGCAGAAGAACTCCATGTCATGTGGCACATCATGGAGGGCCGAGTGATCAACCTCGGACGATTTTTGCTGAACAGACTACATCCGATAAAGGAGGCTACCAAGGAATATTGAATGAGCGGAATAGTCAACCTTATTGCAGTGGGGCTCGGTTACCCCAAGGAGCCGCGCAGCCTTTCAAGGACGCAAGGCGATGAGGTAATCGACATCAAGTACCTGATCAGGGCCAGTATCATCAGGAAGGAGGGGAGAGAATTTTTCTACAAATTCTCGAGGACGAATATACCTCTCCCGTTCCCTCGCTGCGCCGAATACGACGCAGAGAAACTAGTCTTCACAACCGCCGAGATCTAGGCTATAGCAAATAACTCGGCTTTCACCCCCATGGCCAGAGGTACAGAGAGGCCATCCCCGAGGCTACCAACGATGACTGCTGATCGAGTCGTCGTCACTCCAACCATACCAGCCACCGCCACAGTAAGGACGGTGGTAACTGAAAAGGAACCGATGATCGTTGAGGCCACCGAGATAGAGACTTCGGGAGCTGTCGCGGGAGAGACAGCCGCAACTCCTGTGACTACTTCAAGGCCTGTAGAGGCAGATGATGAACTTCAACAGGGCGACAGTGATGAGGTGTTCAGCACAATCCTCAGAATGGAGCTCAAAGGAGCTCAGTTGACACCAACGTCGCAGCCTGTGTCGCCTTTTATAGCAGGAGAGGAGATCGCCAACAGTGCGCAGGTGGATCGGAGTTCGCCCGCACCACTGTCATTCCCCCCTCGACAAAAAGGCAAGACGATAGCATCTGAAGTAGCGTCGTCGCCCCGCCTGACGGCATCGGCAACACAAACCGTTTACGTAGAGTCCACCTCGCCTGGTGGACCCTCACGCGAGCAAAGTGTAGCGAGGACGGAAGGGAGACCAGTCGAAAACCCTCCGTCGCTCGGAAAGATGCTCGGGGACGAGCTTGACTACCTGCGGGAGGTAACAGACGTAAACTCAGCTATCTGCATTTCTCTAACCCACAAGTTTTCATCCTTCAAAAACAGGCTAGATAGCCGAGAGAGAGAACTGCTGATTGTAGCGAGCCTTCCCGACGGACTAGAAGTCCTGAATGCAATGATGCAGCAGGTTCTCCAACGACTCGACAAGATTGAGGAAAGGCTGGATAGAAATGACGACCATCTGTGCCGAAGGCAGCCGAGAAGGTCGCCGTCACCACCCAGTCGTGGCTCTTCTCGTTCTCTGTCAGGTTCCCCCTCGGGAACATCGTCCTCTTCCTCCTCCAACGAACGATCCTCAACTCCTGAGGAAGGGGCACAGTCAAAGTCTGCCGAAGGAGCTCCAGCAGGACAGGAGAGCTCCTTAGGCCTGGGAAATGCGAACATCTCCTTCCCCCTAAATGAAGCCGAAGATGATGGCGCAGTTATCAGCATCGGAGAAGACTCGTCTGATGAGTCTAAAGAGGAGGTGGGGGATGTCTACACTGTAAATAATAGACATCCACCCCAAGGAAAGCGCTCGTTTGCAGATAAATTCCGCGAGCCGTCCGATATACCCTCTTTCGAGATGGCCGACTTCGACAGAAAAGCCATCGGGTACTTGACGATCAGAGACCAGAAGCTGCTGAATAAGGTCTTGAGGTCGCAGGCAAATGAAGAAGACGTCGTCTGGAGCGATGGCTACCTCTCCATCCGACGGGGAGATCTTTGGAAGATGTTTCGCACGCCGGCTGTCGTCGGCAAGCGATTGTTCAGGGTCCTGGAGAACGCGATAATAGAAAGCACCTTCTGCAGGATAGGTCGGAAGACAATATATACGGCCACCCTGACCTTGGCAAGAAAACTGATGATGAAAGATCTAGACTCCCGTGCGGTGGTCGACATGATGCAATACGTTGAAGAGCATAGATCAAATATGGTGTTGGCCCCGTACAAGCATCACAACGTGTGGTTTCTATGTGTGGCGGACATCAGAAACCGCGACGTCCGGCTGCTGTGTTGCAGCAATGATGAAGTACCACGCTCCGGGGATACTTTCTGCCTCCCGGAGGACAGAAAGCTGAAGCTCCTGCCAATACGCATGCTACGAGCTTTAAAGCAGGGAATCCAACACCTCCAAGGGGCTTGGAACTTCTTCAATATCAGAGATCTCCCCGTACAGACGGAAAGGGGGAGCGGAAACAGCGCTATCGCCATCCTGAGTGCCATTGAAGCGCTAAACTCAATTGGAAATTTGGGATTCCTCAGAGGCACGTCCTTCTATCGACACAGGAGTATCTACGCCATGATGCTCATCAAGGACAAGTGCTATTTCCGGGACGCAGGCGTACCTGATGAGCTGCTGGATAGTAATTTAGAAGAAGACACTTCTCAATCCGGCAGCATCTCAGAAAAAGAAAGAGAAAGAGAGGCAGAAAAGACAACAGTCACCCATGGGGCAGGCAAGCTGTTAAAAATCCTATGGGAAGTACACGACATGGAAGAAACTGCTTCGCCTGAAGCATCAGAAGACCTGATCAGAAATTTCGACTGCTTCTCGTGTACGACTCTCACGCAGAAGCAGGTCAATGAAATCCTTCTGAGGCTAGCTGATTCTACCCCATCGGACGTCAAATACCAGGCAGGAGATGTCTTAGTCCCGACTGATGAATTAAGGGACATGGTAAAAGAAGGAGGATGTCTGACTATATCAGTGGCAGCAGATTGCATACAAATCATACAATAAGGGCTAGAAAATGCTTACATAGCGCATCCTTAGCTATTTTACGACGTCTGACTCGCCGATGAATCAATAGCGAAGGAATTCTTTCTTCAGGAATTGGAAAAGGGGGTTCCAGAAAAGATCTTTCTCCCCGTCCTATATGATAACCACTGGACGCTCCTGACAATGTACACCGGGCAACGAGTAGGAATTTTCTACAACAGCTCGGACGGCAACAAGAATCATCCAATGGCGTGTACATCAGAACCTTCGTCATCCCTCGAACGCCTAGCACAAAAATACTATGAAGAGGTGTCACAAATGATCGAGCCACTCCTTGACACGCAACGAAACAGATGGCACGAGCTCTAGTTCTTCCACCGCAGTCCGCAGCAAGTTGCCCTATCCAACGACTGCCGCATCTATGTCTTGGAATGGATGTCGAATGAAGCAGCACCTGATCAGCTCCACCACATCGAATACCACTGCAAAAGGGGAGAATATGTGTGGGAGATTCTATCCGACGTCGGCGCAACCTCACTGGAATAACATGACCCCATCATATCTACTTCACAACTCTGGGACAGAGTGTGGAGTAAGTTTGGGGGGGGGGGTACCATGTAGCAGTGAGGGAGGTACAAAAACTTTTGAAAAATTAATTCTTTTCCCTTTTCCTTTTCTTTTGTTCATTATATGTACAAAGTTTCGAAAAGTTTTCCTATCTTTTTGTTCTTCGTTTGTTTATGCATTTGTGTACAAAATTTTGAAAATTTTGAAAAATTTTGCTCATCTATTTTGCCTTATGTATATATACAAAGCTGCTGTATAGAAAAAACCTGATGCAACTTTCCGCTAAGTTTGTCTTCTTTCAATGAGATGCAAGTTTTGTTATATCTTTCTGATAATGCTGCCCCAACCAAACAAAAGATTACGTTTTGCCACGCCAAAAATTTCAAAAAAATAATAGTCTCGCAAACAGCTAAGAGACGAGTATGGAGAAGGAAAAAGCTGCCCAAACAGCAGAAATCTCTTACGTTTTCCCCTACCCAACAAAAATCTCAAAAAGAGAGAAAAGCCTTATGAGTGTGAATAAAAACATGAGAGTTGTGCCAAATAAAACAAAAAGAAAAAAGTTATATATACACACTTGTCTTCCCAAAAGTACCAATCTTTAGGCATGGTAGATCCGGGGTTATGGTACGTAGGATGTGAAATCACTGCTCTAAAGCCATCTGGCTTGAACTGCAGGAACCATTTGCCCGTTAACGGACCCGTACCTGGATGGACTGATGGGAAACAAGAAGAAAAACCCAAAAAGCCTTAGCCTACCATATACACAACTTTCTGCCCCAAAAATAAAGTTGTTTGGTGTGGAAGCTAACTTCGGAATCATACGCTAACATCTCGCTGAAGCTGTAGAGAAAATTTTGACTGAAATAATAAGGCAGGAAATGCAAGGTCTTTTGTTCGAATTGGAGCAGCATCATCTCTAAAGGCATTTCGACACTTATTTCCACATCTTGGATCGAAAGCAATGCTGCGCAGGAAGAACATCACAAATAAAAATTATTAAAAATTGATTGAGGACAATCAAAAGGCTATGTTTGGGGGAGTTGATAACAACAAATTTTGTGATGTTTTTGCCCTTTATTCTGGTGTCAAAACTGCCCTTTTCTGCTATTTTCCTCTCTTTTATTAGCACTTTCGCAATAATTGGCCAAGCTATTCTCTTAATCCAATATTTCCATCCTTTGCAGTTTTCTTCCCCGCTTTGATACATTTTGTACAAATAAGGGCCTTCCCGGCCCACAAAATAAGTCAAAGTCTGCACCAGCCTTCCTGACGCCCGATACAAGCCATGCCCGACAGGGTGGAACGACATAACGACGCGCGACAAGGGGTGCCGCGCAAGGAGGAACTGACGAACGACACGCCTTCTACCCGACAGGGAGCCTTAGTTGCCACGACGGCCCAATCATGTCGGGCGACACAGCCACCCACCAGCAGGCGTGCTGCCCGCCACATGACCGATAGCCGACACCCTTGAGCCGAGCAACACCAGTATCGGCCGTCCAATGACCCGCGAATAAGGGGGATACGTGGCGCTTCGTGCACCATAACCTCCCCCAACCACTGCCTATAAATAGCAGCTACAGGAAGCTGAAAAGACATCTCGGACATATTGGAGAAGGCGAAGCCCTACGCAAATCCTCGGAGGAAGAGCTGCGAGAGCAGAAGTATCGTGCCCCAGTGTTTGTACCGCGCGACACTAGGTGAGCTCCCCCATCCCGAGAGGGAGGGGATGGTTCACTTAGGACCATCTATGGCGACACTACCGGCCGATACCGGCCACCGTGGATAAGCGACATCTGTGCCCGACAGTAGAACACATCGCTCCATGCCCGACACGATATCGAACCTGATACGCTTGTCCCGTCGCGGCGTGCCGCCCGAGAGGGTGTGCCGCCCGACTTGAGCGTATCAACTAGGGTCCTTGAACGATGCAGTCCGCTGTCACGGTGTGCCGCTCGAAAGGGTGTGCCGCCCGACACGGCTGTATCGGGCTAGGCCTCTGACCAGTATCGGGCTGGAGAGCCGCGGTAGTCTGTCGTCCTTCTACATCAAGAAGGCGACATCTATCTTTATTTCTGTTATTTAATTTTTTATTTCTGCAATGTAATTAAGACCTTTAATTGTTTATGAAAATAGAGAAGCTTAATTACTTGCTGCTTTGTGCTTGGTGCCTTTATTGGGTGATTGCTATGTTTGATATCTGAATGCTAGCTTGCATGTTGGATCGCGTTTCGCTTAGCTACCGAATCGTGTTTTCCCGTCGCAATCGCTTCGAGAGTCGGGTTGTGGCTCTAGCGTTTGGTCCGATTCTTGAGTACGAGAGTGCCTGGAATCGGAGCTGCCTTAGTGACCTCTCCACTCTAATTACAGTTCAGTGACCTCGAGAGGGGCACTGATGCCTGGTTAGAGGTACCCGCTCTGAGAGGAGGGGTACAAGGTTGTCCCTACCGCCGCTTGTTTTACCGTAATTTTCTCCTCCGTACCTTGCTTTAGCTCAGTTTTATCTCTATGTTTCTGTTGTATAAAAATCCCTAAAAACTGCTAAATGACTAAACCCTTAAATCTTTCTTGTAACTCCATTTGGAGATAGTTTTCTTTGTTTTGTTTGTGACATCTTACAGTTTCCTTTCGGAGAACTTTATATCTCTTTATACCTGCCGGAGTGTAGCGTGTCGATTCAAGGTTCTCAACACTATCACCCTTGTCCTTGTGTTCGACCCCGTATGACTACTTCGACCCCGTAAACAAAGTTGCGGGGGCCTAGAAGGATTCGAGTTATAAATGTAAAAGCTCGACTACCTCAAATCCGCCTCCAATTTTAGAACGCGCGATTTAGGCCGGTCAGTCGCAGACCGACCATAGACCAAGTTCAATATCAATAACTGGTACGCATTAGTTGTATGCTCTTCGGTTGAAAAGTCAGGGTCGGAGAAGGGCAATCACTCTCTCCCTCCTCATATGTGTCACTCTAGTACATTTTCAAAGGTCCGCGACATGCTCCCAATGACTACGGAGTGAACGACTTTATTACGGACCGACAATTTGTTTTAGATTTATGTCACGGGCGATGTTTCAGATTTATGTCACAGGCGATTCCGTCGAGTCGAGGTCTAATTGGCCTACTATAAGTGGTTAGTAAATGTAGTAGCAGTAAGTCGGCCACCAAATGTGTGTGACATTTTACCTTTACTTTAAAAAAAAAACAAATCTTGTATTTGAATAAGGCAGCCATACCTAGCTAGCACGAGTTTACATCTAGTATAAATACCCAGCGACGGATTAATTTACTTATGTCAACTATGCACATTTTAACACGATGAGTTCAGCCAGCATTGAGAACATCTGCGCGTCCTTGTCCAGTTGATGCGCTCAAATCCAATCTCCTTGAAAAAAAAAAATGAAAAAAAAATCCAATCTCCTTGATGGTCCAACGATTTCCTCGAACGAACGACTGGCTTAACCCCTTTTGGTTTCGTATTTCCCCTAATCTCCTCTTCTGGTTTGAATAATTGCTTCCTCGGCTTCTGCAATCGGCATCTTCTCCGCCATCCAGCTGGCCCACCCACTCGTCGCGGGATGGGGGCCCCACGTTCAGCAAATTAAGAACGCTCCAATCCAGAACCGCTACCTCGGTCTATGTTTTATTCACGCTTCGGTTCATTAATCCGGGAGGAAAACTCGTAGGACGTAACGTGATTCGTGGGAAAAGGGAAAGTGGGGCCCATTGCATCAGTGAGTTCACGAGCCGGTCATTCTCGACCGCAAACGTGTCGACGTGCTGTTGCTGTCGTCAAGTAGCCGGCATCCTATCGCCTCACCCCGCTGACGCCCAGCAGGACCGCTCGATGCCGCTGTGCTAGCGCCACTCCTCGTCCACAAACATCTGGCTACGGATACACCTACACTGGAGCAGTTTTGCTGAATAAACTCCGTATTTCTGCTTTACCAAACAACTCCCCCTCTTCCCGAAACAAAAGGATACCACCCGCTATATAATGGTTACTCTTTAACTCTTTAGTAGCCCTGATACTTATACCCGTGTGGTAAGTAAATTTGTGCCGTCTTAAAATCTGTCTTGTCATTGGTTTGTTTTTGCTGTGCAACTCTTTACTCCTACTAGCAAATAGTTTGTGAACTGCGGCAGTGAGTCAGTGGACAGCTGTGATTTCAGGCATTTACTAGAACTTGCTCTGACGTATCCTGTTTGGATTCCCCAACATGCAAACTGAACACTCACGCATTTGCTCTTTTGCTAAGGGACAAATGCCCTATAGTAAATTAAACACTCCCACAGACTAGCCAACCGACTTTCCCTTTTTTTTTTTTCCTCTTTTATGCACACACACACACACAAATATATATTAAGATAAAGTATCTTTTAAAGGAAATCTAAAAATTGACTTTTAATATGACATATCTCTAACTAGTTTTATTAAACTACTAGACATAAATCATCGCGATGCACATACTTGTGAACATTCATAGACATAAATCTTCACACTAGCTTATATTTTAGTCTTTTCATAAGTGGTAGGTTGTTTTGGGTGATTAATAACATAAATATTCCATAGTATCATCTGATTTGTAATTAGAAGGGGATGTCTGTTGATATGTAACATGCTTATGTAAAAAAACCGGTATGCGTTAAAAGTATTGAATGACAAATGTATATATAACATGTTATCGTGGCCTAAACTCATAAGTCAGACCCAAGGTGTAAGCTCAACAACTGACATAACCAATTCCAAAATGAAATGTATCTTCACAAACTCCAAGTATCGGTGTGAGCATGTACCGTGTTATTTAGATTGGCCTAAATTTACTTATTTGCTATACTAGTTACATTTTTTAGATATGGAATCCATGTACATGGATTAAGTTGTTTTGAAAAGTTCCGAAGAAATGTAGTTTACGTTTGGTGATGTGTGGAGAGGAACGGGCCGGCAGCTTGGAGTAGCTTACAGCCAGTTGGAAACGCGCACAGTTAAACAAACGTGCCCATAGTCGATTACATTAAATACGTTATCTCTATTGTTGGGTTCCAAATCAGTCAATCCAAAACTAAGCAAAAAAACCATGACGGAGTAAAAACAGGGTGATTCATCACCCCTAACACGAACTTCCGTCTGTAAACAACACTCGAACACAGCAGCAGAGCAGGGCTGCTGCTCGTTGGTGGTTCTATTCGTCGGTCAGTCGGCCTCCGTCCCGTTCTATGCATGACACCGGCGCTTCCCGTGTGGCCCATTAGTCATTAACCGGGTCCGACGACACACATCGGGGTTCGCGGACGAGGTTAGGGGAGGAGGGAAGGAAGCAGGAGAGCCTACGAGGCGGAGCTGCCAAGCGTCAGCGGCAGATATGGAGCTGTCCGCCCTCCAATCCCAGGCTCCCCTGTGTTGCAGAACAGCCTCGGCTTCCTTCACAGGGACCACCACTCCCAAGATCCGCACTGTCCTGCGCACCTTCAACCAAGTATGACCAGACATCCCTCCTTCCTCCTGCTCCACTCCCCCTCCTTCCTTGTTACCAACGACCCGCATTCAAAAATAATTTCATTTATTAGTTTCTTTCCAATTTCCAATTTTTTTTGCTGGGTTTTTGCCTTCTTTCTTTGTTTTCATCTCGCCGCTAGATTCGTCACTGCTGCTTGAAACTCAAAGTTCTGAATTTTTTTTGGTTATTTAGTCGCAGTAAATTTTCTGGGTTGATTATCTTTCTGTTCTCCCACTCGTACCATTTTGTGGTTTTTATGTTTCCGTGCTTGCCGAGGCATGGATACAGCTAGCTTTGTCCTGTGTAATTCCGTTTTTGATCTATTCCGCGGTAACGACAGTCTAGTAGGCTTTGATGTTGTCAAGCTATTGGCATCAAACTGATGCTCACCGCAGTTGGGTGGTTTTCCAGGGAATTCAATTTTCTCACACCTTGGCATCAAAGCCTGAAGCGGCTTCTCTTTTCCGCCTTAGAGAAGAACAAAATTTTGTTCAGTTTCTCACTTTGATCATATATTGAAATCATTGACTTATATGGTCTTCTCTCGAGTCGTGCATGCAGAGATATCCGGAATTCGTGTTGATTCTTTTTTGGTATATATTTTCATTGCTCCTAGCTATTAAGAGCTCCCTATAGGTCCGTAAAACCCATTTTCTCATCATCCTAGTAGATTTAGTGGATTCATTCATGTTGAGAGAAGCTAGATACCTTGCCACGCTCCACCTTATTAGATTCATTCTTTTTCGATACTGGATCACTGCGAGATTTCCATACCCTCTGTTCATTTTTGTTACCTTGTGTATGTTTCAGTCTTCCCTTTATCAAAGGGGTTTCACGAGTATTAGTCTCACACCTCGGATGGCGGCAAGTTCAGGTCAGCATGAAATCTTGTTTGAAGCATATTCCATTTCTATTTTGTTCCGTAGTATTCCTATGATGATGATATGGCCAAATTGTTCTTTTTTCTTTTAATGATTGCAGGCTACCCAAAGAGGCGCCAAAGGAAGAGTCTGGCAATACCCAAGACCAGGAGCCGTTCTCCCAAGGGCTTTGTTCCTAAGACGCAAGCTGCTACAGGTGTACAAAAGAAGGATCAGAGTGACAAGGAAGACAAGCCTACAACGAACCCCTTGTATGGGGAATACGTTGCTCCAGAACCACAGAAGACCAAGGTCATGTCCAGGACCACTGCTGACAAGCCTGAAGATATTCTTCAGGACCAAGTAGAAGTAGAGGAAAAACAGATTGATGATGCAAGAGATGGATCTGATTTTGCCGCTGATCTTTCTGTGGCATTCACTTATGGAGAGAGGGAAGAAGAGGACAAGGGCAACAGGACAATCTCCAGTGGGAATAATGTGACAATGAGTGCGCAAAAGAATGCAGTCCAGACTCAATTGTCGGATTCATGGAGCGGGTCAGGGAACTCCAACATCAGCAAGCTAAGTGGATCGACTCTATTAGATGATGAAAGTTTGTTAAATGATGCCTTTCTCAAGCAGAAGGCAGAAAAAGACGCGCAAGCAAAGAAGAAATTGCTGGAGGACCTTGCTGCAGAGAACTTCCTCGAAGGAAACAAATTCTTTACCTGTCCAGAAGTGGTGGAGCCTGACCAAGAAATTGAAGTTTTCTTCAACCGGAGTGTGTCGGCGCTGGCAAATGAACCTGACGTGTTGATCATGGGTGCATTTAATGATTGGAAGTGGAGGTCTTTTACTCAAAAATTGCAGAAGTCTGATCTGAGAGGGGACTGGTGGTCCTGCCAGTTACATGTACCCAAGCAGGCTTACAAGATCGACTTTGTTTTCTTCAATGGAGCAAGCGTGTATGAGAATAACGAGTCGAAAGACTTCTGTATACTCGTTGAAGGAGGCATTGATGTCGATGCTTTTGAGGATTTCTTGCTCGAGGAGAAACGAATGGAGCTCGAGAAGCTTGCAGCCGAACAAGCTGAAATGGAGAGGCTGGCTGAGGAACAACGGCGTATAGAAGCTGAAAATGCAGCGAGGGAATCGGACAGGGCAACAGCAAAGTTGGAAGTTGAGAGGAAACGAGACACATTGAGGAAGATATCACATCTAGCTTTCAGCTCAGTTTCTGGCTTATGGGAGATCGAGCCTAGTGCTTTCAGACCCCTTGATCGGATTAGGTTATTCTATAATAGGAACTATCGCTCCCTTGCTCATGCTGAAGAGGTGTGGATTCATGGCGGTCATAATAATTGGGGAGATGGAATATCGTTTGTTGAACAGCTTATGCCTTCTGAACGAGAAGATGGTGATTGGTGGGTTGCAGATGGTATGTGTGTAAAAAGAACCAACCACTGTTTAAATGATTATGACTATTGTTTCATTTATATTTACAAACTTATCTCTATAAATGTTTTGAAGTAACTAAATCTAATTCGAATTGAGGTTTTTCATTTCATAACAGACATTTAGCTGGCACTAGCTCTTGATTTCATCTCAAAGGATGTTGCTGATATTTTAAACTATTAAAACAAACACAACCCTCACCATACACACTTTTTCCACAGTGAAACGGGTAGAATATGACCCTTTCCATTAGTTTTTGTCCTATCTTTTGCCCTCTGTATCTTTAGAAAAAAGACCAAAATCTATGAGTTCTTGTCTACCCAGCCCAACACACACACACACACACCCACACACACACCTCCAAATTAGTTTTAGTTCATAAAATTTTGACGAGACAGCTTAATCACCTGTCTTATCCCATCTGTGAAAAAATACCATTTAGATTAAAAGTTGATAATTTTAGATTTACACTAAGCTTGTTCTTTTTTATACTTTTAGAATGTGATACATTTGTGTGCAAAGGATCCTAGGCAGCCAACAAAATGCCTATGAGTAGACTCATATATATCTTTTACACTGCTGATTGAAGTCCATGGTTCCCCCTATATTCATCAGTTTCATGGTAAGATAGTAAAATGTGTGAATTCCACGCTAAGAACCAAGGACACGGATATGGGACATGGCGGTTTTCGAAAATATAGGTCACGGCATTGGACACGGCAATATAGCTACATACATATGTGTATACAATTTTAGACATGTGCTTGTATGCAATTTATTTGTAAAACACCATGAGATCCATAATTATCAACAACAAGCACGGACAAAGATCACCAACATACCCACATTATATTGTTCACTTACGTATTCAAACCCACTGTGCTAATCAATATTGAATTCAGCATACAGAATGGTATATCACAATATCCAAGGATGACAAACTAGAGAAAACTCATTAGAAATTAATTACAAACAGTAACATTTTGTTATTTAAGATACTAATGAAGTGGAGTACAAGGAAAAGGAGGGGAAGCAAAAGTGGAGGGGAGATATGTATTGGTAGTGGTGATGGTAGTGAAGCAAGAGGACATTAACACATTTAGTAGTCATGTAGAAGTGTAAGATAGAGGGAAGAGACAATAGTAAAACAGGAGGACAGCATGTTGGAAGGAGGAAAAAGAGGTGGGGGGAGAGTTTTCAATGGATTGGGAAGAAGAGGCATGTGGAGGAGTGTACACATTAGAGGACCAATGAAATGGGAAGAAGAGAAAGGAGAAAAGGAACAAGCGAAGAAAATATAGAGGAAGAAGAGGGAAGGAGTTCCTAGAGGGGAAGGAAGCTGCTTCTTGTGGCTGATCTAGGTGTTGGCAGCCCCTGCTGCAATTGGATGACACTTGTGGCTGGTGTAAGTGTTGGCAGCTCCTGCTGCAAATGGTTGCTGCTTGTGGTGGCTTCAACTCCTAGTGTTTGCGGAAGCTATTTGTAGCGGCGCCATCTCCGTGGTTGCTTGCAGTGGCTCCAGAACCTAGCTAGTATTCTTGTAGCAGTTGTTGCAAGTAGTGTCCAAGATGTGTGGGCTGGCTGGCCATGTCCAGGAAGCGTCCAAGACGTGTCCATGCCATGTCCAGCTGAAAAAATAAAAAAAATATGAAGTTGGACACGCCAGAGCCGTGTCCGCCGCGTGTCCAGGCGTGTCCATGCACGGACGCAGCAGCCTCCGGGAAGTGTCCGTGCTTCCTAGATTCCACGATATTAGCAAATCAAGTTGCTCACTTTGCTCAATTTTGCTTGTCATCTTCATCCCTAGTTGCTGGTGTGCCTGTCTGCCTTTGGGCCAGATCTCCCTATGAGCATCCTTGCTGTACCAATCACACTTTGTCTAATCGTCCAGCCTCATCATGGGCCAATAGTTCCCAACAATTGGTTGATCTGTATTAGTTTTCAAAAGCGTAAGGTCAAACTAGCTTCTATTATTATTGGTTAGATAATTGTCGTACTGCTGTAATAGCTTGGCGCACCTACTGCATTTCTTAGCCCTATGTTCTGACTGTTGTTGCTATCTAATTTCGAAGTATTTATATAAAAGTATTAACATATTTAGAAAAAAGGTACGCAGTATACGGGCGGTGAGGGTGCCACATAGAATATATATGCAGTATGCAGGAGTACATACAGGAATAAACACAGTTTTGGTTTTTTTAATAAATTACTTATATATTATCATATAATGAAATGTTGAGTTTGTAACAAAATTTAGAACGTGAAATATCCAACTATATATACCCTGATGTAAACATATTAACATACATGTACATATTCTTATGTATAACTATGTTTGAATTATAGTATATACATGTACATATTAACATACATGAATGCGTGTGCAATGTTTCTACAAATATTGAGATTTATACATGTAAATATAGTAAATTATAAATATTTGTGTCGAATGTGTGTATGACTGTATGTATGTACGTTAATGAAATCAAAACATATGCATCAATGTACAACTATGTGAGTGGAATGTGTGTATATGTAAGTATATTCTGTATATATCTATACATGTAAATACATCAAAATGGTATACATACAAATGTACAAATTTGTGTTGAACATTTGTTATATATATTTGAATGTATATGTGAAATGTGGTGACGCAATGCAACGTGCAATGCAGCGTTGAGAGAGGCCATAGGCATTCTCCCTTTTTATTAATAAGAGAAACTGGATAATTTACATAGAGGTCCAACAGGATATAGAAATCACAAAATAGAATAAATATGAAATATATTAACATTCCCCCTCAAGCTGGAGTGTACACATCGTGTAGACCCAGCTTGTTGCAAAAACTCTGGAAAGCTGCTGGACTTAATGGCTTCGTAAGAGCATCTGCAAGTTGATCTTCAGACTTGACATGTGGAGTCACAACAGTTCCATTCTTGATCTGGTCTCTGATAAAGTGGCAGTCAACTTCAATGTGCTTAGTACGTTCATGGAAGACTGGATTCTTAGCAATGTATATGGCCGCTTGATTGTCACATCTGAGTTCTATAGTAGACAAAACAAGAATCTTTAATTCAGGAAGTACAGATTGAACCCATTGCAACTCACAACATGCATGTGCCATTGCTCTATATTCAACTTCCGTGCTAGATCTTGCCACAACATTTTGTTTTTTGCTGTTCCAGGTAATAAGATGATTCCCCAGAAATGTGCAATATCCAGACGTAGACCTCCTGTCATTTAGATTACCAGCCCAATCTGCATCTGCATAACCAGTAAGCGACAGTGTGGATACAAGAGTTTTTGGCCTATAATAGGTGATTCCCTTACCAGGTGCACCTTTCAGATATCTCAGAATACGACAGACAGATGTTCAATGAGACTGTTTTGGAGAGCTCATATGCCGACTCACCACTCCTACAACAAAAGAAATGTCAGGACGTGTGACTGGCAAATATATCAATTTTCACACAAT
Source organism: Alisma plantago-aquatica (assembly GCA_963693085.1). Taxonomy (NCBI): domain Eukaryota; kingdom Viridiplantae; phylum Streptophyta; class Magnoliopsida; order Alismatales; family Alismataceae; genus Alisma; species Alisma plantago-aquatica. Next base: position 572,643,793 of record OY856411.1, read on the forward strand.
TTTCCTGTAATATCCTGGATCTGGATAATCAATATCATCAGTCATCTCCTTCACATGATAGTCCATAGGAGTAGACACATGCTTGGACTCACTCATACCAGTTTCCTGTAGTAAATCCAGCACATATTTTCTCTGAGACAAATTGGTACCTGCATGAGATCTAAGTACTTCAATGCCCAAAAAATATCTCAGTTTTCCCAGATCCTTTGTGTGAAAGTGCCCCTGCAAGCCCGCTTTCACACGAGATATGCCTGTGGAATCACTGCCAGTGATAACAATATCATCAACACACACAACAATAATAATAGATCCACTAGAAGAAGTAGAATAAAATAAAGAGTGATCAGTAACAGAACGAGAAAAACCCATCTTTAGCACAACATCACTGAACTTGTCAAACCAAGCTCTAGGAGATTGTTTCAATCCATAGATGACTTTCTTCAGTCTACACACCTTCTGACACTCCCCCTGAGCAACAAAACCATGTGGTTGCTCCATGTACACCTCCTCTTGTAGATCACCATGAAGAAAGGCATTCTTGACCTCAAGCTGAAATAGAGGCCAGTCAAATGTAGTAGCCAGAGAAATAAGAATACACACAGAATTCAGACGAGCCACTGGTGAAAAGGTTTCAAAGAAATCAACCCCATATGTCTGACTGTACCCCTTTGCCACCAGTCTAGCTTTCAATCTCTCCACAGAACCATCTGGATTATGTTTTAGTGTAAATACCCATCTGCATCTCACAACATTTTTATTTGGAGGTAAGTCAACAAGTTCTTAGGTGTTGTTCTGTAACAGAGCAAACATTTCAACATGCATAGCCTGTTTCCAGCCAATATCCTTCATAGCATCAAGATGATTTTTTGGAATGACCACAAAATCAATCCCACGAGCAAATGAGCGAGCCTGCTGAGATACTTTGGACAAACAACACACATTTGTAATAGGATGCCGAATAGTATAGGAATGGGGTACCTTTGCGAACAGCAATGGGAACATCAAGGTCAGATGGTTCTTCAGGAATCCCTTGAGTAGAGGAGGATGGGGAGGGCTCAGAGACTGGAGTCGCTACCTCCTCTGGATCTTGTCTGCCTCATCTGCTATAAACATGTGAATATTGCAGGATTGGTGGACCATCTGCTGGCTGCTCTTCCTGAATTATAGTATAGTCAGGAATGATAGGTGGCATTCTCTCACTTTGATGTGGTGGTGACACTCTCACTAGCATCTGATGGTGGCACTCTCTCACATAATTGCTCCCCCTTACTGGGAACACTAGAGAAATATGGAGTGGATTCATGAAAAGTCACATCTCTAGACACAAACATGCGACGAAGACTTAGACAATAACACTTGTACCCTTTGCTAGTGTTGGAGTACCTAAGAAAGAGAGTCCTGATTTGACCTAGGAGATAACTTATCAGCCTTAGGATCAAAATTGTGGACAAAAGAAGTACAACCAAACACTCTAAGAGGAACAAGGAAAGGTTGATCTTTGGGACAGAGGACAGAGAAAGGAGTACGTCCTTGAAGCACAGAAGAAGGTTGCCTGTTGATAAGAAAACAAGTAGTAAGAAGGGCATCAGACCAAAAACGCTTAGGAACATTAGATTGAAACATGATTGTCCTGGTAATATCAAGGAGATAATGATTTTTCCTCTCTGCTACCCCATTCTACTGAGGGGTGTGAGGACAGGATGTACGATGTATCATCCCAACTGAACTACAAAAATCAGCCATAGCATTTTGAACATACTCCAAGGCATTATCAGATTGAAGAACTTTAATATTGCAATCAAATTGTACTTTTATTTCTTGATGAAAATGTTTGACAATAGATAGCACAGACTCTCGACTTTTCAACAAATAAATCCAAGTCATACGCGAGAAGTCATCCACAAAAGAGATAAAATAACGAAAACCATTATAACTATGGTCTTTTACATGACCCCAAACATCACTATGGACCAACTCGAAAGGACATGATGCCCGTTTATTGACACGACCGGGATAAGACATTCTATGATGTTTCCCCAGTTGACTGGACTGACACTCTAGAGACGATACTTGAGACAATTCTAGTTCTAACTTTCTTACTCTCTAATGAAGGATGTCCATATCTGCAGTGCCACAGTAAGGGAGAGCCACTCAACAAGATAGCTGGAGTAGGAGCAGACACTTGGCGAGGCAGACTGTCACCGAGGAAGAGGTAGAGATCGCCTTTCCTAGGCCCCCCACCGATCGTCCTCATACTCTTGAGATCCTGTAATACAAAATAAGGTCCAAAAGTTTCCGTACATTTCACAGTATCAATCAACTTAGCAATAGACAGAAGATTAAAAGGAAAAGCGGGCACATAATGTACGGATTTAAGATCAATTCCAGGAGTCAGAGAAACAGATCCACTGGCTAACACTCTCCTCACTGAACCATCTGCTATTGTTACAGATTTGTGAGGAATATGTGAGTCAATGGAATGAAGAAGTCTCCTCATACCAGTCATATGCTGTGACGCTCCAGAGTCAACGACCCATGATGAAGTAGAACCAGAAGCCAATAAAGAGGTGGCCTGATTACCAGTGGTGGACGCCAAGTTGGCTGAAGATGATGATCCCAAGCTCAGATGCTGAGTAGCCAGAATAAATCTATCATATTCCTCCTTGATGAGTGTAATGCCAGAAGGACCAAAACTCGAAGCAGGAGGCTCAGTAGACTCAGTAGTGGTAGCATAGTTTGCTGCTCCCACAGGTGGTGCAGCAGGTCGACCATGCTTCTTCCAACATTTCTCAACTGTGTGTCCAGGTTTGTCACAGAAAGTGCACTTAGGGCGAGTTCCACGTCCTCGGCCCATACCTGTCTGTCCTCTCACTGCAGCAGCTACAGCTCCCTGAGACGAGACTACAGTAGGATCAACAAGTTCAAAATTTGTCTGTAAAATCCTTGAATAGGCCTCTTCCAAGTTGGGAAGTTTATCAGAAGCTAAGATAACACTGCGGGCTAAACTGCACGAAGAACTCAGACCAGAATTTTTTTTTGCTGTAATCAAGTCATCTCTGTCTTTGACTTTCTCCTGGACAGTCACTGGATGGTAGAAACTCAGCTCTTGTGCAATACCTTGAATCACTCCAAAGTATTCTTCTAAAGTTCTGTCTCCCTGTCATTCTGCAAACAGACGATCATATATCATGAACTGACGAAGCGCATTCTTCTCTTGAGAATAATGTTTCTTCACTACATCCCAGATCTCTTTGGCGGTAGTGTAGAACATGAACCTCGAGGCAATCCAGGTTCCATGCTCCCCCACAACCAAGTCTTCACCAGACTGTTATGACGCTTCCATTCAGCATAGCCTTTGTCAGTAAGTGCAGGAGGATCAAAATCAACATGTCTCGCCTTGTCGCGTGACTCCAATACGGTATGGACAACATTCATCCATAAGAGATAATTCTTTCCGTTCATCTTGATGGAGGGGATAGGAGACATCTCACTGTAGATGATAGATGCCTTGGTATCCTCCATGATTTGACGAGAAGAAGAGTGACAGATTGATACACGTCACAAGAAGATATGGGTGACGGGGAGATACACGTCACAAGAAAATATGGGTGACAGAGAGATACACGCCACGTCACAAGATCAAATGTCGCGTATCTGACGCATCCACATCCCCCAACTGAAATTCCCTAATCACACATGGAAGAGATGTGATTAGGAATTTCTTACGTACCGACGGACCCTCCGGTTCGGGATTTAGAAATCCGTTGGATCAGCCGAAGGACCCGACGATCCGGAGATAGAAGAGAAGGGGGACGACGACTATGGTGCCTGGCCTGGGAGACGGGTGCTCCGCCTGCTTTGGGCCGACGGCGTGGCAGTCGGGGAAGGCTGGCGACGTGCTCTGTTCACGCAGGAATCACTATTCACTCCGTCGTACTGTTCATGCCGGAGTTACTGTTCACCGGCGGAGTTACTGTTCACGCTGGCGGCCGGCCGACCGGCGGCGATGCTGGGTTGTGACGGCTGGGTAGGGTTAGGTTAGAAACCTTGCTCTGGTACAATGTGAAATGTGGTGCCGCAATGCAGCGTTAAGAGAGGCCATAGGCCTTCTCCTTTTTTATTAATAAGAGAAACTGGATAATTTACATAGAGGTCCAGTAGGATATAAAAATTACAAAATAGAATAAATATGAAATATATTAACACGTGCATCTTGTTGTCAACGTCTTGAAGAGTTACCATGATTTTTTGGAGAAGAAAACCTCCTTAAAGTCAATGTAGAAGGAGATGCCTTGGAATGAAGGTTGATCCAGTGTGCCCTGATCCTACGCGGATCCAACTCTGTGGTGAGTTGACTAGGGGTGTAGGGGGCCAACGACCCCTTGCTTGGGGGTTCGGGGTAAACAAATAAAAATAAAGAGGGTCACACAAAATAAAGCAGCTTAGAGGGTCGCTAAATATAAAAATAAAGCAAAAAAATAAAAATAAGGCCTAATATGTCCTACATCGTTGGGTCAAAGGAGTAAATAAAAAGGAAGATATGAAACTGTCGTTGTTTCCTTTCTATGAGGGAAATAAATAGATAAAGAGGAAGGTACCACCGAGAAAGGAAAGTTGCGACACGTTGGTTAAAAGTTGAAACAAAGTAGCTAGGGGGAAAATGGATCTGGAACCAAGAAATTAAAACAAATTGACTTAGGAAAACATATAAACATGGACAATCATACTCAATCATCATAGCAACAACATGTTCAACTGAAGCACACACTTATGATTTAGTCTGTGGTGCCAAAGTTAATTTGCACGACTGACCTTTCATTGTTAACCAGCGAAAATTGCTATTTTGCTAATTGCCTAGCGTCGTGAAGTTCCCACCTGAGAGGACTATGTAGGGAAACAATCTTGGATGATATGTGTGAATTCAACGCCAACTGGAATTGGACTTGAGGCAAAAGGCAATGCTCATGTTGGGGACGTGCAACATAGCAAGATGTGCCATAGGGTAACAAGTCACGGGTGCGTGCGTCCAGATCTAGGGCATGATGGGAATATGTAATGTTGTAGATGGTCTCGGTTCCCAAGTGAGGCAGTGACGTCCCCAGATTCGGGGTGTGCCGAGAACTCAATGCATGAGACAATACATGATCAAACCAAAAGCCAGGGGTTCTAGGGGAATATGAAGACAGTTTGTTGATTGCTCGAGGGAGGAAGATAATGGTGGCAATGATTGGGATGGAGAGTGTTGGCACTTAGTTTCAAAAAGTTTGGATTTTCATGAATGAAGGGAGAAGGAAGGAGACAACCATGGAGGCTGTGGGATGATGTCTATAGAAAAAATGGGAATTGTATATTTGATGATTTAACATGTGTACAATACAATATCTTATATAACAGAAGAGAGTAGAGACTAAAGCAGAGATGACCAATACGAGACTAAACTACTGAAGTAAAAACATAAGTGAGGCACATGCTAGGTACATGACGCTCAACAAAACACAACATATCTCTATACTCCCCCTCAAGCTGGAGCATAGATGTTGAACATGCCCAACTTGTCCACTAGAGTCTGAAAACGAGCTTTGGGAAGAATCTTGGTGAAGATGTCCGCTACTTGCTTTTCAGTACTGAGATAAGGAGTGCAAATCCGGCCAGAAAGAACTGTTTCTCAAACAAAGTGATAGTCGACCTCAATATGTTTTGTCCTCATGAAAAGTGGGGTTGCTTGTAATAAAAATGGAGGCCTTGTTGTCACAAAACATCGGTATAGGGCTGGAATAGGATATGTCAAACTCTTGGAGGAGACTCTGGACCCACATAATTTCACATGCAGTATGAGCCATGGCTCAGTATTTTGCCTCTGCACTGGATCTGGCTATGACAGTCTGCTTTTTTCTTCGCCACGTAACAAGATTTCCGCCCACAAATGTATAATAGCCCGATGTTGACTTACAATCAAAGCGACTTCCTGCATAGTCAAGAGTTTGTAAAACTAGAGAGATTATAGTGGCCATGCTTCTTATACAACAAGCCTTTACCTGGAGAGCTTTTAAGATAGCGCAGAATGTGACATATAACATCCCAATGACACTGCCGAGGTTTATCAAGATACCTGCTGATGAATCCTACGACATCAGTGAGGTCACCTCTTGTGGCCGTCAGATAAATAAGCTTGCCTAACAACATTCTGAGCTGGTGGTGATCAACATAGGGAAGAGAGTTTTCATCGTCCCAATCCATATTTGGGTCAAGGGGAGTGTTGGCTGGTTTACAACCAAGCATACCAGTTTCTTGTAAGAGATCAAGGACATATTTCCAGTGAGAGAGACACAGCCCTGCAGATGATCTGGAAACCTCAATGCCTAAGAAATATCTCAGCTTTTCGAGATCTTTAGTGACAAAGTGCTTTTCTAAGTATGTTTTAGCTGTCTGTATACCTAAGGTTTCACTGCCAGATAAAATAATATTGTCAACATAAAAAAAAGAATGACTAGACCAACCACCGTTTTGCGGATAAAGACTGAATGATCTGAGTGGGAACGACGGAAGCCAAAAGTGACTAAGATTTGACTGAGTTTTTCGAACCAAGCACGTGAGCTCTGTTTGAGACCGTAGATGGCCTTTTTCAGTTTACAGACTTTTGAGGCGGACTCCCCCGAGCAACGAAACCGGTGGTTGCTCCATGTAAACTTCAACCTGTAGATCTTCATAAAGAAATGCATTTTTAACATCTAACTGAAAGAGGGGCTTGTCTTTGTTAACATCAATAGAAATCAGAATTCGAACAAAGTTTAACCGTACAACAGGAGAAAAAGTTTCAAAATAGTCGACACCATATGTTTGCGTGTACCCTTTTGCCACAAGCCAAGCTTTCAGGCGTTCAATTGTTCCATCAGGTTGATACTTAATGGTGAAGACCCGGCGGAAGCCAACAGTACGACATGAAGGAGGGCGATCCACAAGTTCCTATGTCTTGCGATCACATAGTGCCTGCATTTCCTGATTCATCGTCTGTTTCCATGCAGGAATAACAAGAGTTTCTGCAGCAGTCTTTGGAACAGTGACAACAGAAATTGCAGAAGTGAAGCATGCAAAACTGTTACGCAGATTAGCAGAAGAGCAGAAATGATTGACAGGATGTTTAGTGCAGGAACGAACACCTTTGCGCTGACTGATAGGAAGGTGCAAGTCAGAAGTTACCTCAATGTTTGTATGATCATCCGCAGACAGAGGAATTGGTTGTGAAGGGGCCAGGAAGGAGTGCTTGTCTTAGGCCTTCGTTTGTACACTTGCAAAGGGTGATCTTCAGTCTGGTCTGAAGAAGGCGAATCCTCAACAATATCTGGTAGAGGCGTGGGAGCTATCATATCACTGGAGAGCGTTCCCCATCATCAGAAAAATAGGGCATATGCTCAAAAAAAGATCACATCCGCAGTGACAAACCATTGCTTCAGAATCGAATCAAAGCAGCGATAGCCTTTCTGGGTTCTAGAATATCCCAAAAAGGTGCATTTGGTGGAGCGAGGATCACACTTAGTCATCCCTGGGCGTAAATCTTTGACAAAACAAGTACACCTAAAAATCGGGGAGGAACAGAGAACAGTGATGCATCAGGAAACAGAATGGTGTAAGGGATACGATTGTGTAAAACAGAGGATGGCATACGGTTTATAAGATGGCATGCCGTAGAAACTGCTTTAGGCCAGAACCGGTGAGGAACTTTATAATGAAAAGAAGAGTGTGAGCGACCTCCAACAAGTGACGATTTTTTCGTTCAACAACTGTTGTGGAGTATAAGGACAAGTGGTTTGATGGATAGTGCCACGAACAAAACAAAAAGATGTAACAGATTTTTGCATAAATTCTAGGGCATTATCAGTACGGAAAATCTTAATGGGTTTATTGAACTGGGTCTGTATTTCAGAAAAGAAGATATCAATATTGTCTAAAACAGTGCTGCGATCTTTGAGTAAAAAAAGCCAAGTAGCATGGGAATAATCATCAATAAAAGTCAGAAAGTATTTAACACCAGAGTGACTAGGAACAAAACATGGACCCCAGTTGTCTGCATGAACAATATCAAAAAATGTCTTAGAACCAATTTCTTTTTTAACGGGAAATACAGGCCACATTTGTCTTCCCAAAAGATAAGATTCACAAGAAAAAAGTTTTTTCAGATAATGCGGGAAATAAATGTTTTAGCTTTGTTGTAGATGGATGACCAAGCCGGTAGTGCCACTGTAGTCTCGTAACTGATGTAAACAGAAGAGCAGATGCTGCAGGCGGTCCATCCAAATAGTAGAGTCCGCCTGGTCCTTCATGGCCCGAACCAATCCTCATCTTTGTGCGGAGATCCTTCAAAACACAACCAGAGGGATCAAATTTAATAGCGCACTGAAGCTGTTTTACGGTTTTACTGACAGATAATAAATTAACAGGAAATTATGGTATGTATAAAACAGATTGGAGATGCAACTTCTGAGACAAAAGAATAGTTCCGATGCCATGAAAAGGAGTCTTAGAACCATTGGCAACAATGACAGACAGAATATTGGTAGTTCTAGTCAGAGTAGAAAATAATTGGATGTCGCCAGCCATATGGACAGACGCACCAGAATCAATACACCATTTATTGTTACCACCAGAAGGAGAGGCAAGCATGGCGGAGGAACCCGCAGAAGATGTCGAAGGTAGTTGAGTCATGCGCTCCTGGAAAAACTTCTCGAACTCCGAGCGAAGCAATTCAGTGGACGGTGGAGCAGATTGTTGGTCGGATGCAGTATCAGTTGAGGTTTCTGTAGATGCTTGGTTAGCCCAGGCTGGTTTCCTGTGCTTGGTCCAACACCTATCTTCGTTGTGCTTGACCCAATAGCTTGGCCTCGACCAGGAGCAGTAGAGGAGCCACGTCCACCAGTAGGAGGTAGACGTCCGCCACGGCTACGACCTCGACCGTGGCCATGTCTAGAGTCAGTAGTGTGAATAGCTAGAGCAGAATGCTCCATAACAGGATTGGAGGTCATTGACGGAAGTCTTTGAACTCGCTTAAGAACATCGCGAAGAGTAGGTAAGGGGTCGCTAGATAGAATCTGATCGACCACACCAGAAAAAGAGGCAGGAAGAGCAGCCAGAAACTAGACCAGTTGTAGTTCATTGCGTTGCTTCTCGGCTTCTTTGATGTCGACCATCAAGGGATGGTAGATTTCTTACTCTTTCCAAATAGCAGAGCGCTGGTTGTAGAAGTCCTCGATAGAAGTGTCAGAAGAAAACTCCTTTTTGACCAAGTTTTTGAAAATTATCATAACACATTTATGATTCAGCTGATGGGAATAGACACGGGAGAGCTGGTCCCACATCGCCTTAGCATCATGAAGACATAACAAGGACTGACTGATCCGCGACTCGGTGCTATTAAAAAGCCAGGACATAACACCAGAGTCGTCTTTGGACCACTGTGTATAGGTTTGTTTACTCTTTTCATCCGCAATAGCAGTAGGAGCGACTTCCACATTATCAACTTGTCCAACATTGACTTCTTCCTTCTCCCTCTTTCAAAAAAAAAAAACTCCTTATCTCTATTTCAAATTTGAGGAGTAGAAAGCGACAATAAATAAAAAATAGTAGGAATGAGTTTATGTAAAGTCTGAGCACCTTGATAGCTTTTGTTATTGATATCTTGTCCATTCCACTATTGCACATTCTCCATACATCACTGTCATCATCGCCAATTTGTATATGTACATGTAGTTGGTTAAGGTGCGGTGTCATTAATTGCATTGCATGACGTAGTGTATTGAAAATTCCAACTATAATGATTCCCTTTTCTTTTGTTCACTTTTGCATAAAGTGCATTCCACAACAATGAAAATGTCATGCTTGATCCATCATTTTGCCTAGGCGACTATTAATTCATTTTGATGACTAGAACATGTCTTTCACATTGATAATGATCATTTAGCTGATCAACATCTTTCTCACATAGGAGTAGATTTTAACATGTTTTTATCATTTTCATGCTTTATTTACATGCTAGGCATGGATTTCACATGACTCGCCACTTGTCCTTGAATGCTCTTGCTCCATTTTGTAAAGCACTCTGCCAAAAGGAAAAGCGTTCTTAAAAAAGTTATTTTTTTGGGTCAATTCTTCTTAAGAAAGTTATTACTTTCAAGTGGAGAATATTCTATATGCTGACAGGGTGACAGCCTCAATAGTTAAATATGGCCAATGCCATTTCGTACATTTAAATTTTATATTATGCAACTCATTGAGAACAACTCTGTTTCAGTTGTACTGATGCTAACAACTTAAAAATGGAATAGATAAATTCCATTTCTTGTACGCCTTTCAATTTCTCTGCCATCTGATCGCCGCTAGATCATAATATCAACGAGTGTAGGACAGAGCAAAATGTAAAATATCCATTTTGAATAGGAAGTACAGAACTATTTCATAGTCTCAAGAGAGAAGCTCCATCACATACAATATTGATTCGGCATATGAAGTTCCCTACATACCAAATTCAAGCCTCCATCGGTCCAACCAAATGTGCTCTTAAGATTTTGATTTAGTAAACCATCTTCTTTGACTTGATGTCAATTATATCTATAATTTTTACTTCATCCGTTATTAAAAGAGAAGTAAAGATGACATATGAGAACAACAAGAAGCATAAAGATTTGGCACAGTGCTGGATCTGTAGACCTGGTTTCTGAAAAGGTATATTTTTTTCTTGGGTAAGATTTGCGGTAGCGTCTCGTGGACAGTATTTGTTTTCTTTTCATATTCTACCAGCTTTTAAATTTGCTGTTAGATCTGGGCCAATTAGCATTCTGGCATTCCTGTATTATTCTATGGTGCGTTCTATCTATTCAAGATGAATGCTATATCTGCCATCTCATTAGGTAGTATTATGCTTTCCATAAATAATGTACTTAATTGTTTTCTTTTGCAGTTGTGGTACCTGATGGATCACTTATTCTGGACTGGGTTTTTGCTGATGGACCACCTCAAAGTGCCAGGGTCTATGATAACAACAACCAGCGAGATTTCCATGCTCGTATCCCAGCCAAGATAAGTGAAGAACTCTACTGGGTAGAAGAAGAGCAACGGATCTTTAAAAAACTTCAGGAAGAAAGACGAGAAAAAGAGGAAGCCTTGCGCAAAAAGGTTCTTTTTCGATAATGAGCATTGCAACATTCTATTGTTTCAATAATTTTGGCTTATTGTAGGCGTTCTTTCATATAGGCTGAAAAAGCGGCACAATTGAAAGCTGAGATGAAAGAGAGAACCATGAAAAAGTTTCTTTTATCCCAGAAACATATACTCTACACTGATCCACTTCCTGTATATGCTGGAAACGCTGTTACAGTCTTCTATAATTCTTCAAACACCATCCTCAATGGAAGACCTGATGTGTGGTTTAGATGCTCATTTAATCGCTGGACACACAGAAACGGTCCTTTGCCTCCGCAAAAGATGGTACCAACTGGAAACAGTTCACATGTCAAGGCAACAGGTAATATTATCTTATTTTAGATAATTATCTTAGTATTTAAAGTCTCAACTCCAGTGAGCATCTGTTGGTGCATTCGGAAAAAGAATAGCTAAATATTACGCTGACAATATTTTTGTATAGTCTTTTTGTATTTACCACATTAAGTCAAATATGAGAGTTATCATTTTTTCACATAGTACATGGTAGAGGAGCTTCAATAGTCCCACACAATCCATTGTATTCTTCTCGTCTTTTCTAGTGCACTGCTTAAATTACCACTATGGTAACTTTATACCACAATGTGTGATAGGACTGACATGGTTCAAGAGGCACTGCAGTCAAATAGGTCCATAGGCCTTGACTTTTTGTCTCTGTCCTGTTTACTGCATAATAGTTTATATTCATTGCCATCAAGCACCTGCCAGTGGCCTAGCATCCGGCAAGCCTTGTAACATGTTGCCAAATCCCATCGCACCTTTAGATCCTAGTTTATGTTAGGAAAATGGTTCTCGATTCTGGAAGGTTTAGTTGGATGGTTTGTCATATTTAGCACTTACTAGCTATTTATACTTGCTGCTGATCTCTCACTATGCATGTTCACATGGGAATTGCTGAGCCTAGGCATTCCCACTCAAACATTGCTGACCACTAGGAAATATTACTCTTCTGCCTTCCACTGCCTCCATTGTAGTCATCCCGCTTCCACCGTCCCGTCCTCAACAACTACTTGCCTTCTTGTCCTCCCTCTCCGTCATTCAAAAACATCAAGGCTGCCAGTCATTGCATAATAATTCAAATCATTCCACTAGCCCTCCCTCCTACCTTTGTCACAAAACTTACTGCTCCTAGGGCTGATATCCCTTTCCTCTATGCATGAAAGACATGGAATACTACTACTACTACTTTTTGTTCTATGTGAAACTGAAGTAGCTTCAGAGGAAGGCGACATGCCCAATCGAAACCAAACACAAACATGGGTTGACACCAAAAAGTGGGGATTACTGCATCACAAATGTTTTTGGACATATATGATTCAACAACTTCTAGAATGTTTGAAACGTTATTGAATATGCATGACAAGAATATTTCTCCCCTTAAAAACAAAGAAGTAGAATAAAAAAAAGATAAACCAAGCCCATACAAGAATATTTCTCCCCCTCAATATTACAATAAAGCACTGATTACTCAAATACTCCCCCTCAAGTAGATAATCCAAAAGCGAGTACGCAAAATGTGGCAACAACTTCTTGATCAGTATGAAGTGGCATTTGGAGTAGAAGTAAACAACAACATGCAGACATCAATAGACTAGAGAGTGTTGGAACACAAGACCAGAGAGTGCTGGTATACAAGAAGCAGTGTTCAACACTCATAGCATACAAAGCACAGACAAGAAAAGAGTCAATTGTGCGCAAGGCACAAACACACCAGATAGTGCTGACACACATCAACAGAATGTAGACGATGTAGTCGGTTAGAAGACCAGTGTGCGAAGTAGCAACCAGACAAAGGACTCTAAGATCCAATGTAGATGAAACTCCATTATGTATATGTAATCTCACCAACAAAAATCTTCATCATCTTTTCATAAGATTTCCATCACAACAGCAAACCTCACAGTCCAAAGAGTGTGGGTCATAGTAGTAGTAGTGGTCGACATGTGCAGGACACATACAAAGAGTCAACGTGCAAACAGAGTGCAGACAAGTAGAGTCAACGTGCAAATAAAGAACATATAGTGCAAAAACATAACAACAAATAAAATGTGCTAATGATAGCACGAGTAGCAAGAATGGCATCTTTGTATAGAATATCAATAGCAAATGTGCATATGAAGTAACATCCGATGAACGTATATAACATGTGAAGTAGATAACTTCATAGCATAGTAGAGGTAGAAGATGATGAATAAGCTCCACAAGCTCTTCATGTGGAAGAAAGTGTGGGTATGTATGTCCAAAGAGCCAATCATATGATGATTGTAATAGGGCATTACATACCTGATTTGATAATGATAAAGGTAATTCCGTCCATTATGTTTGTCTCAATCATGAGATGATGATACATACATAAGTAGATATCTAAAGAATGATGTTACTCAATAAAATGTCTTGAGGTTCAGGACCAAAATAATGAGATCATATGTATGATAAGAGTACATACATTCTTGTTACGTCCCTGGTCGAATATTACCGTGGAAGCAAAATAGACAACAGTAATACATAAGACTAGAGTGTGTGTTGGTTGATGACAAAATCTCATCAGTCATGATACGTGATATCAAACCAAACACATAGGTACTTGTTATAAACAATGTAGCGGAGAAACCCACCTTGAGAGTGATACATGGAGACCATGCAATGGTAGTCAGAATCATCTCTCATAGTGATAGTGGTGATTGTGGTTCTTAGACCTGAAATCACTACACTCATCACTTGTTCGATGTATTTAGACACCATCCAATGAGACCTTGAATAAGGGTTGCCATAAAGGTGATGCTCGGGTACACTGTAACACATGGGGACTGAGTGCGAGTGATCTAGATGGGATTTGTCCCCCTATAAGGGATTGATATCCATGCCACTTGATAAACGAGACTGAAAAATGTATGACCATACTCATGTGACTCAATATGTGAGCTCACATGCATCTCAGACAGTCTGCTCTAGTTCAAAGAACATGGATGAACATTGAGAGGATGACGATTCCATGTCTCGAGTTCAATCTGGATATCAAAGACCAAGGGACTGTACGATCATGGTACCACTGATCACAGATTGTAGGTTGAAGTTGTTCTCCAACTTTCCAAATTACTTGGGTAGCAATAATGTGTTGCTAGATACCGCTCATTGCTTGTGATGTCATAAATTGGTATGAACATTCACTGCCAACGTAACTTGGGACCTATAGGTTCACACACATAGGATGCACTTAGAATAAGAGTTTATTCATGAATGATGTTTAACTTGATTACTAAAGGGTTTAGGTATTCAATTAAACAGCTGAGGTTGAAGATTGACTGGCTAGACTGTGAACCGACTGATTCATGTGTTGAACCAATCGATTCAAGTGTCAGGTCAATACAAACAACAATTGGCTGAATATTTGCCTGAGCTGGAAATTGAAACGACCATTTCACAAGTGAAACAGCCATTTCATGTATGAAACGACCGTTTCAAAAGTTAAACGACCGTTTCATGATATGAAGCGACCGTTTCATGAAGTGAAATGACCGATTCATCATCTGGATCATCCGGTTCAATGATCAATTCGATTGGATCAAGGATTAATGTTGATGTCATGATTGTGCATTAATCAAATATTAAAAGCCAATATGTTTGCAAACAGGAAACATGCTGAACCAACCGGTTGGATAGTGAACCGACTGGTTCACCATTTGCAGGTACCAAAACATTCATGAAAAGTTGTCTCTTCGACTCCCAGATGGACTAGAAACACTGACCCTGACCCTCCTATAAATAGAGGGGTACTGGGAGCTTCCCAGATACAATGATAAGCTATGACAATTGTTGTCCTCTTTGGTTTTGGTAACCAGAGAGCCTTGAGCAAGTTCTACCCGTCAAAGAGAGGAACAACAAAGGAGAGACAATTGGGAGAGTGAATCAACTCTACCAGGTTGACGTTCGAAAGGACAACTCCTTCCCGTTGGCTTTGATAACGCAACTGGAGTCCCCGTGATCTGCGTGGACTACTCTGGAGGCGAGAGGCACTTGCCCCATTAGGACACATACAACCGCTGTCTGTCGTGATCAACCAGGAAGCTACCGTTGTTGCCGTCCAAGTGCAACTTGAAAAAAGGCGCATGCTGCTGCAACAAGAGTTGTCGCTGGACTTGCTCCAGGACCAGGTATAACTTTTGTTATCCTCTTTCCTAGATGCATTGTTGTTGACGTGATCTGCTAGTTAGAGAATAGGGCATTGATTTTTTTGTTTTGTTTCCACTGCCTTATCTGTTGCCCCAATTTCCCAACAGAAAGATCGGTAATAACAACAGAAGGATCCATAAAGATAGCAACATAAATAAATTGTTCCTCTTTTCATCTCTCCTCCATCTCATCACTTCCCTCTACTCATCATCCTCTATTCTTCCCCTCACTCCAACCACGAAAAGAGTAAGAGAGTGGTTGGGGTAGAAAGACAGAAACAATGGTAGAGGAAAGGGTTATGTAGGCAAAATGTGAAAGAGGTAACTGATAACTCGACTCAAAGTGAAGCCTGACCAGACTAGAACTAGAGAAAAAATTAGATTTGATAAGGATTTGATTAGTTAGGCACAATGTGTATATGGAAGGTAAGGCAAGCTTCACGAGGTAGGCAATATGTATGTAGGATTCGAAGGGGGTGGGGCTTAGAGAACAAAACAAAAATGGCTAGAAATGGAAGATAAGTGTTGTAAGGATTAAAATAGGGACACACCATGTATAGAAGCCTCCGCCATGTTATAGAACAATCATAGATGATGTTGCACGCTAAGACATAGAAACAATAGCAGGTGACATGGCGTGTTGGTGAATCCACACCGTATCAAGTGACAGTTAACGCTAATAGCAAGTCACACCTCGTGTCTAGAGGAACTTGGGAGTTGGTGGATCCACCTCCTGAGTGCAAGCCTGTTGGCTGCAGATGGGTATATGCTGTGAAGTATCAACCTGATGGAACGATGGAACGTCTGAAGGCATGCCTGGTAGCCAAAGGGTATACTCAAACCTATGGTATTGACTATTTTGAGACATTCTCTCCTGTTGCAAGACTTAATTTTGTCCGAGTTCTCCTTTCTGTTGCTATCAATTTAGATTTGCCTCTTATTCAACTGGATGTTAAAAATTCTTTTCTGTTTGGTGATCTTTAAGAAGTGCTCTATATGGAGCAACCACTTGGGTTTTTGCTCAGGGGGAGTCACACAAGGTTTGTCGTTTAAAGAAATCTATTTATGGACTCAAGCAGAGTCCTCGGACATGGTTTGAAAAATTGAGCAAGATACTGACTACCTTTGGGTTTCTGAGATCACATGTTGATCACTTTGTCTTTACTAAAAAGACATCTTCTGGTATTGTGATTGTGATTGTTTATGTTGATGATATTATTCTTTCTGGCAGTGATACTACTGAAATTCAGGCTACTAAAACACACTTGTGCAAGCGTTTTGCTACTAAAGACTTGGGGAAGCTGTGATATTTTCTGGGCATTGAGGTGTCCAGAACTTCTAGTGCTCTTGTCTTATCTTAGAGGAAGTATGTTCTTGACCTTTTACAGGAGGCTGGGATGCTTGGAGCGCATCCTGCTGATACTCCTCTGGATCCCAATGTTAATTGGGATGATGAAGCTTCTATGTTTCCAGACAATAAAAAATATAGGAGACTGGTTGGTAAGATGATTTATTTGACTGTCACTAGAGTTGATATCTCTACTGCTGTTGGTCTTCTTAGCAGGTATCTGGATAAGCCTAGACAGTGTCACTGGGATGCTCTTTGTAATATTCTGAGATACCTTAAGAAATCTCCTGGCAAAAGCCTCTGTTATAGAAAGTGTAAAAAATAAGATTCAATGCAATGGAATGGGATGAATACAAGACTGGACGCACTCTCCTTTATATAGGAGAGGGGAGACACCCTAAGACTTAAGACGCAAGTAATCTAAACGGGATGAGATACAAAAGCCCACTAACTAATTAACCTATTAACTAAATAGGCTAATATATACTCTTTAACACTCCCCCTCAAGCTGGATCATGGGTGAAACACATGTCCAAAGCTTGGAGGTTACAAGACTCGAAAGATAGATATCACTCCCCATACGAAAATTGATACTCCCCCTTAATTAATACCCTCCCTGAACCATGTGGTGACAATGCCATTCTTCTTTGAAATTGTATTCTGCAGACTGAAGATCCTCGGGCTTTGAAGGTATTTGGAGTGCATCTAGAATGAAGAGCATATGAAGAATGGAACCTGATACTATAATTCACCACTTGGAGCAGACGATCCTCAACACCATCACTACGTCATCTTCATTGGATTACGTACTTAACGCGACATGAACGCGGATGCCCAATGTCGATGTAGCAGTAGCGGAATCTTCGAATTGTCTGAGAAAACGTGCATAACGTGGTACAAACACGAATGGACGATATGCTGGTGATACGATGCAAGTACCATAACTTTTTCGTATGAACCTTGGGGTCTTGACAGGAAAGGAGATATCATCCATCAAGGAAAGTCCCAACTCCCAAGTAGATCAGCAACAAGTGATGTCGAAATAGCAGATGTGGCTCGGAGAAGACGTGATGAAGCAACTCGGTGAAGATAAACTGGATGAATCAACCTTGCAGAAGTAGATTAGCAGGCTTGCTGAGCTTCTGAAAATCTGAAGAAGCACCCTCTGTCTCATGTGAATGCAGTTGAAGTACACCATCAACACCTGACGTACATAACGTGGTACGAACGCGGATAGCTCGGTGTTGATGCTAAATGAAGATCCTTCATTGTTGTCTGGAAGTAAAGAACGAATGTGCTGAACAATGCGAAGCTCCATGAAGATAATAGCCTGGAAGATATATAGCCTGAATACATGTATCATCTCTTCTCATACTCTCTCTCTCATACATACTCTCTCTCTCTCTCTTCTCATCTCTTCCTCTCTTCTCTATCCCCCCCGCACACCAAATACGACGAGAGTGAGTGTTTGGTGTGGAGAAATGGACATATGACCCCCCCCCCCCCCCCCCCGCACTGTGGAAAGGGATACACACATAATATGGGTGGGTGGGAAAGGAATCGACAGATTTGAGAGGATTTTGTGATATGGAGATGTGTAATATGTGGAGAATGAAACCGATAATCAGAGAGAATATGCTAAATGGGTCAATGTAAGATCCGGATAGAAAAATAAATTGATCTAGTCCCGCCCCGCGAAAAATCCGATTAGGCTAAAATTTGGATCCGATTAGCAAAGATATGACCGATTAAGGATCCGAATAAGCATGCATCTGGTATATGGGGCAATAGATAGGGCTGTTTGGTAGCGGTGGAGAGTGATGGGTGACCGTGCTTCAGCCAAGGATAGACGAAAACGTTGGGGCAACAACGACGAGATGGAGAGCAGCAGTGGAGCAGCGACCAGGGGCATGGATGACGACGACGACTGAATGGTGTGATCGGCGGCTTGGGATATGGATGATATGGCAGCAACACAGCAGTAGGATAAATGACGATGATTGTGTTGCTCGATTGATGTAGCACTTGGCCGCAACGAAAGAGTCAAAGAGATGATACTGGTCTCCTGTACGGCTCCGGAGATATTGCATGCCATGAGGCTACATGCGGAGTCAAGTGCGAAGCCTCTCCTTATGAGACGACGAAGGTTGGAGCTAAGGACATCAGCGCGATGCATCAGTAGATGGTTGCTGAATAATGCGAGTGTGATGGCGTCGACAGATGCGGATGATGGTTGCTTTTTACTGGCCGCTCGAAATAATGGCTGGGTGATCGCCGTTGGCGGCGTGCTGCTGACGGAGATGGCGCTTGGCGGCTGTTGTCGCTAGCGGATGGCAGCACTTTTGCTGTTGCTACTGACGGCGACACTGATTGCGCGGGATAGAGGTGTGGTGGCGGCTCTGTCTGTTGCTGGCGGCGGCGTTTGCACGAGAAGGATGATGATGGTGCCGGGAAGGTGATGGTGCCGACGCACGGAAAGAAAACTAGATCGTTTGAGAAAGAGAAAGATATGCCATGGAGGCTGGGAGATGCCTGGCGGGCAGCCGGCCTAAGCCATGGCAACGACGGAGGCCGCCCGCAGGCGGGGGTTCTTCCTCTCGGTTGCTCTCTGGAAAAGACGAGCGGCGACAGCTAGGGCCGTGTGCGCGCTGGAAAGGAGAGGGAGGAGGGGCGGCGGCTAGGTTTCCCTCAAGAGCGAACGCGCTCTGTTCACGCATGAATCACTGTTCACCGCCGAAGTTACTGTTCTCGCCGCCGTTACTGTTCACCGCTCTGATACCATGTAAAAAATAAGATTCAATGCAATGGAATGGGATGAATACAAGACTGGACGCCCTCTCCTTTATATAGGAGAGGGGAAACGCCCTAAGACTTAAGACGCAAGTAATCTAAACGGGCTGAGATACAAAAGCCCACTAACTAATTAACCTATTAACTAAATAGGCTAATATATACTCTTTAATAGAAAGCATGGACACTGTTATCTTGAAGGCTATTTTGACTCTGATTATGCTGGAAGTAAGGTTGACAGGAAATCTACTTCAGGCTACTATACATATGTTGGAGGCAATCTTGTCACTTGGGGGAGCAAAAAACAAAATGTTGTTGCTAGATCCAGTGCTGAGGATGAATACAGGACTATGGCCCACACTGTTTGTGAACTGCTATGGGTACAATCTCTCTTGAAAGACTTCGGTGTGGAGTCTTCTACTGCTATTCCTATGCATTGTGAAAAAAAAGCTGCCATCTTCATTGCTAATAATCCTGTGTATCATGAGCATACAAAGCACATTGAAGTTGACTGCCATTTTATCAGAGAAACTATCTTGTCTGGTCGGATTTGCACTCCATTTACTCGCTCAGAAGATCAAGTTGCTGATATTTATAGAAAGCTGTTGGCAAAGAAGCATTTTAACTCTCTTGTGGACAAGTTGGGCATGATTGATATCTATGCTCCAACTTGAAGGGGAGTGTTAAATAATGTCTTTATTTATTCTGTTTGCTATTTTACTTTTCTATATGGACCTACTTGTAATTGTTCCACTATATATATATATTTATATATATATATATATATATTGGATACACACAATGTGTAACCCTACGGTTTCTCACTTTGCCTTTCTCATATATATATATGTATGTATATATATATTCAGGGTAGAATACACTTGAGTGTACAGATCGCACGCTACACTCAAGTGGTGTTTTCATATCAAGAGTATTTTTTTTGTAAAATGTAAATCTTTGATCTTCATTGTCATACTATAATTAGGCTACATACAAATTTGAGCCCATTTGGACGAGTGTAACTCACTCATCCAAGGGAAACAAAATCGACGCACAAAACTAATTTGAAATGTATTATTTTTGTGGTCTTTATAACATGACCTATAAATGCCCAAATGGGCTCAAATTTTACATATGAGCTATTCCGAACATGTTTAAGATCAACATATTAGAAATAAAAAAAAATATTGCATCATGGAAAACTATTGAGTGTATTTTGCTCCAGATACACTTGATGTATTCCAGCCTGACCCTCTCTCTCTCTCTTTCTATATATATATATATATATATATGGGATTAAGAGAGGCATTCTCTCCCCCTCTCCCATGCCTGTGGCGGAGGCCGGACGCCCGGGAGGGTGGTATAAATATAAGATTAAGAGAGAAATATTTCTCCCCCCTCTCCCATGCCCGTGGCGGAGGCCGAACGCCCGAGAGAGTGGTAAATCAAGACGGCAACTGGGATTTGAACTCGGGTCCCTTTGTTAGGGGACATCGTGCTTGACCACTTGAGCCACTCCTTGTCGGCAAGAAAAAACATGCAAATAACCGCTAGATCATTATTAACTGAAATTGTAGAAGGCAAGATTTTAACCCGCACCTCATAGCAGAAGACAATAACCACAGACCGATCGACCATCAGTGGTGGCTTTAAAAATAGGTAATACATACACAAGGATTTGAACTTGAGACCTCTCGGATATGATTGCAGCCACAAACCATTCCACCAAGTACATGTTTGGTATATATATATAAATATATATGTGAGAAGAGATGAGGAGGAGAGGAGACGAACCGAGAGATTTTTTGGTTGCAAGGAGCAGCTTCCATGAGAGGGCAATAACCGTCTCTCTTCTTTTTATATATTAGGGTAAGATACATAGTGGTACAAAGGATAAAATAATAGAGAAACAATAAAACAAATAATATAATAAAGATAGAACCAGGAGGCAGATCGCCGATTTCCGCCGCTGTTCCACTGACGACACCATCGATAGGACTGTCGATGGTATCGACAGAGTGCTGTTGTGTTGCTGTGATAATCTCGATACCATCGACCTCCTGTCGATGGTATCGACAGGGATGCAGGTTGTTTCACACTCCCCCTCAAGCTGGAGAGTACACATCGTATATGCCCAGCTTGCCACATAATCTCTGAAAAGCTGTCGGACCCAAAGGCTTTGTCAAGATATCCGCCAGTTGATCTTCAAACTTGATGTATGGCGTCACAATAGTGCCATCTTTGATTTGATCACGAATAAAATGGCAATCAACTTCTACATGCTTTGTACGCTCATGAAAGATAGGATTCCTAGCAATGTGTATAGCAGACTGGTTGTCACACTTGAGCTCCATAGAAGACATAATAGTGATTTTTAACTCAGAAAGAACAGATTTGATCCATTGTAGTTCACAACATGCATGAGCCATAGCACGGTATTCAGCCTCAGTGATGGATCTAGCTACCACATGCTGCTTTTTGCTTTTCCAAGTAATCAAATGATCACCTAGGAAAGTACAATAGCCTGATGTAGACCTTCTATCAGTATGATCACCAACCCAATCTGCATCTAAATACCCTGTGAGAGTCAAAGTAGATGGAGGCACCTTGGGTTTAGAATATGTGATCCCTTTACCAGGAGTACTCTTCAGATATCTCAGAATCCGGCAAACTGCTGTCCAGTGTGACTGTCGTGGTGAGTGCATATGCTGACTCACGACGCCAACAACAAAAGAAATGTCAGGTCGTGTAACGGTCAAATATATTAGCTTGCAAACTATTCTCCTGTAATATCCTGGATCTGAGTACTCAACATCATCAACCGTCTCCTTGATGTGATAATCCATAGCAGTAGATACCGATTTAGATTTAGTCATGCTTGTTTCCTGTAGTAAGTCAAGCACATATTTCCTCTGATATAGATTGACACCTGCATGAGATCTAAGCACCTCAATGCCCAGAAAATATCTCAGTTTACCCAGATCCTTCGTTTGGAAGTGTCTCTGCAACCCTTCCTTCACACGAGATATGCCTGTAGAATCACTGCCAATAATCACTATGTCATCAACATATACAACAATAATGACATAGCCAGAAGAAGAGCTAGAGTAGAATAAAGAGTTATCAGTCATGGAGCGAGAAAAACCCATCTGGAGTACAACCTCACTGAACTTGTCAAACCAAGCTCGAGGAGACTATTTCAGCCCATATATGGCTTTCTTCAATTTACACACCTTCTGACATCCCCCCTGAGCAACAAACCCAGGAGGTTGCTCCATATATACCTCTTCCTGTACGTCACCATGTAGAAAGGCATTCTTAACATCAAGCTGAAATAGGGGCCAATCAAAGGTAGTAGCCAGAGAAATAATAATCCACACAGAATTTAGACGAGCTACTGGAGAAAAGGTCTCAAAGAAATCAACTCCATAGGTCTGTGTGTAGCCTTTTGCTACCAATCTGGCCTTCAACCTCTCAACGGATCCATCCGGATTATGTTTGATGGTGAAAACCTATCTGCAACCCACTGCTTGCTTCCCTGCAGGTAAGTCAACAAGATCCCATGTGCCATTATGTAAAAGAGTTGACATCTCAAGTTGCATTGCCTGTTTCCAGCCACTGTCCTTCATAGCATCATAGTGATTCCTTGGTATATCAACAAAATCAATCCCAATAGAAAATGCACGGGCCTGCTTAGATAAGTGGGACAGACAACACACATTTGTAATAGGATGTCTAATCGTACAAGAACGAGTACCTTTCCGAACAGCAATAGGAAGATCAAGATCTGATGCTTCGGCAGGAATCTCGTGAGTAGAAGACGATGAGGAAGGCTCAGGGACTGGTGTCGCTGCCTCTTCTGGATCTTGTCTGCCTCGCCTACTATAAACATATGGGTACTGCTGAATAACAGGCCTGTCTGCTGCCTGCTCGTCCTGAATAAAAGTATAATCAGGAATGATGGGTGGCGCTCCCTCACTCTGCACAGATGGTGCCACTCTCTTACTCTGAAAATCTGGTGGCACTCCGTCTCTCAACTGCTCCCCCTTACTCATAGCGTCGGAGAAATATGGAGTGGTCTCATGAAAGGTAACATCCCTAGACACAAACATGCGACGAAGACTAGGACAGTAACACTTGTATCATTTGCTAGTACTAGAATAACCAAGGAACAAGGTTTTAATAGACCTAGGAGAAAGTTTGTCCGCCTTAGGGTCAAATTATGGACAAAAGAAGTGCAACCAAACACTCTAAGGGGAACAGAGAAGGGCTGATCCGTGGGTCGTAACTCAGAGAAAGGAGTTTGTCCTTTAAGAACAGAGGATGGTTGTCTATTAATTAAGAAGCAAGCGGTTAAAAGAGCTTCAGACCAGAATTTCTTAGGCACATTGGATTAAAACATGATCGAACGAGCAATATCAAGAAGGTGGCGATTTTTCCTCTCCGCCACCCCATTTTGTTGAGTGTGAGGACAGGATGTGCGATGGATCATGCCCACAGAATTGCAAAAATCAGACATAGCCTTTTAAACATACTCTAAAGCATTATCAGATTGGAGAGTTTTTATATTGCAGTCAAACTGAACTTTTATTTCTTTATGAAAATGTTTCACAATAGATAGCACAAACTCTCGACTTTTGAGAAGGTAGATCCATGTAATGCGGGAAAAATCATACACAAAGGAAATAAAATAACAAAAACCATTATAACTCTGGTCTTTAACAGGACCCCATACATTACTGTGGACTAACTCAAAAGGACAAGATGCCTGCTTATTGACACGATTGTGATAAGACAACCTATGATGTTTTCCCAGCTGACATGACTGACACTCTAAAGATGACACTTGGGACAACTCAGATTCCAACTTCCGTAGGCTCTCTAACGACAGATGTCCATATCTGCAATGCCATAGTAATGGGGAACCACTCAACAGGATGGATGAAGATGAAGCAGATACTGGGCGAGGCAGACTGTCACCGTGGAAAAGGTAGAGATCACCTTTCGTAGGCCCCCTACCAATCGTCCTCATACTCTTGAGATCCTGTAAAACAAAACAAGAAGGCCCAAATGTTACCGTACATTTTACAGTGTCAATCAATTTTGCAACAGAAAGAAGATTAAAAGGAAACTTAGGCACAAAGTGTACATATTTAAGATCAATCTTAGGTGTTAGAGAGACAGGTCCACTAGCTAGCACTCTCCTCACTGAACCATCTGCCAATGTGACAGATTGGTGAGGGATATACGAGTCAATAGATTGGAGCAATCTCTTCCTATCAGTCATGTGCTGTGATGCGCCAGAGTCAACCACCCATGATGAAGTAGAGCCAGAAGTTATGAGAGATGTAGCCTGATTACCCGCAGTAGATGCCATGTTTGCTGATGAAGAACATGAAGATCCCACACTCATGTGCTGTGTAGCCTGAATGAACCGATCATACTCCTCCTGAGTAAGAGTGATGCCAGTCCCAGAATTGGTGCCCACAGTTGAAGATGGAGAGGAATCTGTAGAGGTGGCACTGTGTACTACCCCCACAGGAGGTGCAGCAGGTCTCCCTTGTTTCTTCCAACACTTCTCCACTGTATGTCCTGGTTTGTCACAGAAAGTACACTTCGGACGTGTCCCACGTCCTCTGCCCATACCAGGTCGTCCTCCTCTCACCGCAGCAGCGACGAATGCATGAGACTCCCTAGAAGATATAGTAGAGACAAGATTAACAGACTCAAAAATAGACTGTTGAATTCTCGAATAGGCTTCCACAAAACTTGGCAATTTATCAGAAGCCAGAATGACGCTCCGGGAAGAACCGCAAATGGGATTAAGCCCGGATAGAAATTTAGCAGTAACTAGGTCGTCTCTGTCTTTTATCTGTGCAGCAACTGTCACAATAGTAGCTCAGCTCTTGAGCAAGTGCTTGAATAGCTCCAAAGTATTCCTCAAGAGATCTATCACCCTGCCTCTCAGCAAACAGACGATCATATATCATGAATAGTCGAAGAGCATTCTTCTCCTGGGAATAGTGCTGCTTCACTGCGTCCCATATCTCTTTAGCTGTAGCATAGAACATAAACCTAGCCGCAATTGCAGGTTCCATACTATTCCATAACCAAGTCTTCACAAGACTGTAATAACGCTTCCATTCAGCGTATCCTTTATCAGTAGTGTCCAGGGGACCTGAGTCAACATGTCTCGCCTTGTCGCGAGATTCCAAGATAGTGTGAACAACGTTCATCCATAGTAGATAGTTTTTCCCGTTGAGCTTGATGGAGGGGATAGGAGACGCCTCGCTATAGGAAGTCTTGGTGTCCATTTTAAACGGGAACTTAGTGACGGATTGATACACGTCACAGAGAAAGCTGAGGTGACGGAGAGATACACGTCACGGAGATAGATGAGGTGACAGAGAGATAGACGTCACAACATAAAAACACAGATAAATGCGTTACTGACGCATTCACAACCTCCAATCGATTGTCCTAAGCACACATGAAGGATATGTGATTAGGATAGCATTCTGGAAGAGACGAGTCCCTCGGATTGGGCTTTAGATAGCCGTTGGATCACCCGGAGACTCCCAAACAACAGTTTCGGCTCCCGAGAACTGGCCGAAAATTGCTGTAAATCAACCAGAAGCTTGCTAGCGGCTCCGGTCCTTGGTGGCTAGATCTACAACAACGAGGGAAAAACTGCTATCGATCTAGCGATGAAGACGGCTAGCGGTTGCTAGCCCAGCAGCACCCGCGCCGGTGGCAGACTGCTGTTCCTGCCGGCCCGACGACCGAGGTGGCCGCGACGCCTAGAGAAGTGGGGCGGCAGCGGCGGCTGGGAGGGAGAAAGGAGGCGGGAAGGCTGTGGCGGCGACTTGTTGAGGAAGCGGGGCGGCGGATCAAAGCCACTCTGATACCATGTGAGAAGAGATGAGGAGAGGAGACGAACACCGAGAGATTTGTCGGCTGCAAAGAGCAACTTCCATGAGAGGGCAATAGATGTCTCTCTTCTTTTTATTTATTAGGGTAAGATACATAGTGGTACAAAGGAAAGAATAATAGAGAAACAATAAAACAAATAATATATTTAAGATAGAACCAGGAGGCAGATCGCCGATTTCCGCCGCTGCTCCACTGTCGATGGTATCGACAGAGTGCTGTTCTGTCGCTGTGATAATCTCGATACCATCGACCTCCTGTCGATGGTATCAACGGGGATGCAGGTTGTTTCACAATATATATATATATACACACACACATTGGAATTAGGTAAATATATTCCGATTTCCTCCTAAAATTATAGGAGGTTAAGAGTTACATGTAGGCCCAATGCCATACATCCAGAAAAGAGTTACAACTCACACATCTATCTAATGTGCATCTTACGTTTCACACATTTACAAATTTTTACAACAATATTCATATCATTTACATCAACTCCTCGATGTCTTCTAGCATTTCGTTCCTCCCATAAATGGTAGAATAGAGCAGCAAAAAGAAGTTTCTTCCTATCATCATTTCCACAATTCGTCAACATCCTTCTCGGATCACCCGTTAGCTGAATTTGTTTCTTGAATTCCTTGCACACCATCTCCCATATGTCACTTGTGAATTTACAGTCACCCACAAGATGATTATGGGATTCTTCCGCCTCTTGGCACAACAAGCACATCGTGGATACGTCATAGTTCCACCCCTTTATCCTGTCAAGAGTGGCAAGAATAGTGTGCAGAATTTTATATACACACATACTCCATTTTGGCACAAACCTACCGGTCCAAATCTATTCTCCCAACCTGTCCTTTGCGCCCCTTGAGCGAGTCACCTCCCACATGCATGTCTTTGGATCTTTGACCTCCATCCTCCCATGTCATGGGCTACAAACAAGTGTTTAACTTGCTTCCATATTTCCATCATAATATTGATGATGCACGAATAACCTTGTCTTTGGATTGAAGTCAAACCCTCTTGGATATCTCTCCCTCATCCATTTACCCCATGTTGAGGAACATTCTTAATAGGTGATGACTCTCCGCATTGTCCCCCATTTTGCTTTGTCTCTGGGTGTTTAGAGATTCAGTCCTCCTTCATCTCTTGAAAGCGCCAATCTAGCATATTGTATAGGATGGTGTTCGCTTGCCCACAGAAAGTTTGCCATCATCTTCATCCTATCCAAGACAACCCAGAATCTCCCCTTGTTGCACCCAAAAGACAAGAAGACCTTCAATAGCAGCTTTAATTAGTGTTTCTCGTCCCGCCATGGATGTCTTTTGTGTCGGCCATCTATAAATCATTTCCTTCACACTGTCAATGCATTCGGCAAAGTCCTTAACATGCTGGTTGCCTCCAGTTAGAGGGAATCCCAAATATTTTGTTGAGAAGTCCCCTCTTTCCACTCCCATAGCCTCCACTAGCCCGTCTTCCATCTGGTAGCAATTCTTGGATAAGAAAATATGTGTTTTGTTTGGATTCACACACAACCCCGTCTGCTTACCAAACTCATCAAGCATATTTTTGAGATTTATTAGAGAATGCAGCTTGGCTTCTACAAAGACTAACACATCATCTGCAAAGATCAGATGGGTCATTACCTTTGTTCCATGGACTGTGTAGGTCTTGATCTCCTTCTTTATCTCTGCTTGTTGCATCTTCTGTGTAAAATACTCCATGACTATCACAAAGAGGAGAGGTGAGAGGGGATCTCCTTGACGCAGACCATTACCACCTCTGAACATACCTGTAGACGTGCCATTAATCAGAATAGAAAAGCTTGTAGTGCCGACACATTGCTTCATCCAGCATATCTGTTGCTCATTGAATCCCATTTGTTCTATAATCCGCCATAGTTTTTCCCATCTGACACTATCATAGGCTTTAAAGACATCCATTTTTAGGCAGGCTTTCATGCTTCCTCTCATGACATTGTAGTCTAGTAGAAATTCCTCCGCCAATAAAGCACAATTACTAATGCTTCTACCTGCCACAAAAGCCCCTTGATTTGTAGAAATTAGGTAGGGAAGAACCATCTTCAATCTTGCATCCAGAATCTTAGCAATGATTTTATATTGTACGAAGCAACATGCAATAGGTCTAAAATCAACAAGAGAGGAAGTGACCTTCTTCTTTGGAATGAGAACTAGGAAAGAATGATTTACCTATCTCACCATGTTACCTCCTTCTAAGAACCGGCTTACATATGCAACCAAGTCATCCTTGATGGTGTCCCAAGTCTTCTTATAGAAGAAAGCATTAAAACCATCTGACTTGGGGGATTTGTTGCTGCCAATACTCCAAACTGCTTCCTTAACCTCTTGTTTATTGGTTCTTCTAGTAAGGATATTGTTGTGTGTGCTTGAAAGTTTGAACCTCCACTTCATATCCTCCTCTTTTACGTCATTATCAAACCTCTTGTTGTATAATGACGTGTAGAAATTTATAGCATGTTCCTCCAAGTCTTTTTGTTTATTGACCACTCTCCCATCAACATCTATCAATTCAGAAATAATATTACCAGCCTCTCTTCTTTTAATAGCAGTGTGGTATAGCTTGGTGTTTCTATCCCCATCTTCCATCCACTTCTCCCTGCACTTTTTCCAGTAGAATTTTTCCTCTACTTTCTTCAGGTCCTCAAGAATCTTCTTCAACTCCCTATCCTTTTCAATCAATACCGGGTTAAGGGGGTCAGCCTGCAATCTCTCTCTGTTCCCCTTACATTCTCTTTTAGTTTCTTCAATCAGATTTGGAATGTTTACTTCCTCCTTAGCCCACTTCTTAAGTGCGTTCTTTGTGCTTGCCAGCTTTTTTGCAAATACATACATTGGATTTCCTGTCACCTGTGTACCCCCAACCATCCTTTCTTATTACTTCATCAAACCCTTTCCATTCAACCAGTAGTTTAGAAATCTGAAAGGTTTCCTCTTCTGTTTTTTTCAGTAATCCGAACCAAGATGGGTGCATGGTCACTTAGTTCGGATCCTCCTGCCTTTACCTGCACATTAGGAAAAATTTGCAGCCATTCATCATTTACTAAAGCTTTGTCCAGTTTGTTCGCTATCCTGTGCTCTGGCCCTCTCTCATTGTTCCAAGTGAAGATGTCACCTTCCACCATTGGTAGTTCATGAAGCCCTGCTTTATCAATAACCTGATTGAAAGCATCCACCTCCACATTCAGTGCTAATCTTCTCCCCTTCTTCTCAGCCTGTAGACGAACAATATTGAAGTCACCAATCACCAACCACGGTAGGTTTACCTGTTTGGATAGAGAGACCAAATCTTTGCATAGGTCCAGCCTGACTTTGCCATCATTATGGCCATATACAACTATCATCCATATGCGTAATCCCCCATTATTCCTGCAGTCAACCGTAACATGTTGATCTGACATCTGTATCACTAAAACCTGCCATGCACTTGGTTTCCACGCCACATAGACTCTAGCAACCTCAACATCCTCCACATTAGAAACTTGTTCCCATCCTTGCAGAAACATGTATCTAATACTGTTTTTGTCCCACACCTTTATTTTTGTTTCTACCAAAGCAACTAAAGAATGACCGCTATTAGCAATCCACTCACGGATCTCCTTCTTGTTCGTGTCACATCCACCCTTAATATTCCACAGTAACATAGACATATCAAGGGTTTTTGGTTGACCTGGTACGCCTGATTGGCTCCTTCTTGTTGTCCTTCTTCACCTCTTGTTCTTTTTGTGTCACAACCTCTCCCTCTTCTTTGTCTGAGTCAGATAGAGCATCAATATATACATATATATGTGTATGTATATGTATGTATATATATATGTGTATGTATGTATGTATACACACACATTGCACACACATATTTGTACATTTATATATACATTTTGATTTATTCACATACACAATACAAAATATTAGAATATTTGTACATGTATTACACATAACCAAATGTTTATACTCATGTAAAGATATATATACATATTATACATGTATAAATATGTTCACATCCATATATATATGAATATTTATATATATATATATATATATATATATATATATATATATATATATATATATATATATATAGTGAAGCTGGAATACACTTGAGTATATTAGAGAAGCTATACACCTCAATCATTTTCCATCATGAAGCAGTTATTTTAAAAATCGAAACTGTCAGTCTTCTTATATATCTTAAGAACGCATTACATAATAAATTTGATTTTATTTGGACATTTACAGATCATGCATCTAAAGGAGGCAATAATCATGCATTTCAAATTAGTTTTATGCGTCAATTTTTTTGTCAATGGATGAGTGACTTACACTCATCTAAATGGGCTCAAATTTTGTGCAGGGCCTATTACTTTTGTAATTCTTGAGTTGTTTGTAAGGGTTAGGGTGCACAATGTGTGTACCCCGTATATTTATAAAGAGAACAATTACATATAGGTCCACATAGAATAGGAAAATAACAAGTGAATATAAAGAACTTAAATAAAACACTATTTAACACTCCCCTTCAAGTTGGAGCATAGATATCAATCATGCCCAACTTGTCCACAGGAGAGCTGAAATGTTTCTGGGCCAGCAGCTTTGTGAAGATATTAGCAACTTGGTACTCTGAGTGAGTAAAAGGAGTGCAGATACGACCAGTCAGAATAGCTTCTCTGATGAAGTGGTAGTTAACTTCAATGTGCTAGGTCCACTCATGAAAGACATGATTATTTGCAATAAAGATAGCTGCTTTATTATCACAATGCATGCGAACAGGAGCAGAAGATCCCACATCAAGTTCTTTTAGAAGAAACTGTACCCACAGAAGTTCACACGTTGTATGAGCCATAACACGGTACTCGACCTCAACAATAGATCTAGCAACAACATTCTACTTGCTCCTCCAGGTAACAAGATTTCCACAAATAAAAGTACAATAACCGGAAGTGGATTTCCTGTCTATCTTACTTCCTGCATAGTTAGAATCAGAATATAGCCTTCAAGAGAGCAATGACCATGTTTTCTATAGAAAAAGCCTTTACCAGGAGATTTTGTAAGGCCCCTAACCTCACTTAATGAGTTGAATGAGCTTAATTATCATAATTGAATTCTTATAACCCTAATATAACCTTGTGATATGCTTTGAAATCATAAGACAAGCTTAAGTTTCAAATTTGGTCCAATTTGGACACTGTTTGCGCAAGTTATGCAATTTTATGCACATTTTGGACTTTTCTGCAATTTACCCAATTGAGAGGTTTTCTTTGCAATTTATCACTTGCATTATGTTCCTTGGATATTCTATCATCATTCTTGAGCTTTTTGAGCCATGGGGTGCCTATTTAAACCTTGGTTCGAAGGTGTTTTCTCCAAGGGTAATTTAGGGTTTTCCCCTTCACGGATGAGCTACCTTTAGTAGCTATCAAGTAATGAATTATTTGATTGGTTGGGAAATTCGACAAAGGAAAGCTAAGAAGGTCTATACACATGGTGGGGGAGCTGCTTGTGTGTGTGCTTGTATATTCTTAATAAATTAAGGCCATGGACACTTAGATAGATACTAGAACTTCAACTTTTTCCTTTTCTTTATCTTAAAGTGTCATATACTTATCCCCAAGCACCAAAATGAGCCGTTTTCTCTCCACCACCTCCCTCCTCCCAACCTCGTTCTCCCTATGTTCAGCTGCGAATTTTGCTGCCCAAGGAAGAAGAAAGTGGGGATCTTCTTGGAGAAAGGCTCTAAGGTTGAAATTGACTTCATTTTAGGGTTGAAAAAGCTTCCTTCTAGTGATGTTAACCTAAAAGTGTAAGAATTCCCTTCTTTCCTCCGTCTATTTCTTTGTTATCCTTCCTCCTAGCTTTCTCCAGGTTGGAACCTTGCTGTTCGATGGTAGAAATTGCTCTAAAGCTCTAAAACCCTACCTTTCTTGCTCCTTATGCTTAGGGTTTGATCATTTGATGAAGAAAAGTGCTAGATGGACGAATTCATAGCTTACTCTTGGATTTTCTACCCTACATGCTCGAGATTTCTTCCGTGTGGGGTTTTATCTTCTCATTAGAGGCAAGTTTTATAACTTGCTCCATGTTTATTGCTTACCATAAGCTTTCTAGATCATGTTCTTGCTTGAAAATGATGATCCATGCACTAAAAAGCTATGCTTGACTAGGATTTCAATTTTATAATGTTTCCTGTTCTGATTTCAGTTATATATGAACCTGTGATCATGTGTACATTATTCCTAAGGTATCATATGACTTGGATCAGGTTGTTTTGACAACCTATAGTGCTAAACACCTATCAAACAATGGTCAATTTTAGGGTTTAAAGCTGATTTCTTCTATAAACCATGACCCGATGATAGTACCATTACAACAACCCTATGGTGTTGTCTTCATAACAGCTCATGGTCGTGATCAAGGGTGTCAAATGATGGTGACAACCTATGGTCACCCCCTTAGGTCAGGTTTTGGATCAATTAGAAGTACAATGATCAACCATTAAGTACCCTACTGATGTTATCAATCAATGATGACATCATCTTAATATTTGATGCTGATTAATGAATATAGTGTTGATCTAACAACCTATAGTGATTTAATGATCACAAATGATGGCAGATCAGGTCTCTACAATCTATGGTGAGTTAATCATATAGTTTTAGCATCAATT
This sequence comes from Alisma plantago-aquatica, assembly GCA_963693085.1. Classification (NCBI taxonomy): domain Eukaryota; kingdom Viridiplantae; phylum Streptophyta; class Magnoliopsida; order Alismatales; family Alismataceae; genus Alisma; species Alisma plantago-aquatica. The sequence continues at coordinate 572,676,943 of OY856411.1, forward strand.
AAGCCTTAGACCAATAGTTTCTTGGGTCACGTGATGCAATGGTCGAACCTATACTGTAATTGATGGTTTTAATATATGAACTTGACCCATTGGTCAAGATCTAATGTTTATTCCTCCAATAAAGTGGAATGATGGATAATGTAATATGTTGGTCCTAATAATGGGATTTAGATGGTTTCCTTTATATGATCAACTTAAGGAGCTTACTTGTTGACAATGGATGACTTGTTTTAACTGAACAGTCGATTGTGGGTTTTACCCTACTCTTAATGGAACTTTTTGTGTTGTTAATCAAGGGATGTCTAGGGTTAGATGGTGACTCTTTCTAGAGCACAAATCAAGGAGTTCATAGGTGGTTTATCTAAGGTGTTTATTTATGTAAACAACCAAAGGTCTTACCTTTTAAACATCCAATGGTTCTGGGTGACATTGTGGTATGGTGATACAGGTTGAATGATGATGGAACAAATGGAGGGATACCCTTAATAAGGTAGTCTTACCTATTCACTCATATGAATATAAGTGATGATGACCATATTGTGTTGATATGTAACCCTAATGAGGTATAACTTGTTATACCTAGCTTTAATATAACTAAATGATGGTAATTGGGTATTGTGAAACAACCTGCATCCCCGTCGATACCATCGACAGGAGGTCGATGGTATCGACTTTATCACAGCAACAGATGAGCATTCCGTCGATACCATCGACAGTCCTGTCGATGGTATTGAGAGTTGATCAGTGGCGGAAATCGACGACCCGTCTCCTGGTTCTATCTTTATTATATTATTTGTTTTATTGTTTTTATCTTATTTTCTTCTTTGTACCACAATGTATCTTACCCTAATATATAAAAACAAGGAGAGACGACTATTGCCCTCTCAAGAAAGCTGCTCCTTGCAGCCGACAAATCTCTCGGTGTTCATCTCCTCTCCTCATCTCTTCTCACATAGGATAGTAGGCGAGGCAGACAAGATCCAAAAGAGGTAGCGACACCAGTCCCTGAGCCTTCCTCATCGTCTTCTACTCATGAGATTCCTGCAGAAGCATCAGATCTTGATCTTCCTATTGCTGTTCGGAAAGGTACTCGTACTTGTACTATTAGACATCCTATTACAAATGTGTGTTGTCTGTCCCACTTATCTAAGCAGGCCCGCGCATTTGCTATTGGGATTGATTCTGTTGATATACCAAGGAATCACTATGATGCTATGAAGGACAGTGGCTGGAAACAGGCAATGCAGCTTGAGATGTCAGCTCTTTTGCATAATGGCACATGGGATCTTGTTGACTTACCTGCAGAAAAGAAAGCAGTGGGTTGCAGATGGGTTTTCACCATCAAACATAATCCGGATGGATCCGTTGAGAGGTTGAAGGCCAGATTGGTAGCAAAAGGCTACACACAGACCTATGGAGTTGATTTCTTTGAGACCTTTTCTCCAGTAGCTCGTCTAAATTCTGTGCGGATTATTATCTCTCTGGCTACTACCTTTGATTGACCCCTATTTCAACTTGATGTTAAGAATGCCTTTCTACATGGTGACCTACAGGAAGAGGTATATATGGAGCAACCTCCTGGGTTTGTTGCTCAGGGGGAGTGCCAGAAGGTGTATAAATTGAAGAAAGCCATATATGGGCTGAAACAGTCTCCTCGAGCTTGGTTTGACAAGTTCAGTGACGTTGTACTCCAGATGGGTTTTTCTCGCTCCATGACTGATCACTCTTTATTCTACTCTAGCTCTTCTTGTGGCTCTATCATTATTGCTGTATATGTTGATGACATAGTGATTACCGGCAGTGATTCTACAGGCATATCTCGTGTGAAGGAAGGTTTGCAGAGACACTTCCAAAGGAAGGATCTGGGTAAACTGAGATATTTTCTGGGCATTGAGGTGCTTAGATCTCATGCAGGTGTCAATTTATCTCAGAGGAAATATGTGCTTGACTTACTACAGGAGACAGGCATGACTGAATCTAAACCGGTATCTACTCCTATGGATTATCACATCAAGGAGACGGTTGATGATGTTGAGTACTCAGATCCAGGATATTACAGGAGAATAGTTGGCAAGCTAATATATCTGACCGTTACACGACCTGACATTTCTTTTGCTGTTGGCGTCGTGAGTCAGCATATGCACTCACCACGACAGTCACACTGGACAACAGTTTGTCAGATTTTGAGATATCTGAAGAGTGCTCCTGGTAAAGGGATCACATATTCTAAACCCAAGGTGCCTCCATCTACTTTGACTCTCACAGGGTATTCAGATGCAGATTGGGTTGGTGATCATACTGATAGAAGGTCTACATCAGGCTATTGTACTTTCCTAGGTGATCATTTGATTACTTGGAAAAGCAAAAAGCAACATGTGGTAGCTAGATCCAGCACTGAGGCTGAATACCGTGCTATGACCCATGCATGTTGTGAACTACAATGGATCAAATCTGTTCTTTCTGAGTTAAAAATCACTATTATGTCTTCTATGGAGCTCAAGTGTGACAACTAGTCTGCTATACACATTGCTAGGAATCCTATCTTTCATGAGCGTACAAAGCATATAGAAGTTGATTGCCATTTTATTCGTGATCAAATCAAAGATGGTACTATTGTGACGCCATACGTCAAGTCTGAAGATCAACTGGCGGATATCTTGACAAAGCCTTTGGGTCCAACAGCTTTTCAGAGATTATGTGGCCAGCTGGGCATACACGATGTGTACTCTCTAGCTTGAGGGGGAGTGTGAAACAACTTGCATCCCCGTCGATACTATCAACAGGAGGTCGATGGTATCGACTTTATCACAGCAACAGAAGAGCATTCCGTCGATACCATCGACAGTCCTGTCGATGGTATCGAGAGTTGATCAATGGCGGAAATCGACGACCCTTCTCCTGGTTCTATCTTTATTATATTATTTGTTTTATTGTTTTTTTCTTAGTTTCTTCTTTGTACTACAATGTATCTTACCCTAATATATAAAAACAAGGAGAGACGACTATTGCCCTCTCAAGAAAGCTGCTCCTTGCATCCGACAAATCTCTCGGTGTTCGTCTCCTCTCCTCCTCATCTCTTCTCACAGGTATGAATAGTCCTTGAATGACTAATGCAATCATGAAGTACTCTGTTACTGTTGTTGAAACCCTAGTATGCTATAACCCAATCGTTATACCTTGATTTATGTGTGGGTTCATACTTGAGAATGGTATGGAATGTGATGGTGATGCTTCACCTTATGCATCCATGATCCAATGGGGATGCTGAGTTAGGGTTTGGGTATGAGTGCTATTTAGTAACATTGATATATTTTATCATGTTGAACCTAACTCTAATGCAAGTAGATAAAGATGAGTATTCATGTTTAACATTCTTATATGATGGAATGATGGTGGAATAATCTCCTTAACATGATCATAACTTTGGTATGTTAATTGGTGGTTATCATAGCCACATGATTGATACTTTCTTATGCTAAGCATGTGCATTATGAATATGATGAGAGTTAATCATATCTAGATTCACTGCATGTTGATGTAATAAAGAAATGTTCTTAATGTTAATATAACCCTGCTATGATTGTTTATGAATATAACCTAGTTCATTAATGCAATATTGTGCGGATCTGGTGTGTTATATATAAGTGATGTTGTTGAGCCTTGTTATAAGACATGCAAAGATAATGATGATCTTGCAGGGAATAATATGATGTTCTTAATGACCTTTGGGCATGGTTGAGCCCTGAATGAGGTGTAATCCTCTTGTGTTGATAAGGGTTAATACCCTGTGATATTGTGAAAAGGATTTATATCCTGTGATAGTATGATGGTCTTAATGACCTTTGGGCATGGTTGAGCCCTGAATGAGGTGTAATCCTCCTATGTTGATAAGGGTTGATACCCTGTGATATTGTGAAAAAGATTATTATCTTGTGATAGTATGATGACTAGTGTGGTCTCGTGAATGGAAAGTGAATAGTACCATGTGATGATGAGATGAGAAATTATGTTTCACACGTTTTATATCTTTTCAAAGTTTGTGATATTTATATGCTTGCTAGAAGTGAATTAGGATTTGTATGTCCACTTGTTTGATGCAACCTTAATTCACCCAATTGACATAACTAATCAAGTGAAACTCTAATCATGTAGCGCCCTGTGCCATAGATCCATCTGAGTGTCAGAATTTGCCAGATGGCGAAACGAGTATTTCTAAGGGAAACTCGGAGCGCATACTGTTGAGTATGTGGGGGTGGCAAGTTTAGGATATATCTTTGTCATCCACAATGCTGATTGTAGAGGTTGGCTATGGTCATGCCTCATACATCTGATGTGATTGAGAACGGCTGCGGTCATGTCTCGGTGATTATATATGTGACAAGATTGGAGGACAACTGCGGTTATACCTCGGATGGTAGGGTATGCGTACCCACCTCCTTTCACTAGTGCCGTGACATGTACCAAGGACGGACTAGGCTGTTAGCAGCTTGACCTTATGTGTCGCTGTGGCGGACCCGTACTGACCGGGGGCGGAGAAGATCTTAGGAGTCCGACTCTTCCTAGATCTTGTATGTCACTGATTTCGACTTAACAATGGTCAGTTGGATTTTGAGTGGTATCCTCAAATTCCTCAGGGCATAATAAAAGATGTAATACAACCATATGGCATATCTGTTTAGGGTTATACATGACGCTTCACATTGGATGATAACCCTTGTTTGTTCTCTTTACATAAAGATGATGCTTAGTACAATTAAGAGATAGTAGATATACTTATGTTGTGGATATGCTTAAGATTGTAGATGCGTACATACAGTAGCCATGATTATGTTGATAACTATACTGCTACTGCTGATTATAATCATGATGCTAGCTATCTCATGTTATTAGTTATTGTTAGCATGCTAGCCATGCCTTTGTAACTAGAGATACATATACTGCTGATCATGCTTATCCAGATAGTTGTGCTTATGGTGTTAGCTCTTTTTATGATGTTGATATGTTCAACCTATTAGACATGCTAATGTTGTTATCTATGCTTATGTGGCTAGACTTATTCATAATGATAGAGATGCTATGTTACTAGACTTGCTCATGATGCTATATATGCATATGCTACTGAATTGCTTATGTTATCAACTAGATAAAGGATGATAGTCTGGCTAATGATGATAGTTATTATCTACTCCCTTGTGTATTTTGATAATCATCAGTGTTGCTGAGCTTATTTGTTATATCTGATTAATTTGCTTAAATGTTTAATTACTTAAAAATGTTGTAATCAATAAACGTTGTTGGAGGTTATATCTCTTGCTGGGACTGAGTCTCACCCTTGTGGTTCGCCACATTTTTTAGGTAATCGGAAGTGACGAAAACAAACATGTGGCAGCAAATAGGAGCTATAGTAATGAATCTTTGAGAAAGTTGATTAGACGTCTAGTGTGTCCTATAGTCGTCCCTGTACTCTCAGGTCCGAGTAGGAAAAGTTTGTATATGGTGTTTCTAATGAATCGAGATTTTGTTAGCATGTTAATGCTTGTTTGTGTGACATATATGAATATTGTTCACCTGTGTATATATGTTGTGGCTAAGGCGATAGATCAATTTGTATCAAATTCTTGGCATAGTATGGATATAAGAAAGATTTTGGGATCTTATGCAAATGTTTATGAGCGGGTGCTAACGCTGAAATCGGTTTTAATTTACCCATATTTTTGGGTATGTGATTAATTAGTGATTGATTGTGTTTTAAGTTTTGAGTAATCTCGTTTAGTGTAACGGGTTCTCACAGATTTCTTCAGATATCGCAGGATGTGACACAGTTCTTCCCAGTGACACTGTCTAGGCTTGTCAATATACCTGCTAACAAGACCGCCAACAGTAGAAATATCAGCTCTAGTGACAGTCAAATAGATTAGTTTGCCAACCAGTCTTCTATATCTTTTACTGTTAGGATACATGGGAGATTCATCATCATCCCAATTTACATTAGGATCTAAGGGTGTATCAGTAGGCCGACCTCCAAGCATTCCAATTTCCTATAGAAGATCAAGAACATACTTTCGTTGAGATAGAACAAGAGCATTAGCAATCCTGGAAAATTCAATTCTCAGAAAGTATCTCAATTTTCCCAAATATTTAGTGACAAAGTGCTTGCATAAGTAGGCTTTAGTAGCATGAATTTCAGAAAGATCACTGCCAGATAAAATAATATCATCAACATACACAATTAGAACCACAATACTAGAGGACGTCTTTTTAATAAAGATAGAGTGATCAACATGAGATCCGAGGAAGCCATAGGTAGACATAATCTTGCTCAGTTTATTAAACCAGGCACGTAGACTCTGCTTGAGTCCATAAATAGACTTTTTGAGGCGACTCCCCCCGAGCAACAAACCCAGGTGGTTTCTCCATATAGACTTCCTCTTGGAGATCATCATAAAGGAAGGCATTCTTGACGTCCAGCTGGATAAGGGGCCAATCCAGATTGATTGCCACAGAGAGCGGAACCCGCACAGGGGCGCTGCTGGAGAGAGAGAGAGAGAGAGAGACGATGACTGCGGGGAGGGTGGCGGCTAGAGCACCTGCTCTGGTACCACCTTGAGTTGTTTGTAAGGGTTAATGTGCACAATGTGTGTACCACATATATTTATAAAGAGAACAATTACATATAGGTCCACAGAATAGGAAAATAACAAGTGAATATAAAGAACTTAAATAAAATACTATTTAACAGTAATAATGAAGATCAATGGATTAGATTTTACAAAAGTATGGTCTAGATAGGAGAACACCATTGGGGTGTATGGTGCAATCTGTACACTCGAGTGTATTCTAGCCTGACTCTCTCTCTGCATATATTGCATATTATACATCTTAAATTATTAGTTTATATGCCCGATATGTAACTATTAAGGTTATTAGACATACAATCTTATTGAGTGAAAAAAGTAGGAAAATAATTTAATAATAGTTGAACAATAACAATGGACTTTCGGGAGAGTGGGGGTTTGAAGGTTTCGTGTATATCAAGAGTTCTGTGTACATGGTTTCATAAAAAAAGTGAGCAAATGACTGAAAGAGAAAAATCGTGAAAAAATGTGAAAAATCGTGAAGAATCTTGAAAAATCGTATAAATCGTGAAAAAAGGGGAAAAATCGTGAAAAGTCGTGAAAAATCAACGACCAACGGATTAATCGTGGTGAACATTTGGGAGCCTATAAGATTGTGAAAAATCAGTGATTTTTTTTGTAAAATTCGAAGACTTTTGTTACTGTGCCTATAACTAGTGCTGGAATATCAATGTAGATGTTTACTTCTGCTGGTTTTCTACTGCTGAGTGTATGCTTGAAGTATGTAAGTACTTGATTTTATAGGTTTTTGTGAATGCTCGAATGCCAAGACATTTTCTTAATACGAAATGTGAGTGGTTTCTTGACTCTATCACTCGAAGAGTATTTGGGAAGCGAAATATAGAAATTACCATCATGTAATAACATTATACAGGACCCATTTTATGCATAACAAATTCTAAATGCTTAAATATATATTTAAGAAGTGATGAAGTTTCAAGATGCTTTCTCTAAATTGGTGCAGTATGTTTCTGTTGCAGTCAAAGTTCCTTTAGATGCATACATGATGGACTGTGTCTTCTCTGACAGTGAAGATGGTGGTATATATGACAACAAAAATGGCATGGATTATCACATTCCAGTTATTGGAGGCTTGTCCAGAGAGCCACCCTTGCGTATAGTTCATATTTCTGTTGAAATGGCACCTATAGCGAAGGTAATTTTTCCTAGTGTTTTCCCTTTAGCAAGACACAAACTTATAAAAAAAGTTCTGCACGGTCTGTTTGCTGTACTAGTTTCTTGCTGTATAGTTTTTAGTTTGGTGCAAATTGGCAAGGCTTGTTTGCTGTACTAGTTTCTTGCTGTATAGTTTTTAGTTTGGTGCAAATTGGCAAGGCTTTTCTGTATAATTACTTCATCACATAACCACTTTATGATTTAAGTTCCAATATATATATGTGTGTGTATATATATATATATATATATATATATATATATAGTCAGGCTGCCCGCAAGGGTGTGGCTCACTGGTGATCGGACCGTGAACGCAGGCAGAGGTCTCAGGTTCGAATCCTCACGGGGACGAATAAACTGAGATTTATGTCTGACATGGTTTGCGCCGGAACTAATGGGTTGCACACTTGGTTTACCATACTGCTCCTGTGTCGGGCCTCCACTGGTTAATGAGGGGTCGGGGAGAGGAAGTCTCCTTGATGATTCATACATAGAGTCAGGCTAGAATACACTCGAGTGTATTCGGAGCTGAATACACGCAAGTAGTTTTTCATGATGCAACATCTTTTTTCTGAAATCTAATCCGTTGATCTTCTTAAACATACTGTGAATAGCTCATATATAAAGTTTGAACCCATTTGGACTTTTACAGGTCATGTTATAAAGACCACAAAAATTATACATTTCAAATTAGTTTTGTGCGTCGATTTTGTTGTCCTCGGATGAATAACTTACACTCATCCAAATAGGCTTAAAATTTGTATGTAGCCTAATTATAGTATGACAATGAAGATCATTGGTTTATATTTTGCAAAAAAATAATTTTGATATGCAAACACCACTTGAGTGTAGCGTGCGATCTGTACACTCGAGTGTATTCTAGCCTGACTCTCTCTCTCTCTCTCTATATATATATATATTCGTAGTAGAATACACTCCAGTAGTTTTACATGATGCAATATTTTTTTCAAAAATCTAATCCGTTAATCTCATTAAACATCTTGTGAATAGCTCATATACAAAATTTGAGCACATTTGGACATTTTTAGGTCATGTTATAAAGACCACAAAAAATTTACATTTCAAATTAGTTTCATGCGTCGATTTTGTTGCCCTCGGATGAGTGACTTACACTCATCCAATTGGGCTCAAAATTTGTATGTAGCCTAGTTATAGTATGACAGGGAAGATCAGTGGTTTACATTTTGTAAAAAAATAGTCTTGATATGCAAACACACTTGAGTGTATCCGTGGGATCTGTACACTCGAATGTATTCTAGCCTGACTCTCTCTCTCTCTCTCTATATATATATATATATATATATATATATATATATAGTATATGAGTCAGGCTAGAATACACTCGAGTGTATCCGGAGCGGAATACACTCAAGTAGTTTTTCATGATGCAATATATTTTTTGAAAATCTAATCCGTTGATCTTCTTAAAAATCTCGTGAACAACTCATGCGAAAAATTTGAGCACATTTGGATATGTATAACTCATGTTATGAAGACCGCAAAAATTATGCATTTCAAATTAGTTTCGCGCGTCGATTTTGTTGCCCTTGGATGAGTGACTTACACTCATCCAAATGGGCTCAAAATTTGTATCATTGTATGTAGCCTAGTTATAGTATGACGGTGAAGATCAACGGTTTACATTTTGAAAAAATTAGTCTTGATATGCAAACACACTTGAGTGTATCCATGCGATCCGTACACTCGAGTGTATTCTAGCCTGACTCTATATATATATATATATATATATATATATATATATATATATATATATATAAGAGAACCTTGATACCAATGAACAAATCTTCCCTACTTTAGCACTATCTGGACTCTGGAGGTTTTCAGGAAAAGAATGATTTGAGTGTTGGTTATCTTTTGCTAAAGCTATATGCAATAACTCTTTGGTGTATATCAAAAAATGAACTGATTTTTAAGCTGAATCCCTTAACCAGTTGCTTGTTTTTTGTTCATAGTAATGATGCACTACCGTCAATAAAATGTACTGCAGTTTTAGGACTCATTTGCCTAATCAGACCAAGGCTGAAACTACTTTCTGGGTGTCTTGGTAACCATGGTTTTCAGAAAATTCCCTGTAAACAGAATGGTTAGGTTTTGTTAATTCATAGGTAATAAGATTAGAAAGTGCCCTTCTATATATCGGAGTGAGTTACATTCTTCTAGTTACTTGATATGTGGATCACTTAAGTAAACAACTAAATAAGCAAACATAAATGGGCCAAGCCAAAATAAATCACTTATTCTAACCCCCCCCCCCCCCCCCCCCCCCCTCCCCTCCTCAAGATGGAGATACCATGTAAATGCAGCTTGTTGTTCATATACTAAAATATAGAGCAGAAGGAAGTGATTTTGTGATATCATCAGCCACTTATCTCCGGTGTTCTCATATGACCTGACCATTCTTTTTTCTTTGACTAGGTCATATAAAGGGTGGCGAACAACTTCAATATATTTGGTACGCTCATGGAAGACCGGGTTGTTTGCAATACGAATAGCCAACTGATTGTTACAATGACACAATACAATCGCCCTGACGCTTAGAGGATATTTTCTCCATGATATTTTAGAGGTAGAGACCGTTCTTCTCACATGTATAGATCTGTTTCATCACCTCCCACATCGCTTAGGCATTGGGTGCCGCATGTACTTGACTTGAAAATGGGGCTCCATGCTAGCTCATAGCCAGTGGAGTACTTGACCATGGTGATTATCTACATAGGATTTTCTTCAGGCATGTCTGACGGGGCTTCAATTATTTATTTCAACTTGTTACGAGACTGAAAGAATGTGGACACAACGTTCATCCGAAGCAGGTAGTTGTTGCCATTCAGCGTGATGACAGAAATTGTTGGCATGTCATTGTAAATGACTAGCAGTTGTATCTCCTTTATCAGAAGCCATCAGGTACCAGGAATCTAAGCATGACAGTAAGGAAGAAAGGTTATTGGTTAGAAAGATCGGTAAATTGATAAGACTACTGCAAAGTAATGTGGTAATAAAGAAATGCGTACATATCTAAAAAGCGCCACCTTAGAAATTGCACGAGGGGAAGTACAATCACCAGAATCTAGCACTGTGGTATTTGTTAGGAGAGAATCCATATTAAAGAAAAAGCGCTCATCCCTGTATTTTAGGGGATCCACATGGAGAGGAAGAAGAACTAATGCTCCCCTTTGTTTTTTTTGCTGTTGGTGCTTTATAGAGTAGCACTCGAGGGTCTTTTCTCATTTTTTTAAGAACAAGCAGGAACAACGAAAAAAAGCGAGGAATCAGGAGACTGAATTGGATCAGTCCATAGGAGGAGAAGAAGTCCAGCAATAGTTAGCAGCCACTGGCTTTGTGGTCGACTGCTGCTGGCCCTTGGCCGGTGGTAGCTAGCCCATGGCATATAGCACAACACCTAAGGCTGCTGCTCCTGCTCCTGGTCCTGTGCCCAGTACGCGGAGGCCATAGGAGGCAGGGCAGCATAGGAGGGGCAGTGGCGACACAAGACGAGGAAAAAGAATAAGAGAGAGAGAGAGAGAGAGGAGGAGTGGTGGCTAGGTCAGGTTAAGAAGAGCACCGCTCTGATACCCTGTAGATAGAGTGGTTAGGACTTAGAACCTGTCAATCCAAAGGCAATTAGATCAGAAAAGTACCCTCCAATATATAGGAGTGGTAGTCTCACATGGATCGACTTAACTGACATATGAATCACTTAGGTAAATAACTAAATAAGCTAACATAAGTGGGCCAAGCAAAATAACTAATAAATCACTTATTCTGACTTTCCCCAACGAGTAATGAAACCTCCGATATGAAAGGGTTTTTCATCCAATGGATGTTTTAATAAACTTCAGTCTCTTTGCTGTTCGGTGGGTGTAGTTGGTTTTGTGCATTTGGAGGCTTGTACATGGCCCAATTACCCCAATGCAGTTGTGTTAAAATTCATTTTATGTAGTATTTGAGTAAACATCTTAATTGATAGGGATATCTCTCGTAATACTCCCAATTCTATAACTCAGTGTGACAAACCAGAGGCTTTGATTCTGTTACCACACTTATGATGACCCTTGTTGACTTCAGTAATGCTTTTAATATAGTTGATAGATCTACCATATTTAAGGAGGTCCCGTCTTTATTGCCCAACTATTGCACGCTGAGTTGAATTCTGTTATAGCTCCCCAACTCCTCTCTATATGGATCAGAGTGAGTCTCTTCTCTCCACGACTGAGGTCCAACAAAGTGATCCATTGGGGCCACTTCTTTTTTAGTTGGCTCTCCATCCTCTTATTTTGCAACTGAAGGATGAATGCCATATCAACCTTCTTTCTTTCTATCTTGATGATGGCACCCTCATTGGTGACACTGCCGAAGTCTTCAAGGCGCTATCTATTATCCAAGAATGAGGCCCATACTTTGGTCTTCATATCAACATTACAAAGATCAATTTTTTTTGGCCTTAATATGATTCAAGACGAGACCCAAAGTTTGGTATGTTCCCTACTAACATATCTCATCCTAAGCATGGAGTAAAGATTTTAGGAGGCCCTGTTTCCACAGATCCAGGTTTTGCCTTAAGAGTTTCTCAAGGAACGTGTGGCAAAAACTCTTACCATGATGGATCGCTTGGCTTTATTTCAGGACCCACAATGTGAGCTTCTTCTCGGATTATGTGTTGGGATGATCAAGTTGTTGTTTGCTCTTTGAATGACACCCCAACATCTACTGATTCTGCATGGGATGATTTTGATAATGAACTTTGTCAATATCTAGCACGTATTATTGTTGGCGATGGCCTAGGCTTTAGCGATCTGTAGTGGTGCTTCACCACGCTTCCTATGCACCTCGAAGGGTTGGGCATTAAATGTTCTCATGATGTCAGCAAGTTTTCTTATGTTTCCTCTCTAATCTACACCTAGGAACTCCAAGACCACATCCTGCGAGAGGTTGGATTTGTGCCTACATGAGCCTCTTTTGTTGCGACACGTGACATCATCCGTAAGATCTTGCCGTCCTTTTGCTAGTCCCAATTATCACATATGCCTTCTATTACTCCAAAAACCCAGTCAATTTTGGCTGACGCTTACTACAAAATTGTTGTCAAGCAATTCACTGCAAGTGGCCTCTCTCAGACAACTAGCTATCCTCGCTTCTCTTTAAGCCAACCATGCACAAAACTTCCTGCTGATGGGCTTGGTTTGTCCATATCACCTTGTTAGAGAGTCTTAGAAAGTAAAAGACTGCTATGCGTTGTATTAGATAAGAGAAACCCTGCTCTTATATATAGGAGGACAGGGAAGCATACAGACATAAGACTAACCCTAATGGGCCAAGACACTTGGGCCCATATAACAAAGACACTAATAACAATAATAAATAGACTCTCTAACACACCTATTGAGCATCGAGTTATCCTTTTTTATCGACTTATGATTTCCTTATACGCAGGTGATGAATGTGTAAGGAAATATGACAGTAGAGCAGGCAACGGAAGCACAAATTTAACTGTCATATTCCCCTTTTATTAGTATATACATTTTACTATGCTGTGCTGTTTCTTACTTAGTGTATTTTTGGCTTTTGTCTTTGTAAGCCTCTTGTACTTTTATCCCATATTGCCTGGCTCTACTCTATGTCTTACTCTCTTGTCTTATAAAAGAGAGGGTCATGTATTCATTTTATTCACTCAATAAGAAATAATCTTTACCCTATTCTAGATGGTATCAGAGCCTCTCGATCCTCCGTACCCCCCCCCCCCCCCCCAACCCTGCTGCCGCCGGCCCTCCCCTCCTTCCCTACTACTGCCGCCAACCCTCTCCACCCCACTAGCCTCTCCCCGCTATCCCTACTCCACCACAAACCGCCGCTACCACCCCTCCCTACCACCAGCCCACCGCCCACCCCCTGCCTCCCTTGTTGCCGCCACAACCACCCTTATTCCCACAACCCACCCTCTTCTCCACAACCCACCACCGTCTTCCTAACTCTCCGTCTCCACCACCTCTTTCATCCCTTATTCCTATTCTATCCCGTTGATCACCCCATCCACCCATCTTCTTCTTGTTGGTCTCCGGACAGCTTCGGAAACTTTCCAGTTCTGGCTCGTTGAAGACGTAAAATCAGTTTCGCTCTCTGACTGCCTACGCCGCATGGTGGAGTGATTTTTCCTCCATGTTGGCGTAGGTTCTTTTATATTCCTTGCTGCCCCTACATGCGTTTTTGAGATCCGATGCTTGGATCTCCTATCTTCTATCTATAGATCTGCCCATGTGTTGGGCTTCTGCTGCTGTCTGCCTCTGTTGACTGCTACGTCAACCTTCTGCTTGCTACTGCTGTCTGCGCCCTTGATTCACGCTGCCTGCTGTCATTATGGAGACCACAGACGTTCCCCGCAACCTGTGCGTCACCACTGTCAAACTAGATGGATCCAACTATCACTTATGGGTAGCCTACTTTGAACTCTACGTCAAGGCTCAAGGACGCTTCTCGCATCTGTCTACCAAAGGTCCAGCGATTCCTGCTACAGATGCTGATGACAAGACGAAACAGGCCTACGGTCTTTGGTCTAAAGAAGATTATGGCGTCATGGCGTGGCTGGTCAATAGTGTAGAGCCCAAAATCAGCCAGTCTTTGCTCCGCCTGAAGACGGCCAAGGAGATGTGGGATCAGCTTTCCCACGTGTATTCTCACCAGCAGAATCCGAAGAAGGTGTTCGGGATCTTCAAAAACTTAGCCAAACTGGAGTACTCGGCTACTGATTCTGTGGAGGACTACTATAATCAATGCTCTGCGCTTTGGGATGAGTTTGAGGTCTATCACCCCCTATCATCCGATATTACTGAGATCTAGCGCCAGTGCAATGAGTTACAGTCAGTTCAGTTTTTTGCTGGCATGCCGTCGTCCTTTGCGGGGGTAATCGATCAAATCCTTTCTAGTGATCTTCTTCCTACCCTCCGCGATGTTCTAAAACGTGTGCATCGTCTTCCCTTTGTTTATCAAGCACTTCCTGATGTCTCTGACGGGACAACCCTCGCTGTTAGGACTGGTGACTCCTTCCGTGGGCGTGGCCGCTAGCGAGGATGCGGTCGTGGACGATCCTCTACTGGTCAAGGACGGGGGTCCTCCTCTACTGTTGATGCTACTGAACAACGCTATTGCAACTTCTACAAACGGACTAATCATAATGAAGACCGTTGCTGGATCAAACATGGGAAACCTGTATGGGCAAATCAAGTCACGTCCGAGCAACCTGACATTACTGTCTCCTCTTCTGCTCCATCTGTCGATTGGATCAGATCGGAATTTGAGAAACTGCTTCAAGCGCGTTTGGCCTCATCTACGGAGACTTCCACTGATGGAAGTACTGCTCTCCTAACCCAGTCTGGTAAAAACACTTGGGTGATCGACTCTGGTGCGACCTCCCACATTACTGGCAATCCTACCTTATTTTCTATTTTGCATAAAACTACTGCTATTCCTCTGGTTACTCTTGCTGATGGTTCACAAACACCTGTATCTGGTTTTGGCAATATCTGTACTTCTGGCCGCCTACCTTTGCGCTCTGCATTATATGTTCCTAAATTTCCAATTAATTTATTATCTATCAGTCGAACTGTTAAGAGCTTGCACTGTTCTATAACATTTGATCCGGATGGTGTTATCTTTCAGGATCTGCGTACGAGGACGAAGATTGGTTCGGGCCATGAGGGACCAGACGTCTTATACTATCTGGATGTACCGAAGACTGTTGCGCTTCTGACCTCTTCTGTAACGGACATCCAATGGCACTATCGGTTGGGACATCCGTCGGCGGCCAAGTTGAAGCACATTTTACCTGATATTTCTGATTCTGTTTTTCATTGTGAAACTTGCCAGTTAGGCAAACAGACGGTCTAATTTTTCAAAAAAAAACTATGTATTGGCTCAAAACAGCTTTTTGATATAGTGCATGCTGATATTTGGGGTCCATGTTCTGTTCCCAGTGTCTTTGGCTTTCGGTATTTTATGAGTTTTATTGATGATTTCTTTAGAACCACCTGGATATTCCTATTGAAAGATTGGTCTAATATTCTTGATACTATTACTGCCTTTTTTTGAAATAAGTACCCAGTTCAGTAAACCTATAAAAATCTTTCGCACTGACAATGCCCTCGAATTCATGCAAGCCTCAGTCATTTCTTTTTGTCGCAAACTGGGTACTATGCACTAAACCTCATGCGCTTATACTCCGCAACAGAATGGAGTTGTCGAATGCAAAAATCGACATCTTGAAGTTGCTCGTACTCTTCTGTTCCACTATCATGTTCCCCACTGTTTTTGGCCCGAAGCTATTTCTACTGCATGTTATCTTATCAATCGCATGCCATCTTCTGTTCTTCAAAATCAAATTTAATATCAAATTCTATATCCTGATGCTCCGTTGTTCTCTCCCTCCTCGGATTTTTGGAAGCACCTGCTTTGTTAAAAATCTGCGTCCTGGAGTAACTAAACTTGATCCCCGAGCCATCAAATGTGTCTTCTTAGGGTACTCTAGGAATAAAAAAGGGTATCGCTGCTATGATCCTGTTGGAAAGAAATGGTTGGTCTCAGCTGATGTCGTCTTCTTTGAACATATGCCGTTTTATTCTTCTGCTGGTTCTGCCGTAACATCAAATTTATTTGCGGATACACCTTTACCGCTGATTGATGATTCTGACTCATCGGATACCAGTCCAGTTGCTGCTCCTTCACTGAAAGTTTATCAAAGAATACCGAAGGCTCCAACTCCCTCCATGGCCCATCTAGATCCTTCATCCTCGATGGCAGATCCACCTCCATCCCAGGAATTTTCTGACTTAGATATACCTATTAGCTTACGCAAAGGTACTCGGACTTGTACACAACATCCCATTGGGAATTTCTATACCACTGATCACTTGGGAACTAATTTTGCAAATTTCACATCTGTTATTTTTGCTGTATCTATTCCTAAGAACGCTTCTCAGGCTCTTAAGCATCCAACTTGGCGTCAGGCCATGGAATCTGAAATACAGGCGCTTACTGAACGCAACACTTGGCAGTTAGTTGATCTTCCTACTGATTGTTCTCCGGTTGGATGTCGATGGGTCTTTACGATCAAATATCAGCATGATGGGACTATTGAACGTCTCAAAGCTCGCCTTGTTGCCAAAGGCTATACTCAGACCAATGGCGTGGATTACTTTGAGACCTTCTCACCTGTTGCCCGTCTAAACTCGGTTCGTGTACTCATTTCTGTAGCAGTTAATTCTGACTGGCCTTTATTTCAACTCGATGTCAAGAATGCTTTTCTATATGGTGATCTGCATGAGGAGGTATACATGGAACAACCTCTTGGTTTTGTGATTCAGGGGGGGTCCTCAAAAGTGTGTCGTCTGCGCAAAGCAATTTACGGACTGAAGCAAAGCCCTCGTGCTTGGTTTGATAAGCTGAGCTCTATTCTTCAAAAATTTCAGTTTCGTCGTTCTCAGTCTGATCATTCTGTATTTATCAAACACACCTCCTCTGGGCTTGTTATCTTGATTGTTTATGTTGATGACATCATATTATCTGGGAGTGACCTTGTAGGTATTCAGGCTACTAAACGCTTCTTGGAATCTCATTTTGTCACTAAAGATTTAGGTACTCTGCGATACTTTCTTAGGATTGAAGTGTCTCGATCATCTTCTGGTCTATGCCTATCTCAGCACAAATATGTTCTGGATCTTCTATTTGAAACATGTCTTCTTGGAGCCAAGCCTACTAGTACCCCGTTGGATCTGAACACTAATTGGGATGACGAGACGTCTCCTCCTTATCCTGATCATCATTAGTATCGTCGCATGGTCGAGAAGTCTATTTATCTTACTATCACTCGAGCAGATATCACATCTGCAGTTGGACTTGTTAGCAGGTATCTCGATAAGCCGAGACAATGTCACTGCGATGCTGTCTGTCATATTTTAAAATATTTAAAAAGTTCTCTTGGGAAAGGTCTTCTGTATAAGAAACATGGCTACTGTAATCTTGTGGGGTACTCTGACTCTGACTATGCTGGGAGCAAAATAGATCGCCGATCTACTTCTGGTTACTACACGTTTGTAGGTGGTAACTTGGTCACCTGGCGCAGCAAGAAACAAACAGTTGTTGCTCGTTCTAGTGTTAAAGCAGAATATCGAGCCATGGCTCATACTACCTGTGAAATTTTCTGGGTCCGTGGCCTTCTGAAAATTTTTGGTATCTCTCATTCCAATTCTATTCCTATGTACTGTGACAACAAGGCTGCAATCTTTATTGCAAGTAATCCTACTTTTCATGAACGCACTAAGCACATTGAAGTTGACTGTCATTTTGTACAAGATGCTGTCTTATCTGGTCAAATATCTACGCCTTATACACACTTCTGAACAAGTTGCAGATATCTTCACCAAGATTCTTCCGAAGACTCGATTCACTGCTCTAATTGACAAGCTGGGCATGATTGATATCTATGCTCCAGCTTGAGGGGGAGTATTAGTATATATATTTACGGTGCTGTGCTGTTTCTTACTTAGTGTATTTTTGGCTTTTGTCTTTGTAAGCCTCTTGTACTTTTATCCCATATTGCTTGGCTCTACTCTATGTCTTACTCTCTTGTCTTATAAAAGAGAGGGTCATGTATTCGCTTTATTCACTCAATAAGAAATAATCTTTACCCTATTCTAGAATAACAGTAGATCACATCAACAACTATATAATGAGAAAGATGGTTTCAAGGATATACCTGGTCCTGGAACAATTTCATCGACAAACTCCTTGTCGTAGTATGCGCCTTTCTTCAAGTCGTATTCGTACGACGTCTGCAACAACTCCTAGTTGATCACCATAGACAGCAACTTGACCTTGTCCTGTTAGCGAGAAAGCTCCTCGCCTCTAGAGTAGTCCACACAGACCACTGACTCTTGTCGTGTTAGAAGAACAGACAAGGAGTTGTCCCTTCTCTTTGGTGTGTTGCTCTCCCACAATTGTTCTCCCTTGCTATCCCTCCCTTTATCGGGTAGGACTTGCTCGGGTTCTCTTGGTTACCACAACCAGAGAAGACAACAATTGTTAGAGGCAATTGATGTTGTTTCTAGGAAGCCCCAAATACCCCTCTATTTATAGGAGGGTTAGGGTTCCTAGTCTGAGTGGGAGTGGAAGAGACCAGAATTTCACAAATTTTCGCTCCCTGCGAGCATCAAAATGATCGGTTGGCATGTGAGCCGATCGGTTCAACCCTTGAATCAGTCGTTTCATCATGTTTTCCAATCGTAATTGTATTGACAATTATAATTTGATTAATGCACAACATGACGTCAACACAAATCCTTGATGCAACCAAATTGATCCATGAATTGGGCAGTTCATCAAATGAACCGGTCGTTTGACGACCTTGAGCTGATTGATTCACTTAGCGAACCGGTCGGTTCATGCCCTAGTTCATCCAGAATTCAACCAATATAATTTCCAATCAACCTGACACTCCAACCGATCGGTTCAACACTTGAACCGGTCGGTTCAGAGTTCAGTCTGTCAATTATTTTTAAATCGAATACCTAAACTCTTTAGTAATCAAGTTAAACATCATTTATGCATAAACTCCTATTCTAAGTGTTTCCTATGTGTGTGACCCTATATGTTCGAAATTACGTTGGTAGTAAATGTCCATAAGGACCATAACTAGTTTATGACATCATAAACAAAGAGCGGTATCTAGCAACACATCATTGCTACCCAAGTAAATGGAAAGTTGGAGAATAACTTCAACCTACAATCTGAGATTGATGTTACAATGTTTGTATAGTTCCTTTGTCACTGATATCCAGATTGAACTCGAAGCATAGAATTTTCATCGTCTTCAACATTCAATCTCTGTTCCTTGAACTAGAGCAGACTGTCTGAGATATATGTAAGCTCAATATCACATATTGACTCACATGTGCATGACCATGCATTCATCAGTCTCGCTTATCAAGTGGCCAGGATATCAAACTACTGTAGGAGGGACAAATCCCGTCTCCATCACTCAAAGTCATCCCCATGTGTCAAAGTGCATCTGATCATCACCTTTTTGGCAACCCTTATTTAAGGTCATGGTGGATGATGTCAAAGTACACTAAACGACATGTGATGAATTTAGTGATTTCAGGTCTAAGAACCACAATCACCACCAACACTATGAGAGATGATTTTGACTACCATGTAATGGTTTTTATGTGTCACTCTCATGGTGGGTCTGTCCGATACACTGTTCTCTAACAAGTATCTATGTGTTTGGTTTGATATCACATATCATGACTAATGAGATTCTGTCATCAACCAACACGCACTCTAGTCTTATGTGTTATTACTGTCAATTAACCTTCCACAACAACAACCAACTAGGGACATAACAAGAATGTATATACTCTTGACATCCGTATAATCTCATTGTTCATGTCATCAACCTGAATTATACATCATTGAGTAATATCATTCTCAAGACATTTATCATGTTACATCATTATGTCAAAACTGAATAAAACAAAATAAATTGAAAGATCGCCTTTATTATTAATCAAATCATTTACAAGATATGGAAATACAATCATCATATGATTTACTCTGAGGGCATACATACCAACAAATGTTGTTCGCTTTGCAACACTGCAGCCCTTGACACCTTTAGTGATCATGCTGTTCATTGCCAAACAAGACATTGATATAAGTTTCGACATGACTTAGTCCGTGATACTCTTTTTGACCTTGCCTCTTGAGTTGGGATAAATATCCAAAAAGAGGCTCCTGTGTCCTTTCTTGGCACATGACCTGATGGTATCCATTCTCAACGTCCTGCTGACATCTTATTATTTGATTGGACAGGTGGAAAATAGACCTCTGTTGACCTCACTGGAGTCTCTCCTTTGTCAAGTGTTCTTTCAAGTAAATTTAAAGCAGGCCAGGCAACTGGCGATGCCGCTGCACAAAAGGTAAACAAGCGATGTGCAGCTTGTATGTCAAATCACTATCATTTTTTGTCTTTTTCGTTTGATACCTTTGGAGTACTTGCTGATGATGTGTCCTCTCTTCTGTGACCCCTTTAACACGTCACCCATAGGAACCTTATGCTACCATCTTCTTCTTATAATTTTGTTTTAGATCTATAGGATTTGCCATCAAGAAAGGACTGGCATCTCAATTTCTTGCCCGTGCTTCTATGAAGGCATTTTTGTAAATTTTTGGTTTTTAAAGTATGGAGAGTTTGAGTAGATAGTCTTCACACAATCAACTCAAAAAAGGCAATTCAAAAATTACTTATTCAATACACAATCCAAAAAATTGAATTGTATTAACTTGAAAAAACCAGAGACTTAGTTGTGACATCCATAATTGGTGCACATGATGTCAAAACCTGACCTTATTGCAGTCGATCTTCTACAAACTTTAGCGGGTTGTTGTGGCCCCTATGCATGTTAGGCACATTGTTGCTTCTATTACACTGCCCGTCACCTAACAGTCACTCTCCCCTGGATATAATGGGCAACTGTGCTGGCTCTAGAAAGAGCGTTAGCTCTAGAGCCCAGTGCTCAACCTGTCCCACATAAGGTTAGGGTTGAGTCGAGTCTAGGGACGCGCATGATTTGGCTCTGAATTTTTTTTGGATTGAATCAAACAAAATGTCTAATTTGGTTTTAAATTGAAGGATTTCAATTTTTTCCTCTTTGTTTAATGATAGCCCGACTTACAAAATATTAGATACAAAAGATACTAAGAGCATAAGTTGGTACTCTTTTATATATTCATACAAATCCAAATGATGAGTTTGTTTGTAAATACATTAAACTCGGTCTTTATCATTGATACCTATCCATATCATGATTACCATAAGTGAATCAACTTCAAATGCAAGGATCTTTAAGATTATTTGGCGCTAATGGAATCCAACAACATAATGCCGACTTATTGCCTTGACCATGGAGTGCTGCAACGCAAGCTAGGGAGAACAAAAGAACGATACTTTGATAAGATCGTATCACCTAGTCGTTAGTGTAGGACCAATTTATTCAAACAAATGGAGCATGGTATGTATAGAGGAAATAAGAATTGTATATTCGATGATAAAAAAGATGTACAATACAATTTTTTATATAGAAGAGAGGAGAGACTAAAACAGAGATGAGCAATATGGGACTAAACTACTGACGTAAAAACATAAGTGAGGCACATGCTAGGCACATGACATTCAGTAAAACATAACATATCTCTATACTCCCCCTCAAGCTGGAGCGTAGATGTCGAACATGCCCAGCTTGTCCACTAGAGTCTGAAAACGAGCTTTTGGAAGAATTTTGGTGAAGATATCCGCTACTTGCTTTTTAGTGCTGAGATATGGAGTGCAAATGCTGCTAGAAAGAACTGTCTCACGAACAAAGTGACAATCGACCTCAATATGTTTTGTCCTTTCATGAAATGTGGGGTTGCTCACAACAAAAATGGAGGCCTTGTTGTCACAAAACATCGGTATAGGGCTGGAATAGGATATGTCGAACTCCTGGAGGAGACTTTGGACCCACAGAAGTTCACATGCAGCATGAGCCATGGCTCGATATTCTGCATCTGCACTGGATCTGGCTACAACAGCCTGCTTTTTGCTTCACCAGGTAACTAGATTGCCGCCCAAAAATGTACAATAGCCCAATGTTGATTTACAATCAGAGCGACTTCTTGCATAGTTAGAGTCTGAAAAACCAGAGAGACTACAGTGGTCGGGCTTCTTATATAACAAACTGTGAAACGTAATTTGCAAGGCTGCTTGCAATGCAACATGAGTGAGGGTTCAAGACCACTCACCATTTTATTAATAGAACTGGAGAAATTACATAGAGGTCCAGCAATAAATAGAAATTACAAAATCATAATATAAAGAGATATATTAACACTCCCCCTCAAGCTGAAGCGTACACATCGTGTATGCCCAGCTTGTTGCAAAAGCTCTGAAAGGTTGCTGGACTCAATGGCTTTGTGAGGACATCTGCAAGTTGATCTTCAGATTTGACATGCGGAGTTACCACCTTGCCATTCTTGATCTGATCTCTGATGAAGTGACAATCAACCTCTATATGTTTAGTGCACTCATGGAAGACTGGATTCTTGGCAATGTAGATAGCAACCTGATTGTCACATCTGAGCTCTATGGGAGACAAAATAGAAATCTTTAATTCAGAAAGTACAGACTGAACCCACGGCAACTCACAACAGGCATGAGCCATTGCTCGATATTCAGCTTCCGTGCTTGATCTAGCCACAACATTCTGCTTTTTACTTTTCCAGGTGAGAAGGTGATTTCCCATAAATGTGCAATACCCAGAAGTAGACCTCCTGTCATTCAGATCACCAGCCCAGTCTGCATTTGCATAAATAGTAAGAACAAGGGTAGACACAGAAGTCTTGGTACTATAGTAGGTGATCCCCTTACCAGGTGCACCCTTCAGGTATCTCAGAATACGACAAACTGCCATCCAGTGTGACTGTTGTGATGAGCTCATATGCTGACTCGCCACGCCTACAACAAAAGATATATCAGGACGAGTAACTGTCAGGTATATCAGCTTCCCAACAATTTTTCTGTAGTAGCCTGGATCTGGATAATCAGTATCATCTGTCATCTCCTTCACATGATAGTCCATAGGAGTAGACACCGGCTTGGATTCACTCATGCCAGCTTCCTGTAGTAAATCCAACACATACTTCCTCTGAGTCAAATTAGTACCTGCATGAGATCTAAGTACTTCAATGCGCATAAAATATCTTAGTTTGCCTAGATCCTTTGTATGAAAGTGCCCCTGCAATCCTTCCTTCACACGTGATATGCCTGTAAAGTCGCTGCCCTTGATAACTATATCATCAACATATGCAACACTAATGATGGATCCACCAGAAGAGTTGGAATAAAATGAAGAGTGATCAGTCACAAAACGAGAGAAGCCCAACTGTAGCGCAACATCACTGAATTTGCCAAACCAAGCTCTAGGAGATTGTTTCAACCCGTAGATGGCTTTCTTCAATCTACACACCTTCTGACACTCCCCCTGAGCAACAAAACTAGGAGGTTGCTCCATGTATACCTCTTCTTGTAGATCACCATGAAGAAAGACATTCTTTACATAAAGCTGAAATAGAGGCCAGTCAAAGGTAGTAAGCCAGAGAAATAAGAATCTACACGGAATTCAGACGAGCCACTGGTGAAAAGGTCTTAAAGAAATCAACACCATATGTCTGAGTATTACCCTTTGCCACCAATCTAGCCTTCAACCTCTCAACTGAACCATCAGGATTATGTTTTACTGTGAATACCCATCTGCAACCCACAAAATTTTTCCCTAGAGGTAAGTCAATAAGATCCCATGAGTTGTTTTGTAGAAGAGCAGACATTTCCATACACATCGCCTGTTTCCAGCCAGTATCCTTCATAGCATCCAGATGATTTCTTGGAACAACCACAGAGTCAATCCCAAGAGCAAATGACCGGGCCTGCTTGGATAAGTTCGACAAACAACACACATCTGCAATAGGATGTCGAATAGTACAGGAACGAGTACCTTTGCGAACAGCAATGGGAACATCAAGGTCAGATGGTTCTGTAGAAATCTCTTGAGTAGAGGAAGATGGAGAAGGCTCAGAGACTGGAGTCGCTATTGGATCCTAGATGGGTGATTAGATGTTCTAGAGGGGGGGGTGAATAGAGCTGAAAACACTTAAATAAAATTCATTATACCTTCAAGATATATCACAAGATAAGGTTGTTAAATAGGAAATTTGAGTGCAAGTAAAACATGCATAGAAAGGGAGAGAGATTGAACATACACAAGTAGACAAGCTATTTAGAGTGGTTCCACACTTTAAATTAGAAGTGAGTCAATCCACTTACCTAGAGAGGTCAACCTCTAGGATTTCTTAACCTTACACCTTCATTATATTCATTATAAGAGATACAATACATGACCACCAAAGGACTTACTTATGCAATACAAAGAGTCTTCAACCTTACCAAGGACTTACCCACTTTGCAAGGAGTCTTCCGCCTTCTTCTGAGGACTTACCTACTCTTGCACAAGGCTTCAACCTTCAAGGAATTACCCACTCTTCTTGGATCTTTAGCCTTTGACTTCACCTTCAGTCGGAGAAGCTTCCACCAAGGATTTACCCACTTGAGCAAGGAGTCTTCTGCCTTCACCAAGGGCTTACCCACTCTTGCTCCAAGTCTTCAGCCTTGATCTTCACCAAGGGACTCCTTCCCTTATTCTTCTTCACCTCTCTTAGCCAAGAGAGAGAACCTTCATCTTCATGGTTGAAAAGAGAGATGGGGAGGTGGTGGAAGTGAGAGCCTCACAAGATATACATGTAGGACTAGCTCTCTTACAAATTTCCTACTCACTCTAACGAATGTAGCAAGTGATTAAGCTTAGAGAGAGAGGAGGCTGTAGGAAGCACTCAACTATAGAATAGGAACCTCACATAGAGTTTTGCATTGAATGCTCAACCTTGGAATGAAGCCGAGTCCTATTTATAGCTGGGGATGCCTCTTAGCCTTTGAGAACACTTGAGAACGAAAACTAGCCGTTTTGTGGCTTGCAACGGATATATTTTCACTTGTTGCAATTCCACAACGGCTAGAAGCACTTTTCTGTACTTTTCCGTACAATGCAATCGGTCGAGTTTCTATAAAGGTAACTCGACCGATCCCACTAAAAGACAAGACCAATTTAGGCCATCGGTCGAGTTTGTACTGGGGTAACTTGACCGATTCACTTAAATCAGTTTTGGTCACTAGAGGGATCGGTCGAGTTTTGTGAAGTGTAAACTCGACCGATCAAAAGTCATTTTCAAGATCCAATCAGGATCGATCGAGTTTGCAACTCGACCGATGAACAACCTGATGTGAATTTTGGAAAATGGCTTTTGAGTGCTTAAATATTCGATCTAAGTGCTTCTGATTTTTTCTAAGCTTAATTACAAGTCATACAATCATTACAAGTGATTTACAACACGATTCTAATGGATTTACATCATATTACAAAAACGTGCACTTGTATTGACTTTGACTTGTCTTTTCTCCAAGTTGAGATGCGCAAGTTGGGGCATTTGGAGTGTGTCTATGCCTAATCTGAAATCACTCAAGTAGAGACATTAGACACAATTAATTGGAATGGTTTAGTCATCATCAAAACAAGGGTTTAGTCAATTTAGACCTTGAGTCAATAGTGGCTATCTCCTCTGGATCCTGCTTGCCTCATCTGCTATAAACGTGTTGATATTGTGGAATTAAAGTATCACTTGCTGGCTGCTCTTCTTGTATGACAGTATAGTCAGGAATGATAGGTGGCACTCTCTCACGGATGTCTGATGGTGGCACTCTCTCACTTTCACACAATTGCTCCCCCTTACTGGGAACACTAAAGAAAAATGGTGTTGATTCATGGAAAGTTACATTCCGAGACACAAGCATACGACAAAGACTGGGACAATAGCACTTATATCCTTTACTAGTGTTGGAGTACCCAAGAAAGATAGTCCCAATAGACCTAGGAGATAACTTATCAGCCTTAGGATCAAAATTGTGGACAAATGAAGTACACCTAAACACTCTGAGAGGAACAAGGAAAGGTGGATCTTTTGGACGTAAGACAAAAAAAGGAGTACGTCCTTGAAACACCGAAGAGGGTTGCTTGTTGATCAGGAAACAGACAGTAAGTAAAGCATCAGACCAGGACCTCTTAGGGACATTGGGTTGAAACATAGTAGTCCTGGTAATATCAAGAAGATGACGATTTTTGCGCTCAGCTACTCCATTTTATTGAGTGTGAGGACAAGACGTGCGATGAATCATCCGAACAGAGCTACAAAAATCAGCCATAGCAATTTGAACATATTCTAAGACATTATCAGATTGAAGAATTTTAACATTGCAAACAAATTGAACTTTTATTTCTTGATGAAAATGTTTGACAATGGACAACACAGACTCTCGACTCTTTAATAAATAAATCCATGTCATGCGAGAAAAATCATCAACAAAGGAAATAAAATAGCGAAAACCATTATAACTATTGGTCTTTACAGGACCTCAAACATCACTGTGGACTAACTCAAAAAGACAAGATGCCAATTTATTGACATGACTGGGATAAGACAGTCTATGATGTTTTCCCAATTGATATGATTGATATTCTAAAGAAGACACTTGGGACAACTCAGGTTCTAATTTTCTCAAGCTCTCCAACAACGAATGTCCATATCTGTAGTGCCACAGTAAGGGAGAACCGCTCAAAAGGATAGCTAGAGCAGGAGCAGATACTTGGCGAGGCAGACTGTCACCGTGGAAGAGGTAGAGATCACCTTTCCTAGCCCCCCCACCAATCGTCCTCATACTCTTGAGATCCTGTAATACAAAACAAGAAGGCCCAAATGTCACTGTACAGTTCACAGTATCAACTAATTTTGCAACAGAGAGAAGATTAAAAGGAAATGCAGGCACATAGTGAACCGATTTAAGATTAATTTTAGGAGTCAGAGAGACAGATCCACTTGCTAACACTCTCCTCACTGAACCATCTGCTATGGTCACAGATTTGTGAGGAATATGTGAGTCAATGGAGTGAAGTAATCTCCTCATACCGGTCATATGTTGGGATGCTCCAGTATCAACCACCCATGAAGAAGTGGAACCAGAAGCCAGTAGAGGGGTAAGCCTGATTACCAGTGGTAGACGCTAGATTTGCAGATGAAGTAGAGGATCCCACACTCATATGCTGTGTAGCCAGAAGAAATCTATCATATTCTTCTTTTGTGAGTGTGATGCCAGAAGACCTAGAACTTGATGCAGATGGCTCAAAAGACTCAACAGTACTAGCATAGTTTGCTACCCCTACAGGTGGTGCAACAGGTCTTCCATGTTCTTCTAGCACTTCTCAACAATGTGTCCAGGTTTGTCACAGAAGGTGCACTTGGGACGTGCTCCACGTCCTCGTCCCATACCTGTACGACCTCCTCGAACTGCAGCGGCTACAGATGCATGAGAGTCTCTAGAAGGCGAGATGTTGTAGAATCAACTGGTTCAAAATTTGATTGTAGAATTCTTGGGTAGGCTTCTTCCAGGTTGGGAAGCTTGTCAGAAGTGAGGATGACGCTAAGGGCCGAACTGCAATACGAATTCAAACCCGATAGAAATTTTGCAGTAATCAAGTCATCTCTGTATTTGACCTATTGTTGGACAGTCACTGGATGATAGAAGCTCAACTCCTGAGCAATACTTTGGATCACTCCAAAATATTCTTCTAAAGGCTTGTCTCCCTGTCGTTCAGCGAAGAGTCGATCATATATCATAAACCGACAAAGTGCATTCTTTTCCTGAGAGTAATGCTTCTTCACAACATCCCATATTTCTTTGGCAGTAGTGTAGAACATGAACTTGGCAGCAATAGCAGGTTCCATGCTCCCCCATAGCCAGGTCTTCACCAGATTGTTATGACGTTTCCATTTAGCATAGCCTTTATCAGTAGAAGCAGGAGGATTAGAATCAACATGCTGTGCTTTATCTCGGGATTCCAACACTGTATGGACATCATTCATCCATAAGAGATAATTTTTCCTGTTAAGCTTGATGGAGGGGATAGGCGACATCTCGTTGTAGATAGTAGATGCCTTGGTGTCCTCCATGATTTAACAGATAGATAGAGTGACAGAGAGATACACGTCACAGAAAAATAGAAAGTGACGGAGAGATACATGTCACATCAGAAGATTAGATGCGTTTCTGACACATCCACAACCCCCAATCGAAAAATTCCCTAATCACACATGGAGGTGTGATTAGGAATCTGCTGCGTATGGACGGAGCCTCCGGTCTGAGTTTTAGCGAGCCGTCTTATGTAGACTCTTCCTTCGGAGTCAACGGGAGGAACCAGAGGCTGCTGATGGGCGGTGTGCCTACCCGGAGCCAGAGGCTACGTCGGTGGCTGCCCCCTTGGGCTGGCGGCAGCGGCTGCCCTCCTAGGTGGCAACAGTTGCTGCTAGCGGGGTGCCGCGGCTGTGCGGCCCGACGGCGGCTGTTGTTCTGCCCGGCGGTGGCTGCTGCCCGACGGTGGTGGCCTGGCACCTACTGCCCGATGGCGCGGCCCTGCTGCCTTGCGGCAGTCGGCGGCAACACTGCCCTGTGGAGGCGGCGCAAGGGGGAGAGAGGGAGGGGAGAAGCGGCACGCCCTAGGTTGGAACCCTAGGAGCCCTGCTTTGGTACCATGTGAAACGTAAATTGCAAGGCTGCTTGCAATGCAACTTGAGTGAGGGTTCAAGATCACTCACCCTTTTATTAATAGAACTGGAGAAATTACATAGAGGTCCAACAATAAATAGAAATTACAAGATCATAATATAAAGAGATATATTAACACAAACCTTTGCCTGGAGAGCTTTTAAGATAACGCAAGATGTGACATATAACATCCCAATGACACTGTCGTGGTTTATCAAGATACATGCTGATGAATCCTACAACGACAGTGAGGTCAGCTCTTGTGACTGTAAGATAAATAAGCTTGCCAACCAGCCTTCTAAACTGGTGGTGATCAACATAAGGAGAGGAGTTTTCATCATCCCAATCCATATTTGGGTCAAGAGGGGTGTTGGCTGGTTTACAGTCAAGCATACCAGTTTCCTGCAAGAGATCAAATAGATATTTTCATTGAGAGCGACACAACCCTGCAGATGATCTGGATACCTCGATGCCTAAAAAATATCTCAACTTTCCAAGATCTTTGGTGACAAAATGCTTTTCTAAGTAGGTTTTAGTTGCCTGTATGCCTAAGGTATCACTACCAGATAAAATAATATCATCAACATAGACAATAAGAATGACTAGCCCAACCACTGTTTTGTGGATAAAAACTGAATGATCTGAGTGGGAACGACGAAAGCCAAAAGTAACTAAGATCTGACTGAGTTTGTCGAACCAAGCACACGAGCTCTGTTTGAGACCGTAGATGACTTTTTTTAGCTTACAGACCTTTAAGGCAGACTCCCCCTGAGCAAAAAATCTCGGTGGTTGCTCCATGTAAACTTCCTCCTGTAGATCTCCATAAAGAAACACATTTTTATAATCCAACTGAAATAGGGGCCATTCTTTATTGACAACAACAAAAATCAGAATGCGAATAGAATTTAACCGTGCTACTGGAGAAAAGGTTTCAAAATAGTCCACACCATATGTTTGTGTATACCCCTTTGCCATAAGACGAGCCTTCAGACACTCAATTGTACCCTCAGGTTGATACTTAATTGTGAAGACCCATCGGCATCCAACAGTAGGGCAAGTAGGAGGACGATCCACATGTTCCCACGTCTTGCGATCACACAGTACCTGCATTTCATGGTCCATCGTCTGTTTCCATGCAGGATTAAGAAGAGCTTCTGCAACAGTTTTTGGAATAGTGACGGTAGAAATTGTAGAAGTGAAGCATGCAAAACTGTTATTTAGGTTAGCTGATGACCGGAAATGACTAATAGGATGTTTTGTATAGGAACGAACACCTTTGCGCTGACTAATAGGCATGTGTAAGTTAGAAGTTACCTCAGTGGTTGTATGATCATCCGCATACGGAGGAATTGGTTGTGGAGGGGCCATGGAAGGAGTGCTTGTCTTGGTCCGTCGTTTGCATACTTGCAAAGGGCGGCCTTCAAGCAGGTCAGAAGACGGCAAAACCTCAACAATATTAGGCAGTGGCGTCGGTGCCAACATATCACTGGAGAGTGATGCCCCATCATCAGAGAAATATGGCATATGCTAAAAAAAGATCACATCCGCACTGACAAACCATTGCTTTAGAACATGGTCAAAGCAATGATAACCATTCTGGGTTCTAGAATATCCCAAAAAGATGCATTTAGTGGAGTGAGGATAAAGCTTTGTTAGCCCTGGGCGTAGATTTTTGACAAAACAGGTACACCCAAAAATACGAGGGGGAATAAAGAACAATTGAGAATAAGGGAAGAGAATGGTGTAAGGTATGCGATTGTGTAAAACAGAGGATGGCATGCGATTGATAAGATAGCATGCCGTAGAAACTGCTTCAGGCCAGAATTGGTAAGGTACTTTATAATGAAGAAGTAGAGTGCGAGCAACCTCTAACAAGTGGCAATTTTTACGTTCAACAACCCCATTCTGTCGTGGAGTGTAGGGGCAAGTAGTTTGATGGATGGTGCCACAAATAGAACAAAAAGATGTGACAAATTTTTGCATAAACTCAAGAGCATTATCAGTACGGAAAATCTTAATGGGTTTGTTGAACTGGGTCTATATTTCAAAAAAGAAAACACTGATATTATCCAAAACTGTGCTGCAATCCTTCAGTAAAAAAAAGCCAAGTAGCACGGGAATAATCATCAATAAAAGTTGGAAAGTATTTAACTCCAGAGTGACTAGGAACAGAACACGGCCCCCAAATGTCCGCATGAACAATATAAAAAAGTGATTTAGAACCAATTTCTTTTTTAATGTGAAATACAGACCGCGTTTGTTTACCCAACATACAAGATACACAAGCTTTTTTTCCAGATAATGCTGGAAATAAATGTTTCAGCTTTGATGCAGAAGGATGACCAAGCCGGTAGTGCCACTGGAGTCCCGTGACTGATGTAGACAGAAGAGCAGACGCTGCAGGTGGTCCATCCAGATAGTAGAGTCCGTCTGGTCCTTCTTGTCCCAGACCTATCCTCGTCATCGTGCGAAGATCCTTCAAAACACAACCAGAAGGATCAAATTTAATGGAGCACTGAAGTTGTTTTACAGTTTACTACAGATAGTAAATTAATAGGAAATTGCGGGATGTATAAAACAGATTGCAGGTGCAACTTTCGAGACAAGGGAATAGTGTCGATGCCGTGAACATGAGTCTTAGAGCCATTTGCAACAGTGACAGACGGAATATTGGTGGTTTTAGTCAGAGTAGAAAATAAGTTGATGTCGCCAGCCATATGGACAGACGCACCAGAATCAATACACTATTTATTGTTATCAGCAGAAGGAGAGGCAAGCATGGCGGAGGAACCAACAGTAGATGTAAAGGGAAGCTGAGTCATGTGCTCTTGAAATTTTTTTTCTCAAACTCCGAGCGAAGCCATAGTTGACGGCGTAGCAGATGGCTGGTCAAATGCAGTATCAGTGGAGGTCTCTATAGAAGCTTGGTTCGCCCAAGCCGGTTTACCGTGCTTGATCCAGCACTGATCTTCGTTGTGATTATCGCGACCACACCAGTTGCAGAAGCGAGGGCCAACAACTTGGCCTCAACTAGGAGTAGTAGAAGAATTGCGTCCACCAGTAGGAGGCAGACGTCCTCCACGACCACGACCTCGACCTCGGCCACGTCCATATTCAGTAGTGCGAACGGCCAGAGCAGTATGCTCAATGGCAGGGTTGGAGGTCATCGACGGAAGTCTTTGAACTCGTTTAAGGACGTCACGAAGAGTAGGCAGAGGGTCATTAGACAGAATCTGATCGACCGTGCCAGAGAAGGAAGCAGGAATAGTAGCCAGACATTGGACCAAATAGAGTTCATTGCGTTGGTTCTGGGCTTCTTTGATGTTAGCTGTCAAGGGGTGTTAAATTTCGTACTCAATCCAGAGAGCAGCGCACTGGTTGTAGAAGTCCTCCACAGAAGTGTCAGAAGAAAACTCTTCGTCTGAGGTTTTAAAAATTTCAAAAACACGCTTAGGATTTCACTGATGAGAATAGACGTGAGATAGCTGATCTCACATGACTTTAGCATCATGAAGACAACAAGGATTGACTGATCCGCGGATCGGTGCTATTAAGAAGCCAGGACATAACACCAGAATCGTCTTTGGACCATTGTGCATAGGTTTGCATGCTTTTTTCATCTGCAGTAGCAGCAGGGGCAGCAGTAGGATTAGTAGTGAGGTGTGAATAACAACCTTGTGCTTTGACGTATATAACAAAGGACGCTGACCAAAGATGATAGTTGGAGCCATCAAGTTTGACGATGGTAACACAGAGAACGAGGCGGCTCAACAAAGGCCATGGTGAGCAGAGACAGAGCAATAAGAAAATGGGCGGTTCAACATCAGCAGTAGTCAGCAGATAAGTAACCCGCTATGGGGCAGTAGAGCAGCACCGGAGATCTGAAGCATCAAATCAAAAGAGACCAGCTACGGGCATATTGACTGATAAAGGAATCTACGCCGTCATGAGGAAGATCAAGATTCCGCAATGAGGCGCAGGAAGAAGAACCCAAAGAGCGGAGGGGGGGGAGGTCTAGGGCATAGGGGTAGGGTGGGACTTTGCACGGAAACCTGCTCTTGATACCATATAGAGGAAATAGGAATTGTATATTCGATGATAAAAAGGTGTACAATATAGTTTCTTATATAGGAGAAGAGAGGAGAGACCAAAATAGAGATGAGCAATATGAGACTAAACTACTGAAGTAAAAACATAAGTGAGGCACATGCTAGGCACATGACACTCAGTAAAACATAACATATCTCTATAGTATGTAAATGCATATCAACTAAATGGTGATTGTACGAGACCAATGAAAAGCATGTCATATATTAGAATTGTCTAATATTTGTTAGTTGGTTGTTCAACTGCAAGTGGTCATGGCCATATTTGATGGCTGGAGCAGTGGAATTACTTTTAGTAGACCTGGAAGAACTAAACTTTTTGGTTGATAACAGAGTCTAAAGCTAGCGTGATAGTTTTAAGGTCCCCTCAGGAATTGATTGGCCTTGATGGTGGCAATAGTGGACAGGGCAAGCCTATTGACATTCAAAGCACTGGCAAGAGACGTGTGGATTATGCTTAGTACAATTTGAGTTATGCAACCACTTGTTAGTCACTCACCATACACAACTGCATAGGGAAGGGCGTCAGAGTGCTTGTGCCATTATGCGACTTCTATGTAGTTGATCCAATTTACATGTAACATATTAGCTATTAGTTCAATTGGCAGCTATTAGCTTGGTATAACCTGAATGGGTATATCCAAAATCTATAGTTATCCGTTATGTGCACGTGTGGATGTGGATAGATGGGTGTACAATTGTATATATTTTTATCCATGAGAGGTTTAGAGACATGGCTTTGTGGGTATGTGAGTTTACATGTACAACTATAGTCCTAGAAGAAAGAGGGGAAGGGCTGAAACATGGTGCCTTGAAGGGTTCCTACCTAGATACCATGTAAAGAGAAAAAGTTTTCGTGATTTATTGATAGAGAACCCACTATTTATAAGGGTCAAGGGAAGCTTGGAAAGCCCTAATATGAGTGGCATATGATGTAAATAACAAAGGGGCACAAAATGCAAACATCATAGAAAGAGAGAAACAAGTAAATAAAAAGATAAAGATGATACATCAACAAGACAACATGTATTTCTACCTTCAATGACTATATCGAGCTTATATTCTCCAAGTACAAGGTGAATATAAGAAATAAATTGTGACAAAACTATGATTTCTTTATTTATAATTTGTAATCAAATTTGTCTCTCAAGTGTAGTATTTCTTTGTGGCTTATCTAATATGACCGTAAATTAGTTGATGGACCTAGTATGCATGGGTATAAATTCAAGGTCGGAATGAATACAATAATAGGTTGGCATAGTAATCATCATCATCATCATCATCTAAGCCTCAATCCCAACTATGTTGGGGTCGGCTACATGGATCCTTCGTTTCCATTCAGCTCTATCATGGGTCATATTCTGATTGAGATGTAGAGATTCAAAATCTCTCTTTATAAGCTCATCCCATGTTAATTTAGGCCTTCCTCTTCTTCTATTTATAGTGTTTGGCTCAATAGCATTGCTTAATAGGTTGGCATAGTAATATAAACCACAAATTCATTTTTTTCATGCAAAGATTCCAATACAAGGTGATTTTTGGTCTCTCCTCCCCATTTTCCATGTGATTAAGAGTTGGATAAATGTATTTTGGGGAATAAGGAATGCAACAATAATCTATCCGTTTTTCTTGAAATAAGTGTTTTGAACAATTATACTTGTTTCTTTATTATACAAACCATCGTTTAGAAAAGCGGTATGCAATACACGGGTGCAGAGGGTACATCATACTCATGCTGTATGCGGGAGTATATGCAATTTAGGATTTTTTCTTACGAACTAATTCTATATAGGCATAAAATGATATACTAAGAAATAATAATCTTAAAATACATATATTGCAATTATATATATTTATATGTAAACAAGTATAATACTTTTATGTATGTGTATATATGTATATGCATGAATTGTGTGTAGATTATATGTATATGTATATATGGGTATATATTCACTACCCATGCGTGTAACTACCTTTAGTTACCGGTGGATCTATTTTGTAATAGAAAGGTACCTGTTTGTAATGAGACAGACAACGTTTGTAATGAGATGACCAAATTTGTAATACAAACACTCGTTTTGTATTACAGCGTAAACTGCTGTCATAAATATTATTTTTACTGTAATCTGACGTGTAATACAAAACGAGTGTTTGTATTACAAATTTGGTCATCTCATTACAAACAATGTCTGTCTCATTACAAATATGTATCTTCCCATTACAAAACAGATGCACATGTAACCAAGGAATGAGGTTTCGGCGAAATCACCGAAATTTCGCCCCAAAATACCGATTTCGGTAGCATCTGGTACCGAAACATGCGACTATACCGATTTCAATCGAAACTGGCAACAAGATTGCATTTATCGAAATTTCGATAAAAATTTTGACGGTTTCGATGAATTTCGCCAATTTCGAGGTTTTTTGTACACAAATTGAAAATTTTCGATGGAAATTTCGATGGAAGTTTCGATAATTGCAATCCTTTATGTTATTGTTGTTTTTTTAATAGGACTAAAGGGGGATTGGGGTTATTTCACCATTTATTACTCATGCATAGCATATACCTATAATATATCATAATTACATTGCATTCCCTAATATTTGCTACTCAAATTATCAAACACTAATATGATGCATGCTTTATGCTATATTTTATTTTCTTCAATGCGGACGACATGTATCCTAGTGGTGGTTTATTAGACAATGAGGGTCCTAGGAAGCCAAATACACCAATAAATAATGATTTTACTTGGAAACATTGCATTAATGTTCTTAGGGCCAATGAAATGGTTGATTGTCTAGTCAATATCAACAGCAAACTATCAACCCAAGTAAAATGTGTGGGGGACGCCCTACATATCGAACATGTGATGTTATAGCACAAATTAGTACATGCATGTATATAGCTCATAGCTGCAAAATTACATAACTTAATTCCTACATTTTGTCATCGAAATCCTTCATCGAAATCCTCAATAAACAAGACAGTTCCCTTACCTCCCACATGAAGGACCCCTCCCTAACCTACCCCCACATAAAATTTTATTGCATAAAACGATGCATTTAGGTGTAGAGATCACACCTGTAAAATTTAATAAATTATTTCGTTCATTTTGGCGTCGAAACGAGCACAGTTGCATTTATTGAAATTTTTGTCGAAATTTCCATAAATTTCGGTTTCCATGCAGTCGAAACGGTATCGAAATCGGATACCTTATTCCTTGCATGTAACTAAGTTTAGTTACCCGCACAGGTAGCGAATGAATGGCCTATCTATCTATCTATCTATCTATCTATCTATATATATATATATATATATATATATATATAAATACACTCGAGTGTACAAATCACATCCTACACCTCAATGGTGTTTGTCTATCTAGACAACGTTTTTGCAAAATCTAAATCCATTGATCTTCATTGTTACAATAACAATAGACCACATACAAAATTTGAGCCCATTTGGATGTGTAAGCCACTCATCCAAGGACAACAAAATCGACGCACAAAACTAATTTAAAATGCATGATTTTTGCCTCCTTTAGATACATGACCTATAGGTCTCCAAATGAGCTGAAATTTATTATATAATATGTTCTTAAGATATTTAAGAATATCAAGGGTTTAAATTTACAAAATAATTGATTCATGATGTAAAATGACTGAGTTGTATAGCGTCTCTGGTACACTTGAGTGTATTCCAGGTTTACTCTCTCTCTCTTTCTATATATATATACACACACACACACACACACACGTATATGTGTGTGTGTGTGTATACATGAACGTACAAATAGGTGTGTATGTGTAGGTATATTATATATGTATGTATACTATGAATATATCTAAAGGTAATGTAAAAATGTTTGTGGAAAATTGGTTTTTGGAAATATTGTACTGTATAAATATAAATATACAACTATATATTTAAATATATAATAAATGTGCTTATCCATATGTATGTATGTGCACTAGTGGACTTTTCTAGAAACCGAGTTTCATTAGTTGCTTAATCAACCAAGCGGGAGAGTACATGGCCCATGACCGCTTTGTGGATTGATTAGCAATTTGCACAGCAGTTGGGTGACTGCACAGGCATAAGCGGGAGCATATGTTGTTGTGCGGGTTGATTTGTTGAATAGTGATACTATCTTGGTCTTTGCCTCTTTAGGTACTTTCTGGTTTCTTTTTGAAATGAAATGGCATCACCTTTGGGTACCGTGTGATTTGAGTTGATTCTCACTCATTTTTTTGATACTAAACCTTGCAGGTGGGTGGACTAGGGGATGTAGTTACAAGTCTTTCTCGTGCAGTTCAAGATCTGGGTCATAGTGTTGAAATCATTCTGCCAAAGTATGATTGCATCAATCTTAATAATGTAAGTGTTTAATTATTAGATCACATTTTTCTTGTTATAACATTTTGAATTATGAAAAAATCATATTTTCGTAGCAGAAGAAAATAAGCATTCATTCTTCTACGTTCTATGTAGATATGTAATGCTGACAAAGTAAGCATTCCATTTGCCTAGTTTGAGATCCATTCGCGAGAACATGTATGAAACACTGTTATTTATATTGATTTTTGTATTTTGCGGTTCTTTGACCAAATGTTTATTTATTGTCATGGGCACATACTGCAAAACAACTTTTTTGCATAGCTACTGATGAATTTGTTCATCTATAACTTCCTTTCTGGATTGATGCTCAAATATGTCAAGAAGCCAACGTTACTTTGATTTGGGGATATTTGAGCTACTGATAGAAGTCATAGTTATCAAAGCGGTAATTTCTGATTTTATGCCTTGACCATCTGCAGTCAGCAATGAGTGAATATTTTGATCTGTGGTTTTTTGGGAAAACGTTAGGGCCACGAGAAATCTGTTGTTACATATTGCCAATCAATCCACCAATCAATCTCAATACACTGTTCCCCATGTATCTTTCTTGCTTGCACAAAGCAGCAGGAACACGACAGTTCTAGTTGCCGCCATCCTCTCTTATTTGTTACTCCTCTCATGTCCCTCACCGCTCTGTCCTTTCTTCCTCATCTTCACATCAACTAGATACTACACACAGCAAGTTAAAAATAATACTCACCACCGCCTTCCCTGACAGTCACATACTCAAAATTCCGTCATGCACCAAAACCACCAAATTGTAGAACCCGACAGAAGCGTTTTCCAATGTGTGGTTGAGCTGATAATGACCATGCATTTCCAACCACCATGAATGTACTGTAGTTATGGGTTGATGATGGCAAGGGTAACCCCCAAGGACCAACAGGTCTCAATTTCTGCAGTTAGTTACTCTCCCACAACGGAATTTAGAAGGATTACAGTAGACCACAAAGCATTATTCTCCTTCAGTCTCCACAGCCATTCAATCAAGAGGCTAGAAGTTTATGCTAATCATTGGGGGGGGGGGGAACTCATGCTTCTTTGGTAGGCAAGCATTGGACAGTTGACTTGATACTGAATATCAGTGGTTGGTCACTCCCTTCCATAAGACGTCGATTATAATAATCTTATGCAGCACATCTTGTACTCATTTGGGAATCTAAAGATAGACATGCCATATGTTTGTAATACGTCAATGGCTACATTGAAGAGCACATGAATCCCACATGTAGAAAGAGGCTTCTCTTAATTGCATCCTGCCAATCTTAATTCGAACTTCTAGATTGACCATTTCCATTCTTTCATCCCAAACTCTCAGTAGTTAGAGGAACTCCTGTTCGAAAGGAATGGAGCCCTTTTTCACAACCAATGTTTTCAATCTCCCTATAAACTCCATTCAATCTATGTTACAGCCATTGAATTCAGTCTTTATTCACATTAAGTTTTGATCCTAGATTTCAAAGGTAGATCGATCGATTATTTTAAAAAGGTCACCATATTCAATAAAGAAATAATGCATGTGGGGTGGCGTCCATATCTTATGTGGACGAATTTCCTTTGATGAGCCCTGTTTATATTCCAGCTGCTAGAGGTTAATTACTTGATCATTAAGCGGGTCTAATGTAAAATGGGCCGGAGTCTGTGGGCCCATCGGGGTTTGGTCAAGTCAGTCGTTGTTTCCCTTCTCTTAGATGTCGGAGGAGAGGTTTGCCTAAGTAATGTATTAGATTTCCTCCTAATTACTTTCTACGCTGGTCTTATGAAATGCTGCCCCATTATAAGAAACAAACAAGGTGATAATATTACCCACTGTCCCCACTCTCTTTAAGGTTGCAGAATTTCCTTCAACCTGTAATTTGATCAAGACACTGAAACGCTGTTCTTATGCATTCTCCATGTATAAGGAAATCCATCAATTCGGCTAAACACAGCAAGGATGCCTACTTTATTCTGTCATATGATGTTTCAAGGTCATCTGCTAAATTTATAGATGTTTATCAAATACCAATCTTTTTTGGCTGCAAGAACATTAGCTGGGGACTATTCTTCCATCGGAAAGACACTCTTTTCCTCTTCAATCAGCTCCCTTTCACTGTACCCCAAAGCTCCTGTAACCATATTGAAAGCATAACTATTAGGGCTTATTTTTTGATGTTTGACAAAATTCTCTGCCATGCTCTTATGAGAAATCAAGGTGACCTCATGTTATTTGAGAATCCAAGACCCCCTGCACTGTAAGAAAGTCCTTTGAAGCTTGAACAGAACAACAAATAACTTATTTAATTTTCTTCCGTACAGCAGTCTAGCTGCCGATGTTAATGAATGAAATGTATTGTTCATGCTATAGTTCATCACCCTTCATAGTTAGTGCAGAAAAGGGGATACAAAAGTATAACATTATATAAACCAATAATCTAATGGTGTAACTGTTACTCTAATACTTCTTCTCATGCTGGAGCATATATGTCTGTCATGCGAGGATTGTTTGTGTCAATTTCACACCATTTTGACATCCATAGAAAGGGAATTTTACGGAAATCCCGTGTTGCCCATGGAAATATTGACAAACCATGAAAATTGTTGAAATTTAACAATTACATGAAAATTCAACCTGAACTTTCAGGATATTGTTATTCACACATAAAAACACGGTTTGCAATGAATAATACTCACAAAACAACTATGCAAAGCAATATTGGCCATTGTTTTAGTTGTTGCTTGTAGCTTGAAACAATCAATAAGCTGTAGCTTCTAGCCTATAAGTAGTGGTGCTACTGATTATGATGAAAAATATTACTATCGAAAGAAATTGATTACATTATTGAATATGAGGGAAATCCATTTTGGTTAACGTAAATGAGTTTACTAGTAATTCTCATGAGTTGAAATAAGAGTACGAAGGCTCTCCTATACATAGAAGCTTAGAGGATTACATAAACACACCTTATTGCATAGATGGATCCTTACTTTAAGGGTACCAATGATAAATAAAGACATAATAAAAGATAACAACAATTGGGACGACGTCCAAAAACACTTATACCAACACTTCCCTTAAACTGGAGAAATACATTGCGTAATCCTAGCTTGATAGCCATATGTTGACAAAGAGCTGGAAGTAGTGGTTTTTTTAGAATGTCACATATTTGATCCCCAATCTGCACATGAGGTGTCACAATTTTCTTGGCTTTGATTAGATCCCACACAAAATGGCTATATACTTAGAGGAAAACCAAGTTGGTGAAATAGATAGCTGTTTGGTTGTCAGATGAGAGAGAGAGAGAGAGAGAGAGAGAGTCGCCAGTATCTAGACATGAATCCCAAACTCAGTCGGGATGGATTGTACCCACTACAAGTCGCGTTATGCATGGGCCATTACTTAGTATTATACTGCTACACTAGATCGATTAAAGAAACTATTTTTTGCTTCCCAAGGGAACAAGATGATTGCCTAACATGAAACGGGATGTTGATCGACGGTCTTGAGCATTCCTGCCCAATATGCATCTGCATAGACAGAGATACTAATCACTGTGTATAGGTCGATTGTACAATAGTCCTCTTCTAGGGGCACTCTTAAGGTATTGCATGACATGTTGAACATTACATGTAACATAATGAGCTTGAAGAGGAGACTTATGTGCTGACTGATCACTCCCACAACAATAATATTAGGTTAGATGATTGTCAAATACACTAGTTTTCCTACTATGTTGTGATACTTTTCTGGATCAAGAAAGAGACCCCCTCACTTGGAGCTTTTCTGTGGTAGTCTGTTGGAGTCAATGTTTTAAAAAGCGTGAAGCGGGAGGCGTGCAGACGGGACCTTGTAGCCGATTAAGCGGCAAGCAGGCGATTTTTGAAAAAGCGGATGCTTAAAATCTTATATATTTATATACAAAATTACATGTATGTGTATATAAAAAGTATATTTCTAAGGAAATCAGTAATACTAACCAGTAGTATCAATTAGTAATGAACGAAATCTGCAAGAAAATCAGTAAAACCATTAGAAGTATAATAGAGTAATACAATATTTACTTGGATATATTACAGCAGTACCCTATTATATACAACTTACATACAAAGTTTGCATTCTAAAGTAGGACAAGGTATATCATAGAACATTTAATGTATACAAGCTTCATATATTATACTCAATACTACTTGGATTGTATATTTAATTAACATTACATGCTTACAACATTTTTTTCTTTCAAAAAGCGGAAAAAAGCGGGCAAAAAAGCGGGATAAAGGGGGTGAAGCGGGAAAAAAGCGGGCGCTTTTCTTCAAACCAAGTAAGCGGGCGCTTAAGGGCAAAATTAAGTGGATGAGGGTCTTGTCCGATTAAGCGGCCGCCTGGGCCGTTTTTTAATACACTGGTTGGAGTAGAGACCAATTTTGCATGTCAACCCAATCTTCTATAGCAGGTCCATGACATCATGTCATAGAGGATAGCCATCTTGGAGTGCCAAACATCCTCGACGTATCTAAGTTGTACGAAGTGCACTTGGGACGCGGTTCATGGCCCATCTACGATCTCATGCTACCACAACCACTAAGGCTATGCTTCAAAAGAGTCAATGTTGGTGACTTGTGTTGGGGCCATTTAGAATGGGACATGCGAGTACACACATGATCCATTGTAGGTAGAGACGTGTCGAGAGTGGGAGCTGGAGAAGGACTACATTACAAGGATGAGACTGTTAAGAAAATTGCCAATGATGGGGGAACCCCATTCGTTGGTTATCTCAATAGACAGAGTAGGTGATATAAAGTTGAGTTGGTTTGTGAGTGCCGTCATCAAGTCATAATACTTTTCAATTGTCTGATCACCCTGTTGCTCAGAAAAGAGTCGGGGCACAATGTTGTAGAGATGAAGGTAGTTCTTCTCTTAGCTATAGAATGTTTCATCTCATCGTACATTGTCTTGGTGTTGCGATGCCACACATACTTCACAATGATGCGTGGCTCTATGCTCCCCCAAAGCATGTGATGGTTTTCAACTGTTGCCAAAGTCGTCACCATTCATTTTGATAATATAAATAGCTGGTAGCTGACATGTCATTATAGATTAAAATAGGACTTTATGTGATAAATATGTGCAACGAAATAGAAGCATGATACATATTGGAAAAAAAGGGGCACTACCTCAAATAAAAGCGTGGTAGGAAAATATATAAAAAAGTGATGCACTACAGGGATATAAGGCACTGTAGGAATGCATCAGATGATTGTAGCACTATAATTTTAAAACAACCCCATATAAATTAATACATAAAGCACTCAACCATGCGGTTTAGGGGATCTGCATAGAGAGTAGGGAAAATACTATTCTACCCCTTTGTTTTTCTATATAAAGATGAATAAAACATGGTCTTTTGCCTTTTCTCTGTGAAAACTAGAGAGAAGAGGAGACTTGAGGTGAAAGGTGAGAAGGATTGGGGCCTTAGGCCGTGGTGGGCGTGGTTAGTTGCAGTAGGTTTCCAGCCTGCAACAAGGGCCTCCTACCTCTATTGCAGTGATAAGTGTCCTGATTGGGGCCTGCTGCTGCCGACGCCTGAGGACAAAAGATGCATGTTGATGCTCTATATGTTGCTGGTGACGGGGAATGTTTTATTGGTTGGTGGTGCTGCTGTTCGACTTCTTCCCTAGATGGGGGGGGGGTTATTAGGGTCAAACTGTCAGAGATCTTTGCTCCCCAGAGCCAAGTGCCCTAATACCATGTAAACAAGTTTACTTGTAATTATGATAAGTTGCAAATAATAATATATAGGATATTGATACACCTTAAGTTGGCAAATGACTCCTCACTTAAGTGTACCAAGAATGAATAAAGACATAATAAAGGTAACATGAATGGACCATCAGAGATCTTTGCTCCCCAGAATCAAGTGCTCAGATACCATACAAACAAGTTTACTAGTAACTATGATTAGTTGCAAATAATAATACATAGGAAATTGATACACCTTAAGTTGGTAAATGACTCCTCACTTAAGTGTACCAAGAATGAATAAAGACATAATAAAGGTAACATGAATGGACCTACGCCCAATAACCACTTATACTAACAATCATAGATGTGCTAAGTAGGTATAAATCTAGGCACATTTTGGTGTTCCTATAAATGAAACATGGTTGAAAAGATACAGTTATTACAAGTAAATCTTAGTAAAAATTAGATTACTGAAAGTCAAACTTATAGTTAGTAAAGGTGAAAAATTCATCTTAGTCACTATTGGATGTTACAAAGTATTATAAGTAAATAAGTTCATCTGTAACATGGGCCCAATTGTCTTGGCCCATTAAGGTTATGTCCTCTTCCTTGTACATCCCTCCTCTCCTATATAAAAGAAGGGAGTTTGCCGTCTACCAAAAAGAAATACAATACTCATCTTATTTTTCAGGGAGAAAAATAGAGAGCCTCCACGTGTGGCCGACCGCTGTTTCTTCTTGGCTTGGTTGCCCGCCCGACATCTTCCTAACCTACTCATGTCTTCTTAACAAACAAGAGTGCTCCCACTATGTTGCCTACTACCTCAAGTGCTAATATCTCACTATGTTGCTCTTTACTCGTCAGGAGCACTCGCGTTGCCACCACCAACCGCAAATTGTGATCACCTCCAAATTGGTGAGCAACCCATGGATGATTCTGTAGACAACAGAATGACTACAACCATAGGCCTCCTCTCTCTTACTGCATGTGTAGACGTAGTGTGCAAGTCCTATCTTTCTCCTGTAAAGAAACCAATAGTCATCATCCTCGATCTCAAAAAGGCTGAGAGGCCATAGCTCCAAATGGATAGAGCACGACAATCATCCTCGACTAGGAAGCACAGACGCTTCCCGGAGGCTGCCTTGTTCGTGTCGGACATGTGTGCAACATGGACACACAGTAAACACGCCCGGACACAGGACAAACACGGCTCTGACATGTCCAACTTCATATTTCTTTTCTTTTTCCAGCTAGACACGACATGGACACGTCTTAGATGCTTCCTGGACATGGCCATTGCTCCAAATGGATAGAGCACGACAATCATCCTCGACTAGGAAGCACAAACACTTCCCGGAGACTGCCTTGTTTGTGTCGGACACGTGTCCAACATGGACACGCCGTAGACA
The DNA here is from genome assembly GCA_963693085.1 of Alisma plantago-aquatica. Classification (NCBI taxonomy): domain Eukaryota; kingdom Viridiplantae; phylum Streptophyta; class Magnoliopsida; order Alismatales; family Alismataceae; genus Alisma; species Alisma plantago-aquatica. The sequence continues at coordinate 572,721,712 of OY856411.1, forward strand.
CGCCCGAACACGCGGCAGACATGGCTTCGGCATGTCCAACTTCATATTTCTTTTCTTTTTCCAACTGGACACGACATGGACACATATTGGATGCATCCTGGACATGGCCGGCCAGCCCACACATCTTGGACACTACTTGCAACAACTGCTGCAAGAATAATAGCTAGGTGTTGGAGCCACTGCAAGCAACCACAGAGATGGAGCTGCTACAATTAGCTTATGTAGACAGTCACTAGGAGTTGAAGCCGCCACAAGCAACAACCATTTGCAGCAGGAGCTGCCAACACTTACACAAGCCACAAGTGTCATCCATTTGCAATAGGAGCTGCCAACACCTAGATCAGCCACAAGAAGCAAGTTCCTTCCCCTTTAGGAACCCCTTCCCTCTTCTTCCTCTATATTTTCTTTGCTTGTTCCTTTTCTCCTTCCTCTTCCTACTTCATTGGTCGTCTAATATGTACACTCCTCCACGTGCTTCTTCTTCCCAATCCATTGAAAACTCTCCCCCACCTTTTTTCATCCTTCCAACATGCCGTCCTCTTGTTTTACTGTTCTCTTCTCTATACCTTATACTCCTACATGACTAGTAAATGTGTTAATGTCCTCTTGCTTCACCACCATCACCACTACCAATACATATCTCCCCTTTATCACTTTTGCTTCCCCTCCTTTTCCTTGTACTCACTCCATTAGTATCTTAACTAACAAAATGTTATTGTTTGTGATTAATTTCTAATTAGTTTACTCTAGTTTGTCATCCTTGGATATTATAATATATCATTTTGTATGCTAAATTCAATATTGATTAGCGTAGTGGGTTTGGATACATATGTGAATATAACGTGGGTATGTTGGTGATCTTTGTCTGTGCTTGTTGTTGAGAATTATGGATCTTATTGTGTTTTACAAATTTTTTTTATGCATACACATGTCTAAAATTGTATACGCATGTATGTATCTATATTGTTGTGTCCAACGCCGCTTTTATGTCCTATATTTTTTAAAAAGCGCAATGTCCCGTGTCTGTATCCGTGTCCGTATTCGTATCCGTGCTTCTTAGATCCTTAGTGATCTCATCGTTGTCGCTCAATCCTTCCCCAAATTCAAAAACTTGCTAGTATGTTGTTAAGGCTTCAACATTATAAATCGACAAAATTTATAGATTGTCCATTCAAAATCGTAAAGAACTTTTTTTTGCAGGGAATCTGCCCTTGCCCCCCCCCCCCCAAGACCCCCAACAATACGGAAGCCATCTACCAAGGAGGCCTTTGCCTTCTCCTCCAAAAACTACAACAAACTCTCACTTGAAGATTTTGATCCCTACCCTACCACCCCTCATACGAGCATTCCTTTCCTTGTGCGGGGGGGTATTGTCTCTTTTTTCTACCCCAACTACTCCTCTTCGTAGTTGGAGTGTGGGGGGGAGGGTATAGAGGAGAATGAGAGTGTGAGGAGGAAGAAAGTTTAAAGAGGAGAATGAGGAGAAAGAGAAAGATGATATATATTTTCTAGGCTATTCTAATCTTCTTGAAGCTTCATATTATTTAGCACATCTATTCTTCTAATGTCTTTGTGGCACCTCATTCCACTAAGCATCATGCATCTTTCAGTAATATCCAGTGCATCATTGGTGTACTCTTTCCCAATGACACCATGCCTCTTCATGTTCGTGCCACAATATGCACGTGGGATGTCTATCTACGCTTATTCCAGTTGGCCACTACTTTCATGCTGCGTTGAAAGATCTCATTTGCAATGTTGACATGTTGGTACAGAGCTTGCTGCACTGTTCCAACCTTTTGTTCCCCTGATGTTAGTGTTGTCACAATCTTGTTGCATTCTCAAAATATAGATGGTTGCTTTCAAGACTTTTCAGTGGCTCATCAATATCCACCCTAAAAATATTACATACAAGGTTGATGTTCGTCCATATTTTTATCTTCACCGAGCTACTTTATTCATATCTTCTCCAAGTTGCATCTTCTGTTTCACAAGGGTTGAGATGATACTTCTGGTGATCTATCTTGGGATTTCTTTGTTGGCGTCTTTCATTCCTGTCAAGCTCCTAAGATTCACACTTCAGATTCATGGATCCAGCATGGCATTCATTATCACCTCATCATGCCTGTGTTTGTACCACATTATGCATGTCTGTGGTCTTCTGTACTTTGGGCTAGTTGGTTTCACTTCTCAGATGGTTTAAAGATACCTCTACTACCACATCGTGGGATGTGTTGACTGCACTTATTCCAATCACACATTCATTTCCAATGAAGATCGTGTGGTCGTCGTGCTTTGATCATCTACTCCAAACTGATGGTGGTGAGTTCTTGTTATGGCACTTGAATTCCATCTACTAGATGTTCTTCATTCCAAATGCACTTAAGAAGATCTTTTGTAAAGTTTTGACTATTTCCATCCTGCTGAATACAACTTTAAAGGAGGCATCATCATATGTTTTTATTAGTTAATAGGATAAGAGGGAGTGAAAATTCTTGTATGGGGAGTGACATTTTAATTTCTTAGTCGGCGTATTGTCTGATGGGATCTTCTATTTCTGAGATGAATATGTGTTTCACCCACACTCCAGCTTGAGGGGGAGTGTTAGATGTTAGAAATTATCATTAGTTAATAGATTCATTTGTAATGTGTGCCTAATTCTCTTGGTCCATAGGGTTATGTCTGCTTCCTTGTAAATGCCTCCTCTCCTATATATTGGGGGGGGTGGTTTGTTGTTTATCAATAAGAACTACAACACGTATTTTATTTTTCACAATCACAAACGAGCTCTATGCATATATCTCCGAAAAATGACAACCATGAGGAAATTCCCTAATCCCTAGTATGTTTCTTATTGATAGATGGGCAAACCCCCTCCTATATATAGGAAAGGAGGTTCGTATGAGGAAGTGGGCAAAAACCCTACTGGACTTGGAACCCATAATGGGCCAAATCTACTTAGGCCCATGTACAAATTAAACTAAATAGACTAAATAACTAGTACTTTCAACAATATTTATGGAGATTTTAGGTGTTACTATGCTTGAAACATGGATGATTTTCTAATATTTTTAACAATCATGGATTAAAATTTTGTTCTCAAAATTGTGAAATTTGGATTAGAGTTTCGGTTTTAACGGTTAGCGGATGTTGAAACCGACGTCTAAATAGCCGGAATTTTTGATATGTAATCTCATTATAAAAATGAAAGACCCCCTTCACTTAATTCGATTCAAAATATAAGATAACACATGATATTGACACACTTTGGATACTGAAATCCCCCATCATTGCATAATTAAAATCCTCCATCATTGCAATTTTGTATCTTTTCATTCACACATGTAGGAGCCACCCCACCCAATACCAACATATGATGTTATCGTAATTTGGTGTATTTATGTATGTATATCATGTTGATAAAATTTCATGACCTAAATTTGGCGTATTGGTGAATGGTCGGGCTTCCCTGAGTAGGGACCTAGGTTCGAATCCTTGCTGCTGCCCCAACGATCATTTATCTAGTCACACAGACTGGCCTCTGCGTGAATTTACCCTGTCGCACTGGTGTATTGGTACCTAGGGGGGCTGGGGGTTTACACTACCAGGGGGTCTCACTTAATCGCGTCCCGTCCTGGGGATGGTTCCTACGTCATGCAAAAAAATTCATGACTTAATTCCTTTAATTGGTTGCGATAAGTGTGTCAAACTTTTGTGTCAACAAGAGCAAAATTATCAAAATTTTGATCGAAACTTTTGTAAATTTATGTTTCCAGACCAACAGAAATGACATCCAAATTGACATCTTCAACTATGTGAACAATACAATTTTTTGACACAAATAAATTACTTAAAGTCTACAAAAAGTAGGAGGAAACCCATTTTGTTCATAAATGAGCTCATAAGCGATTGATCTAGTAGGATTACATATTACTATGCATGAAATATGCTTGCTTTCCGCAGTTACCACAACTATATTTGAACCATTGTGAATACCCAAAGATTGGGTTGAATCAACTTTGATCTATATCTATTTTTTTTATTGTATATGGAGGTTAGATTACAAATCTTCTACCTAGAATAGAAAAAATTCGAATTTAACACTCTTATGAACTTATTGATGATGCTATGAAGCAGGGATACAAATACAACTATGGATACGAGTACAAGATACAACAATATTTGAAAATATAGGATACATGTATGGCATGGATATGACATTTTTAGTGTTTACTTATGAACTTATTAGATGATCACTATATTTATTCATAATAATAAAATTAAAACATTCCAATTTCATTCACAATAAACAGAAAGAAAATTGACGAATGGGTTTATTAAAATCAAACAGAGTTTATAGGTATATGGCATCAATTTATTAGAACTAAAATTGATCAAAAGTTTCAGTTTGGCATCTTTCATTCCTGTCAAGCTCCTAATATTCACACTCTAGATTCATGGATCCATCACGAAAGTCATCATCACCTCATCATGCATGTGTTTGTGCCATGTTATGCATGTTTGTAGTCTTCTGTACTTTGGGCTAGTTGGTTACACTTCTCAGATGTTTTAACGATACCTCTACTATGACATCGTGGGATGTGTTGACTGCACCTATTCCAATCACACATTCCTTTCCAATGAAGATGGTGTAGTCGTCGTGCTTTGATCGTCTACTCCTAACTGACGATGGTGAGTTCTTGCTATGGCGCCTGAATTCCATCTACTAGATGTTCTTCATTCCAAATGCACTTAAGAAGATCTTCTGTAAAGTTCTGACTATTTCCAGCCTGCAGAATACAACTTTAAAGGAGGAATCATCATATGTTTTTATTAGTTAATAGGTTAAGAGGGAGTGAAAATTCTTGTATGGGGAGTGACATTTTAATTTCTTAATGGGCATATTGTCTGATGGGGTCTTCTATTTCTAACATGAATATGTGTTTCACCTACACTCCAACTTGAGGGGGAGTGTTAGATGTTAGAAATTATTATTAGTTAATAGATTCATTTTTAATGTGTGCCAAATTCTCTTGGTCCATAGGGTTATGTCTGCTTCCTTGTAAATGCTCCTCTCCTATATGGGGGGGGGTTGCCGTCTATCAATAAGAACTACAACACATATTTTATTTTTCACAATCACAAACGAGCTCCATGTATATATCTCTGAAAAATGACAACCATGGGAAAATTCCCTAGTATATTTCTTATTGATAGATAGGCAACCCCCCATATATAGGAAAGGAGCTTTGTATGAGGAAGTGGGCAAAAACCCTACTGGACTAGGAACCCATACTTAATGGGTCAAATCTATTTAGGCCCATGTATAAATTAAACTAAATAGACTAAATAACTAATACTTTCAACAATATTTATGTAGATTTTAGGTGTTACTATACTTGAAACATGGATGATTTTCTAACATTTTTAACAATCATGGATTAAAATTTCAGTCTCGAAATTGTGAAATTTAGACTAGAGTTTCAGTTTTGACAGTTAGCGGATGTTGAAACTGACATCCCAATAGCTGAAATTTTTGATATGTAATCTCATTAAAAAAATGAAAGAACTCCTTCACTTAATTGGATTCAAAATATAAGATAACACCTGATATTGCACACACACACACTTTGGATTACCGAAATCCCCCATCATTGCATAATTAAAATCCTCCATTATTGCAATTTTGTATCTTTTCATTCACACATGTAGGAGCCACCTCACCCAATACCAAAATATGATATTATCGTATTTTGGTGTATTTATGTATGCATAGTCACAAATTCGGTATTCGGGATACGTTCGGTCCAGCTGAAAAATACGGGATTCGGGAATTATGCGGGACATTCGGGTAAAAAGCGGTCAACGTACGGTAAAAATACGGTCAATGTACGGTAAAAATTCGGTCAACGATTCGGGAAAAAATCGGCGAAAGATCAGAGGATATATATATATATATATATATATATGTGTGTGTGTGTGTGTGTGTGTGTGTGTGTGTGTGTGTGTGTGTATTGCACATATATATAACACAATACATATGGTGCACAATATATAAGTACATATCTATACATCTATTGCAACATATATAACACATACATACATATATGTGTGTGTATTTACATATACAAACACGCAGATATATATATACATATACACACACACTCAAATCAAGTTAGTCTTAAATAGTATAAAATGAGAAGTACATAAAAAAAGTAGAAAACGGGAAGAAAACGTCAAATTCGTGAATAATACGGGAATAAAACGTAATATATTGTGACTATGCTCAAATTGGGAATTATTCGTCTGTTTGATACGTCTAGGGAAAAAATCGCGTTTTAAACGCGACTTTTTCAAAAAGTCGGAGTATATTGTGACTATGTATGTATGTATATCATCTTGATAAAATTTCATGACTTAATAGCCGGCGGGGTAGTGGCGTATTGGTGAAGGGTCGGGCTCCCCTGAGTAGGGACCCAGGTTCGAATCCTTGCGTGCTGTCCCAACGATCATTTATCCAGTCATGCAGGCTGGCCTCTGTGTGAATTTACCATGTCGCCCCTGGTGTGCTGGTAGCTGAGGGGGCCGGGGGTTTACACTGCTGGGGGTCTCACTTAATCGCGGTCCGTCCTGGGGGTGGTTCCCACGTCATCCAAAAAAAATTTCATGACTTAATTCCTTTAATTGGTTGCAATATGTGTGTCAAACTCTTGTGTCAACAAGAGTGAAATTATCAAAATTTGAAAGAAACTTTTGTAAATTTCTGTTTCTAGACCAACGGAAGTGACATCCAAATTGACATCTTGAACTATATGAACAATGCAGATTTTTGACACAAATAAATTACAAAAAAGTAGGAGGAAACCCATTTTGTTCATAAATGAGCTCATAAGGGATTGATCTAGTAGGATTGCATATTACTATGCATGAAACATGCTTGCTTTCTATTAGTAGATAGACTTTGCTGTGTTTTTCTCTTTTACACTTAGTCTATTTTCTATTATTCTTTTCACCCTGTGGCTCTTTTGTGTATTATATAGAGACTCTTGTATATTCTTTTATCATCGAATAATACAAGACCTTTTTCCGCATTATCCAGATGGTATCAGAGCAACAAGATCCACCCTAATTCTTTTTCCCCCCCTCCTTACCCTAACCTACCCCTACGCCGTCAACCACCACACCGCCGCCGCCCCCCCCCCCCCTGCGGTTTTCTCCCTGCCGCCGCCGTCCTTCTTCCTCCTCCTCCCTTCCTTCCTTACCCTACCACCACCGCAGCCCTTCTCTTCTCTTTCCCTGCCCACCGCCCCATCTCCTTTCTTCCCGCTGCTACAGTACCGCGGCGCTACAGTACTTGCTGTCCGCCACCAACAGCCACCACCACCACCATTTTCCCGGCCCCTACATCACCCACAACCCTCCACCACCCCCCCACATCCTCACCATCTCTATCCTTGTGGCCTAGACAACCACAAGTTCCTTTTTCGGTCTCCGTTCATTTTCTAAATCCGTTACGTACAGCCCCGACACTTTCCAGTTCTGGCACGTTGAGGGTCTAAAAGCTACATCCGGATCTGCCTGCCTGCGCCACATGGTGGAGTAATTGTTTCTCCATGTTGGCGTAGGTTCTGCTTCTTTATCTCTGCCCCGTGAGGGTTTCTGAGGTCCATGATCGGATCTCCTATCTGTTGCTGCTGGTCCATGTGTTGGACACTTCCTGCTGCCTACTGATTCTACTGTCTGCCCTGCGCTCGTGCTGCTGACTGTCTTCTTCTACTCTCATGGCGACTTCAGATTTACCACGGTCTTTGTGTGTTACTTCTGTTAAGTTGGATGGCTCCAACTATCACCTATGGGCTGCTTCATTCGAACTCTACGTGAAAGCACACGGGCGCCACTCGCACCTGACTACTAAGGGTCCTGCTGTACCTGCTGCTACTGATGATGACAAGACTAAGCAAGCTTATGATCTCTGGTCCAAGGAGGATTATGGGGTTATGGCTTGGCTGGTCAACAACGTTGATGCTAAGATCAACCACTCTCTGCTTCGCCTTCAGACTGCTAAGGAAATGTGGGATCAACTATCCCATGTTTACTCTCATTAACAGAACCCCAAGAAGGTGTTTGAAATTTTCAAGAAGCTTGCGAAACAAGACTTCTCGACATCTGACTCTGTGGAAGACTACTACAACTCGTGCTGTGCTCTGTGGGACGAGTTTCAGGTTTATCATCCTCTGACTGCGAATCTTGAAGAACTACATCGTCAGCGGAATGAGCTCATGCTTGTTCAGTTCCTGGCTGGCCTTCCTACTTCGTTTGCTGGGGTCGTGGATCAGATCCTCTCCAGTGACCCGTTACCTACTCTTCGAGACGTCCTCAAGCGGGTCCAGCGTCTTCCTTCTTTGACGCTCTCTACTTCTGATGGAGCTGCCCTTGCTGTCCGTTCTGCGGATTCCTTTCGTGGTCGCGGCCGAGGTCGTGGCCGTGGTCGTGGTGGCCGCTCTTCTGCACCTGGACGTGGTTCTGGCTCGGAGTCAGGGGAGCCCCGCTACTGCACTCACTGCAAGCGTACTAATCACAATGAAGACCGCTGCTGGATAAAATATGGTAAACCTGACTGGGCGAACTAGGTTACCACTGAACAACCTGCATCTACCTCTGCTGCCTCTGCCCCTACTGCTGATTGGATTCGCTCCGAGTTTGAGAAACTGCTTCAAGCCCGCCTTGCCTCTACTTCTGCGGACTCTCCTGAGAATGGCGCTGCTCTCCTGACGACGACTGGTAAAAGCCCTTGGGTGATCGACTCTGGTGCGACTGCACATATCTCTGGTACTGCTAGTTTATTTTCTACTCTGCGCAAGACTTCTCTTATACCGCCTGTGACGGTTGCTGATGGTTCCAAATCTCCTGTTTGTGGCATTGGAGATATCACTTCTACTAGTACTCTACCTCTGCAGTCTGTGCTATATGTGCCCAACTTTCCTCTGAATTTACTATCTGTCAGTAAACTGGTAAAAAGTCTTCGTTGTGCTATTACATTTGACCCGGATGGTGTTCTGTTTCAGGATCTGCGTACGAGGACGACGATTGGTTCAGGCCATGAGGGACCAGATGGATTATACTATTTGGACGAGCCGAAGCCAGCTGCTTTCCTGACATCTACAGTTCCTGATATTCAGTGGCATTACCGTCTGGGCCACCCGTCTGCTGAGAAGTTGAAGGCTTTATTACCGACTGTTGCTAGCACTAGATTTTATTGTGAAACATGTCAATTGGGCAAACAACACCGTTCTACTTTTTCTGCAAAATTTTGTATTGGCTCTAAAGCCCCTTTTGACATTGTGCATGCTGACATTTGGGGACCGTGTTCTGTGCCTAGCGTTTCTGGATTCAAATATTTCTTAAGTTTTATTGATGATTTTTCCAGAACCACATGGTTATTTTTACTGACAGACAGATCTACTGTAGTTGAAAAAATTTCCGAGTTTTTTGCGGAAATTCGGACTCAATTTGCTAAGCCCATCAAGATTTTTCGCACAGACAATGCCTTGGAATTTGTGCAACTTTCTGTTCAGTCTTTTTGTAAACGTCAGGGCACCATTCACCAGACTTCCTGTGCTTATACCCCACAACAAAACGGTGTCGCTGAGCGTAAGAATCGCCATCTCCTTGAGGTCGCCCGCACACTTCTCTTTCACTACCATGTTCCTCACAAATTCTGGCCTGAGGCAATCTCCACTGCTTGCTATCTCATAAACCGCATGCCTTCCTCTGTACTTCACAATAAAATCCCTTTTCAAATTCTTTTCCCTGATCTACCACTGTTTGCTGTACCACCGCATATTTTTGGGAGCACATGCTTTGTGAAGAACCTTAGACCTGGTCTTACTAAATTAGATCCCAAGGCCACCAAGTGTGTTTTTTTGGGCTATTCCCGCACTCAGAAAGGATATCGGTGTTATGATCCTGCTTCACATAAATGGCTTGTATCTGCGGATGTGGTATTCTTTGAACACATGCCATTTTTCTCTTCGGAGGGTTCTGCTCTTACGTCTGATTTGTTGACTGATACGCCCTTACCTATGGTGGATGATGAGTATGATAGCCCTGCTCCTGTATCTACAAGTGAGAAGCCCCCTCTGCAGGTTTATCACAGAAGACCAAAGCCAACAACTCCCTCTATGGCCTCTCCATCGTCCACGTCCTCTACGCCAGATCAGCCACCTCCGCAGGTATTTTCTGACCTTGATGTTCCCATTAGTCTGAGAAAGGGGACACGTGCTTGTACGAAACATCCAATTGAGAATTTTTGTACGTCTGCTCATTTGAATTCTAATTTTGCCAACTTTACTGCTGCTCTGTCTGCTATTTCTGTCCCTAAGACTGCTGCTCAGGCTCTTAAAATTCCAGCATGGCGTCAGGCAGTGGAAGAAGAAATGAAGGCTCTTACTGATCGTCATACTTGGACTCTTGTTGATCCTCCTACTGATTGCTCGCCAGTTGGGTGTCGCTGGGTCTTCACAGTGAAATATCAGCCTGATGGTACGGTCGAGCGCCTGAAAGCCAGACTGGTTGCTAAAGGATACACTCAGACCTATGGGGTTGACTATTTTGAAACCTTCTCCTGTGGCACGACTTAATTCTGTCAGGATTCTGATCTTTGTTGCTGTTAATTCTGATTGGCCGTTATACCAGCTCGATGTGAAAAATGCCTTTCTCTATGGCGATCTACATGAAGAAGTCTACATGTCTCAGCCCCCCGGCTTTATCTGTGAGGGGGAGCCATCTAAAGTCTGTAGTTTAAAAAAAGCTATCTATGGCCTCAAACAGAGTCCACGTGCGTGGTTTGACAAACTTAGCACTATTCTCCAGGATTATTCTTTTCGCCGCTCTCAGTCAGACCACTCTGTTTTTGTTAAACAATCCACAGCTAGCATTATTATTCTTATTGTGTATGTTGATGATATTATACTCTCTGGGAGTGATGCAGCAGGTATTCAGGCAACTAAGCGATATCTTGAAAAGCACTTTGTTACTAAGGACCTCGGTTCTTTACGCTACTTTCTTGGGATAGAGGTCTCTCGCTCTTCTGCAGGACTGTGTCTTTCTCAGCGGAAGTATGTTCTGGACTTGTTATCTGAGACTGGACTCCTAGGTGCTAAGCCTGCTAGCACCCCTCTTGATCCTAACACTGATTGGGATGATCAAGCCTCTCCTGCATATCCTGACACTCATCAGTACAGACAAATGGTCGGGAAGCTTATCTACCTCACAGTCACACGAGCTGACATTACTGCTGCTGTCGGATTGGTTAGTCGCTACCTTGACAAACCCCGACAATGTCATTGGGATGCTGTTTGCCATATTCTGCGCTATTTGAAGAACTCTCCTGGAAAAGGGCTTCTCTACAAAAAACATGGGCACTGTAAGATACTGGGCTACTCAGATTCTGATTATGCTGGGAGCAAGGTTGATCGCCGCTCCACTTCTGGATACTGTACTTTTGTTGGGGGTAATTTAGTCACATGGAGGAGCAAAAAACAGGCTGTGGTTGCCCGCTCTAGTGCTGAAGCTGAATATCGCGCCATGGCACATACTGCCTGCGAGCTCTTCTGGATTCGAAGCCTTCTGACAGATTTTGGTTTTTCAGACTTGTCGCCCATTCCTATGTTCTGTGATAATAAAGCAGCCACTTTCATTGCTAGCAACCCTACCTTCCATGAGCGCACAAAGCATATTGAAGTGGACTGTCACTTTGTTCGTGAGGCGGTTCTATCTGGTCAGATTTCTACCCCTTACATTCATACTGATGAGCAGATTGCTGATATCTTCACAAAGATTCTTCCGAAGAAGCGCTTCACTGATATGACATCCAAGCTGGGCATGATTGACATCTATGCTCCAGCTTGAGGGGGAGTATTAGTAGATAGACTTTGCTGTGTTTTTCTCTATTACACTTAGTCTATTTTCTATTATTCTTTTCCTTTACACTTATGTTTTATCCCACATGGGTTATCTCTAGACCCTGTGGTTCTTTTGTGTATTATATAGAGACTCTTGTATATTCTTTTATCATCGAATAATACAAGACCTTTTTCCGCATTATCCAGACTTTCCACAGTTGCCACGGCTATATTTGAACCATTGTGAATACCCAAAGATTGGGTTGAATTAACTTTGATCTACATCTACCTTTTTTTATTGTAAATGGAGGTTAGATTACAAATCTTCTACTTAGAATAGAAAAAATTCGAATTTAACACAATTTATTCTATATTGATTCGGCTGTGAAGCAGGGATACAAATACAGCTATGGATACGGATACAAGATACAACAATATTTGAAAATCTAGGATACATGTACGGCATGATATGACATTTTTAGTGTTTACTTATGAACTTATTAGAGGACCACTATATTTATTCATAATAATAAAATTAAAACAATTCAATTTCATTCACAATAAAAAGAAAGAAAATTGACGAAAGGGTTTATTAAAATCAAACTTGAGTTTATAGGTATATGGCATCAATTTATTAGAACTAAAATTGATCAAAAATTTCAATAATAGTTTGAAATTGCATTTAGGAGCCATAGTCTATTGTATATTTAGAACTGAAAGTGGACATTATATCAAGAACTATTCAGCAGATTCTATATACAAGTGTATGCAAACAGCAAGAGAGTAAGACAAATTGATAGAAAAACAGATGGTAAAGAAGACAAGGTTGAGGAGACAAAATGCTGAGGATGCAATGCTTACCTTAAAGGAGATGAAATCGATATTGTCAAGATGGAAATCCAGAATAAACCACAATGGATTTAGTCACCAGAACAAGAGGTATGTTAACCAAGAGTCCATATTGAAGCTTTTCAGAGAATGCGGAGGACATCATGTAGAGAATGTGGAGGACATCATGTGTATAAAACGTGCACCTCAGCAAGGGAAAGCCACAGGTACCATGTAATGGTGAATGAACTGGTTTGCAATAAAGAGCCAATAAATTTCCATTATTAGGCAGGAAAATTCTTCTGAAAAGAGAAATCCTAGAATATGAAGGAGGTAGACACAATAAAGAGAAAAGAAAGATGGCACTTAGCAAGGGCAATGATGGCTATCTTGTATTAACTTTTGGGGAGCAGCTTCAACGGCCTTGTTGCTATCTGCTACTTAGTAGAGAGGGCTGAGAGAGGAGCTAGTGTCTTGGGTGCTAATTATTTTGTCATTTTTTATTAGCTAGATATGGCTGAAAAGTATCTGGTACGTATCTTGGAGTATCCATGAAGTATGGGTATCCAACACATATCCGGTACAGGTCCGTCACCTATTTTGGAGTAAGCTATGTTGCCTAGATCACTTTGTTGACTATATATATATATATTAAAATTTCCACGTCGATCGATATGCGAACGTCTTGTGCACTGATTTTGTCAAAATTGCTGAAGACTTCTTTTCTAGTGGCTTATTAAAATTGTCTACAACTTCATTCTGAAATTTTCACCAAGGTTTGGTTTAAGGATAATTCTCTTTGATTCGACACCACCTATCAATTTAAACATCTGCTGATGATCTAATGTTCTTTCTTAGTAGCAATTATATTTATTTTCTACATAATTTTGTTTCCAGTTCTTGTATTGAGATGTTGCTTGTGCTGATGGTTTAAGGGGCTGCTTCATGCTGGAGGTGTTGCTTGTATCATCGCCAGTGATAACATTTTCATCCACATATAAACATGGAGAATGTCTCCTTTTGAGGATTGAGAAGAGAATAGTGAGTGATCTGTAGCGGATCTTTGAAAAGGCAAATTTTGAAGGACCATGCTTAATTTATGAACTAGGCTCTCGAAGATTGCTTAAGGCTGCACAAGGAATGTCGAAGATGACAAACCTTGTGAGAGGACTCCAAGACTCCTCAATGACAAAGCCTGGAGGTTTCTACATATAGACTTTTTCCAAGAGATTACCATGCAATAATCATTCTTAATATTTTGCTGAAATAGCGGCCAGTCAAGATGGGCTGCCAAAGAGACGAGGATGCGGACAGAAGCAATCCTTATCGCTAAAGTGAACGTCTCAAAATAGTCTAAGCTAAAGGTTTGAGTAGAGCCTTTGGCAACTAGTCGTGCCTTCAGCAGCTTGATAGTGCCATCAGAATAGTGTTTGAACGAGAATACCTACCGGTAACCGATAATGTTCTTGCTAGGTGGAGGATCAACTAGGTCCCATGTAGTATTGTCACATAGAGATTGCATCTTCTGCATCATAGTAGCTTTTCGTCCAGGATGCCAGAAAGCATCTTTTGGACATTTGGGAATAGAGGTGGTCTCTAAAGCTGTAGCCAAAGCATCAACGGAAGGAGAGAGTTGAGCTAGGCAACATGTGTCAGAAATGGGCTGTTTGATGGCGTTGGAACATAAGCCTTTGCAAAGTGCCACTGGGAAGCCGAACTAAAATTGCTATCGACAATGATGCAGGGATGGATGCTTGGGGATCAAACTTTGTGCGTTAGTTATAGACTTGTGAGAAGAATTGAGGTGGTGTAGAGATTGATGATGGTGGTGAAGGTAAAGAAAGAATTTTGGAAGCAAGACCATTTCAGTGCTATCCAACAGAGAAGATGACAATGAAGGGAAGAGCAACTCGTCCTTGTAAAAAGCTACATCGATCGAAATATAAATGCGATTGGATGCGGGATCAAGGCGTTGACTCGAGGGGAAAATTTGTCTGCCTTGGGATCAAAACTATGAACAAAAATGACACCGTCGAAACTTGATGAATAGACAAAACGATTGTTTTTGTGAATAGAGAGCCGAAAAAGGTGTTTGCTTTTTGAGAATTGAGGATGGTTGACAACTAATGATTGATCAAGAAACATGTTGTGAGGACGACATTCGACCAACGATTCTTGGGAAGATTGGCATGAATGGTAAGTGAGCCTATATGTCAAGAACGTAACAATTTTTACTCTCAACAATACCATTTTGCTGAGGTGAATAAGCGTAAGAGCAGATGAATTAATTCGATATTACCACAAAAGGAGGAAACAACCCGTTGAGTGTACTCAAGAGAATTGCCAGTGAGAGAATTTTAATGCAAGTGGGAATTGAACTAAGGTGATTTTATGAAATTCTAATAAGGGGAAAAATTTCATCACAGGTTTTAAGAAGATATAACAAAGTCATACGTGAAAAATCATCTACAAAGGTAAGAAAATGTATGAAATCGTCATAACTGTGTCCAGAATGGACCACAAACATCACTATGTATTAAATAAAAGAGTTTAGAGGATTGTATTGTATTTGAGTATGGGCTGGAAAAGACACACGATGGTATTCATAACTGACATGTATCACATAAAATGAAAAACAAGAGGAAACACGACTATCTAAAAATTTTGAGTTTGTATAGAGGACGGTCGAAGCAAAAAATGTAGTTGGCAAGGTTTTAGAGTGCGCGGAGCTTAATGAGGCATTTTCGTCTACACAAGGTGAAGCATAAGCCGCAAACCGTTGTGAGGCATAAGCCTCAAAATATGTATCATGTGTTCATAACAAATTATGTATACATATATATATACATATTTATATGTATGCACATGTGTATATGTTGTATATGTGACATGTGTGTATCTATGAATATGTATGTATAATATATGCATACGCAAAAGTAAAACTAAATCGAAAGTTTTTACCTAAGTTAACAAGGATAGAAGATAGAGATTAAGAGCAATCTTAATAAGAGAGACCGCCAAAACAATAAAATTAAGTTGTAGCAAATAAAAAGAAATCCATGCTTTGCACTATTAGATCCAAATTTTTAAGAGGAAAATTAGGCCATAAAATTGGAATTAGTAGAAATCAAGATACATAAAAAGGAGATTGGAAAATCACTAACATAACAAATAAAATATGTGGAAGCAAACAAAATTAACAAAGTTTGATAGATCTAGCTCAAAAGTAATGTTGATTATGACTCTGAACAAATAAAAGTTATCTAAAGTCACTAATGAGAGAATGATTTCCAATTAAAAAAGATTTGAATAGAAAACTTTTGATAATATGTATGCAACTGTCTCAAAAGCCTCAACACTGAATAAAAGGCTTGGTGGTTACCATGAGACATTATCATCTAGGTTGGAGGCTTACACCTTAGTTAAGCCTCAAAGCCTTAGCACCCTGAGCCAAGTCTCAGACATTTTGAGGCGTAAAGCCTTAGTCCTACATCGAAGCATAAGCCTTGAGGCACAAATGGGATAGCCTCGCCTTGAGACATAAGCCTTGAAAGGCTCATGGCGGGTTATTCTCAAACCATGGTAGTTGGAGTGGCATGGCTGCAACAAGGACACTGGGTGGAGGCTGTGGAGCAGCGGAGTAGTAGTAGAGATAATTGGAGAACGCCCCCCCCCCCCCCCCCCCCCCCCCCCCCCCCCCCACAACACACACACACACAATCAATGTCAAATTCCACCAATTCATTCATACATAGCTAGAGAGCCCAAAAGTTGCACAACAACTTAGGGAATCAACTAATATTGGTACAAACACATGATTGTTGGGGAAATTAGCAACAAAAGGAATAGAAAAAGGGTTTTAAGGTAGGAGAAAGAGGGACAATGCCACACTTGATGACTGATTATACTAATGCATCCACCTGTCAAAGTGATAGTAGAATGCAAAATAAAAGAGCCCTAGGAAGTAGAAGATGTGGCATACCCGTCATGTGTCGAGTAGCACTCGAGTCTACAATCCAATTGGAGTGAGCGGTGGGCATGGAAGTCCATGGATTTCTTTCATGGGTCGATGTTAGAATAGACCATCGTGATGCATTTGGTGGGTCGCCAACGCACCAATCAAAAGATGATGGTGTAGATGGCATATGAAGAGGAGAGTTAACATTCTTTGTGATGCTTGAAGCAAGTGTTTGTATTTCTTGTTTGTTAGTGAGACGTGCGAGGAATGTCTAGATGGAGGTGTTGCCGCATGTAGTGTAGCTGGATCCTAGCCAACAGAAGTCGCATGAGCTTGGGCATGTGTGCAGACCCCCCTGCCACATACTCAACTGTATTAAGTAGGATGTCCATGTTTTGAATGTCATGTCTTCAATGCGGCCCAACTTGTCACATTACGTGCATTTCGGATGTGGTCCCCATCCTCGTCTACGATCATGAATTGTGGCAGCAATAGCGGTGTGGGCATCAAAGGTATCGACGTGGGAGATGTGAGCATATTTCATCTCAGATTGGGACAAGTGAGCTTATGCCTGGTCCAACTTGGAAGTCTCGTGTCGACAACAAGAGTTAACAAACTGCATCCCACCGAGGATGGAGTCCGTTGAGGAAGTGTCCGGTGATATGGGTGGATCTCTCCTTGGTTATGTCAACATATGTGAGCTAGAAAAAGTTAAGGTGGTTGGCGAGCACCTTCATCGAGTCTTAGTATTTGGACAGCGAGCGGTCACCCTGCTACCTGGAGAAGATCATGTCCATCATGTTGTAGAGGTGAAGACAAGTATCCACTACCGAAATGTATTCAATCATAGGAGAGGAATCACAGGAATGGCGCAATGTCATATGAAAACATGTGAGCCCCTAATTATAACAAAAGCGCTGAACCGTGTGGTTTTGGGGAGCCACACGGTGAGGAATGAAACAAAAAGAAGCACACCCCTTATTTTTTAGTGCTTTATTGAAAGGAGAAGATGAGTGGACAACTTCAGTCCATAGACTGTGACCATGGCTGGCCTTGGTGGCTGCTCCTGCTGACCCCTTTGGGCGCTGATGGTGGCGGCCCCTGGGTGCCTACCATCGCCGCCCTTGCGGCAGCCTGCTGCTGTTAGGAAAGAAAGAGGAGGGTGTATTAGGATAGCGCAATTGCTCTGATACTATGAACAATATAAAACTAATATAATTGGTTGCTAATGAGGTACAAGATCTCGTATAAATATAGGAGTCTAGGGATACATGGGTACACTTAAGTGGGCAAATGGATCCTCACTTAAGTACACTAATAAAAGACAGAATATAAACACGACGGGCCTAAGCCCAATTAACTAAATAACCACTCATACTTACATGTATATTTATGATTAAATTCAATTCGGTTTTTTTAAATTTTGAGCGACTGTCTTTTCAGTGTCTGCTACCGTGAACAAAATAGGTATTTAAGCTTATTCCCCTTTACCATTCACTTTCATGCATTTATTCTTAGTAATCTATCCAATGATCCATTATGGTGAATAAATAGAGCATCACATGACGCCATTAGGTTGATCAACAGAAAATGGCTGTAGTTTCCTTTTCATCTAGTGAGTAGAAACTGATCTTATTTAGATTTGAATATTTTGTCCGGTCTAACATTCTACTTGAAGCCATTCAGTGAACCCACCTGTACCACTTTCTCTTACTTGCCCTAGCTACCAAGAATGCCAATGGAGGAACTATGCTCATTCTTAGGCATGCAGTTCTTCTCTTTCTCCACCAACACCACACAGGCCGTATTCTTTTTCACCTTCCTTTAGAAACTTTGTGAAGCGTTCCTTCTTTTACATCATCCATGATTTCCCATGACTGTAGATATACTCTTTACTTCTTCTTCAAAGAAGGTGATCCGGTTTGCACCATGAATAACTATCCTCAATGTGTCCTTGACCTCCTCTGTTTACCTCATTGAATAAACTGGCAACCAACTCGGTTTGGCTGTTGATCTGAAGATGGTAGGCTTGTAGATGATGAACTTTGATGAATTTCCCTCTGTCTTTTTATCTATTTCTCTCTACTAACTCAAGTTCACTCCCTCCTTACCAGCAACAAAATGGAAAGTAGTACCTTGTCCACGTCAACTGACCCACCCTTCCCTTCATTTCCTTATTTTTCTTTTTTCTAATGCAAAACATCACTGTTTCAGATTACCTACCTTTCTTGTCTTGTCAGCTACCTCCCCTTCTTGCCTCTTTTAGTGATGCATCTCCTTCCTCGATCTCTTGATCAAAGCCAGCCTTCCACCAACCCAACCTCCTCATGTTGTTTTCCTCCTAACACAGCCTCCCTCCTTGATCCCCCAAACAATGACACCCTTCTAGGGATCCACCTTTGTAACCTAATTAGCTAGTCTTCCTCTTGACCAGGGTTCTATTATCTATTGGATTGCAACAAAGACATGGATCGCAAGCGGGACCTTTTTTCTCTGTTCAACACGTACTCATAAGACTTCTTCAGGGTGCTAAATGAAGCTATTTTCCCACACGGCAGTTTGGTTGCAACACAATAAAAGAAGATACAATGGAACTTTTTGGTTATTGCATGTTAAGGCCGTTGGGTATCACCTTTCCTCGCAAAAATATCTCCAGCAGATTGACGCACGACAGGGCTGTTCTTGAAACTTTTAAATTTGTACATCCACCCCCTTTTCACTAATGAATTAAACAACATCCTTGGATTCTAAAAATTTCATCATGTATGTTCCTGTAAATGGATTTTGGATATGGGAATTTGAAAGGAAAGAATCCTCAGGTAATATGGCTTAAGAAACCGATGGAAGCCAAAATATTTATTGCAATTTCAGTTATTTGCCTACATCCTTGTCAGCATAAATCAGCCAAAAGGTCAACGAAGGAAAATAAAATGTAAGCTAGTAGCTCGTGTCAATCATTCTATCCATTAATGCCTTACCTTTCTTCATTCTATATGAAAATATGATGAGTTACTATGCTATGCCTGTAACGGACCCCCTGTAATTTCTTCACATGATTAGTTTGAAGTCTCTGGAAGCTGTTTATATTTACATATTGTGCTTCCTCAGATATTAATGAAAACTAGGAGCTTATGTCGGCATATATAATTAATAAGTAATATGTTTTTCAACCGAGTGCAGGTCAGAGATTTCCATTTTACTCAGAGCTTTGCTTGGCGTGGCACTGAAATCAAAGTTTGGCATGGAAAGGTTGAAGGATTATCTGTCTACTTCATTGAGCCACAAAATGGGTACTTCCATGTTTTCCTGTTGTGTCATCTTTATCATTTTCTTAGTTGTCTACTTGAATTGACACATCTGTAATATTTTCCTTATAAATTGTGAAGTTTGTTCGTCTTTAATATAATAACCGATAACAGCGTAATCTTATACCCAAAGGAGCTGGGCCTTATTTCTTTTAGTGGATTTGTTTATAAGAAGAAAGTCGTGGTGGCTAACAATTTATTTACAAAAATTCTCTATAAAATATTGTGCTGGATTTTTTGGTAAGGAAATTTTATATGATATCACAAATTAATTCAATTTGATTGACTCAGTTCATTGCATTCAACAAAATGAAATATCCTATTTTTCTTGTGACATCGACATAGTGACGCGTTGCTTGCAATTGTGGTAATTGTTCAAATCACCCCAATTGACAATAGATATATATTTTTTTAGTTTGCCGGGGGAAACCCACCCCCCAAGGCGGAGGCCCAGATAGCAGGGATGGTAAAGCTATTGTAAATTGTAGACGACTTGAATGTTATTTGTATGTATTTTGAACACTTGGCAAGCGTATTTATATTTGTATGGGCTGCGGCCAATAACCCATTTACATAGTATGGGACTAAACATTAGCAGAAGTGTAAGTTGTGTAACCCATGTAGTACACACTAAGTGTATGTGCAACTTACATACATCAACACTCCCCTCAAGCTGGTGCATATATATCATAAGAACCATACTTGTCAAGTTGGTTAGTTGGTCCCCTACCTCCTTAGGCGACCAGACCGACCAGGCTGCCTAGTTGGGCGGCCAGTCGTAAGTTTTTTTACATATAGTTAATTATATATATAGCTATATACAATACATTATATTAAAAAACTAATGTAAGCATGTATCCAAGCATGTAATAATCCATATTTGGTAAATATTGTCATAAAACACAACAAACAATTTTCAGTGAAGGTTAATTAATGTAATTTAACAAGTTTAAATAAAAAAAGATAAATATTAGTTACTGGGCCCGGCCCACCAGATTAAGCGGCGACCAGTCGGGTTAGTCGGTCGACTAGCCGACCAGTTGGGCTGGGCGGACGACAAGCCGGGCCCAAAATTAGGCGGATGGCTAGTTGGTTTGCCCACCAGTCGACTAGCCATCGACTAGTCAGGCGCTCCAACAAGTATGATAAGAACCAAGCTTGTTATGTAGAAACGGGACACAACCCCAATGGAGTGACTTGGTAAAATCATCTGGCAATTGATCTTCAAATCTGACAAGAGTACACTTCATCAACTTTTCTTGAATCTTCTCGAGAATAAAATGAGTTCACCTCAATGTGTTTCGTTCTTTCTTGGAAGACATGATTTGAGGCATGGTGCACAACGACTTGATTGTCACAGCTCAAGTCCATTTCTTATGTATGAATGTATTCTAGTTCTTCCAAAAAAACCTTGACCCAAATTAGTTCACTTGTGGTATGGGCCATATCTCTGTTTAGGTATGATCAGGACCGTTTGATCCATGCTTTTCCAGGAGACCATATTGCCTCCTACAAACACTATCTAGTAATAGACCACGTCTAGTACTGATTCAGCCAAATCAACATTAAAAAATTGTTGCACTTTCTTGTGCTTATGATTTGCATAGAGGATGCCTTCGCTAGGAGTCTAGGAAGCATGTACACCTCTATATTTTATTAAAATTGAGCGAATATACAATAACATTGTCATTCTCGGCCCTCTCCGCCCCTGTGTACTTCTATATTTTATTAAAATTGAGCGACTATATTATACCTTTGTCATTCTCGACCCTCGCCGCCCCTATGTCCATGTTGGACACGGTCACTTCTCGGTCACATCTTGTCCATGACTCAAAACATCTTGGACACGTACAAGACTTGTCCTATCCATTTTGGTCATTTTTTGCAGCCCGTACACGGATGGACGCGACCCGAACACTTCCGAGACACATCAATGTAGCGACTGCTGTTGCATTATCCTATTTTAGAGTGTATATTTTGATTACTTTTTGAGTTTGCGTTATCATTGAGAAAATGTAGCAAAACTGAGATCTAATCAAGATTGCAAACAAAAACTCAGAAAAGGAGTGAACCACATGTAAAATGAAAGATGAATTAGATATCATGAATCACGTTTTGTTCTAATAAATTGGTCAATTGAATAGTGGGAGGTTGGGAACTCATTTATTGATTCTGAAAATCTACTATGCTCAATGAAAAATGTAGCATGTTTTGTTGTCTACTTTACATTTTTTTTAATACACACACAAACACATGCTTATTCATATATTTATATACAATTATGCATATCTATATATTCATATACAATTCTGCATACATATATACATAATTCCGGATAAAATTTATGAATAATTTTAATACTTCCACATATATGTACTTACATTATACATACATACATACACACACGCACACACGCACGCACACATGCACACGCGCACACACACACGCACACACACACGCACACACAAACAATTCTGGAAAAAAATTATGAATAGTTTTAATACTTACACATATATGTACATACATCACACACACATATAGTTGTTTCAACGTCAATGTCAAGCACACCTTCTTGCATAGAGATAGATCGTCGAAGAGTCACTCTACCCATAGCGTAGTACCACCTCCCGGTCTATTGAAACAACCCTTCTCACCAGTATGCAAATTAAAGAAAACAATCTATGGACTCCAATATCGAAAGTGTGGCTTATATATATATTGGAAATATGTTTTTACCATGATGAAGGACTTCGACTCGTGTTTGACTTTACTAGGTGTGGAAGTGGAAGTTTGTGGAAACTTCGAGGAAGTTTATCGCAAACTTCGATAAACTTTGATGCCCTTTTTTGAAGAAAATGATGGGAATTTGAAGGAAGCGTTGATTGAGAACTTCCAATTATGTTAGACCTCTATCTTATATATGCTAATGTTAGAAAATAGTTTTCCTATTATATGTATCTCTTTACTATTTCCTATTCCCGTTTGGTCTACTATGTAAATAGTCTTTGTCTATATAATAAAGGAGAGCACACCCTAACCGGGTATCGCTTTGACCTAAATCCTCTCACATGGTATCAGAGCATATTTGACTGCCCCAACCCTAGCCGCCGCCTCTCCCCTCTCCCTCCCTCCGTCCGTCTCCTTCCTTCTTCTCCAGTTGCATCCGTCGTCGCCAACGAAGCAGGGCAACCAATGGAGGCTCTCCTCACCGGGCGGCTAGTCCTCCTCCGATCTGTCAAGACATGGTGACTGCTTGAAGGATAGAACCCCTCGTTCTATCCCAGAGAAGGAAGGAGGAGCACCTTTCTTCTCACCCTCTTTCCTCTCCACGTAGTCCGCGTACGTGGATGAGTGCCCACGTTTCTCGCGGCTGTTGATGCGTCAATTTTGCATCATCAAGTGATTTGTGACGATGCTAATTCCCGTCACATCTCCCCGACGCGTCTTCCCGGCGCAATCCTCTCTCTGGCGCATCTTCTCGGAGTTGTTCCTCACCGTTTGACAGAACTAATTCCCGTCAACGTATACGTCATCCGCCACCAAACACAGTGAGTATCCCAGGCAACACGGTGTGTTACCATCACAGACTTCTGTTCTGACGACGCTGATTACAGAAGACACAACATGTCTCATCCTTGACACGACGTGTCGTAGCTGGTGAAAGTTATGCCTCTGAACCTGGACACGGCGTGTCCGCTAGCCACACAATGTGTGAAAATTTTGTCTGAGGTCTCTGGCAACTGACACGGCGTGTCAAAAATAAGACACGACGTGTTGAGCACCTGGAGTTTTCTGCTGTCAACTCACACGACGTGTGGAAATATAGACACGTCGTGCACTACTCAGACACGGCGTGTTTCGTCCTTGACCCGACGTGTCATTCAGTCTGTCTGCTATTATCTTCTCGATTCTTCAATATGGCAGATGCCAAGCCTGCTGCTTCCACTACAGTCGTCTACAACGACCAATCTCAGATCACTTCTATGAAGCTTAACTCACATAACTATCTTCTTTGGATGAATGCCATCTACATTGTGCTTGAATCTCGTGAGAAGGTGGAGATTATTGAGTTGGAGCCTCCTGATGAAGGCAACAAAGACTACCCTACTTGGCGAATAAACAACGGGCTGGTGAAGTCATGGCTATGGAATAGCATGGAGCCTCATATAGCCAGATTGCGTCTAGATTCATGTTCTATTCTACAGCCAAACAAATCTGGGAAGCTGCAAAGAAACATTTTTCTCATGAAAAGAATGCTCTTCGTCTGTATACAGTTTATGATTGCCTCTTTGCAGAGAAACAAAACAGTCGCTCTCTTGAGGATTATTTTCGTACTATCCAGTCTATTTCTCAAGAACTCAGATTTTACCAACCACGAAAGACTGATGAACATATGAAGGACCGAGATGATCTAGTGACAACAAGGTTTCTATCCGGCTTAAATCCTATGTATGTCTCAGCTAGGAGTGTTATTCTAGCTATAGAAAAATTACCAAGTCTTGAAGAAGCCTTTGTACGAATTCAACAATCATCTTTTCAATCCTTCTCCGCCGCTCCAGTAGACCACTACACTGAGACTCAGCCATCTCTTGCCGCTGCTACCAAAGGAATGGGACGAGGTGCTGGAGGCAATCATCCAAAATGTACTTTCTGTGGGAAACTTGGACATGTAGAAGAAGAATGCTATTCTAAGCATGGTCGGCCTCCAACTGGTGTTGCACATTATACTGCCAATTCATTTGGAGCATCTACACTCGGGGGTTCTAAATAGGTGAAATCAGATGTCACAATCTCCAAGGAGTATGATCGTCTTCTACAAGCTACTCAACAGGCTTCCTTTGGTGCCTCCGTCAATTTAGCTTCAGATGCAGGTAACCCGAGGACTTCACTTGTTGCCTCTCATCCATCCCTTACATGGGTAGTGGATTCCGGGGCCTCCCAACATATGACAGGTATACGCTCTATGCTTCTTTCCTTTGACTCATATATCCCACATTCCTCTGTGACACTAGCTGATGGTTCTGTTAGAAGCGTCCAAGCATGTGGCACCGTACAAGGCCATCTAATTTGACTTTGCAATCTATTCATTATGTTCCAGACTTTCCATTTAACTTAATGTCAGTTGCTAAGCTGGTTGATTCTTTGAAATGCTTGGTAATCTTTGGAGACTCTTTCTCTGTGTTACAGGATCCCAGGAGTTGGAAGACGATTGGTGGGGGATCTAGGAAAGGTGATCTCTACTTCTTTGAAGGTGGTCGCCCAACTCGCCAAATTCCTTCCACCTCATCCACTGTTTTCAGCTGCTCTCCCTTGCAATGGCATTGTCACTATGGACATCCATCCCTACAGAGTCTTCAAAGCCTTGTCCCAGGATTAGCCTCTATTAAGTCGTTAGAATGTCAGTCATGCCAGTTAGGCAAGCATCATCACCTTTCTTTTCCGAGTCGCATTGTGAAACGCTCTAAGCGTCCTTTTGATCTTATTCATAGTGATGTCCGGAGTCCTGTTAAAGAGCCAAGTTATAATGATATTTTATGTCTTTCATTGATGGTTTCTACCACATGACTTGGGTTTATTTACTTAAGTCTCGCGATGAAGTCCTGTTTGTTATTTAAACTTTTCATCAGTTAATAAAAATTCTATTTGATGCTCATATTAAGACTCTTCGTGCTGATAATGCTCTTGAATATGTTCAAAAGGCTGTTTCTACGTTCTGTAATTCTGTTAGTATGATTCACCAGACGACTTGTCCTCATACACCCCAACAAAATGGAGTTGTTGAGTGCAAAAACCGTCACTTACTTGATGTCGCCCGTACTTTGTTAAATCAAATGTCTGTGCCTAAGAGATATTGGTCTAATGTTCTTCTCACTGCTTGTTTCTTGATTAATTCTCAGCCATCTTCTGGTTTACAAGGGGCTACTCCCTTCTCTGTTTTACGACCTAACGAGCAACCCTTTCCTGTTCCTCTTCATGTGTTTGGATGCACTGCGTTTGTTCACGTGTTTGATCCACGAGCTGACAAGTTGTCTCCTCGCGTAGTTTGTACCGTCTTTTTGGGATATTCTCCTACACAGAAGGGATACATGTGTTATTGTCCTCGTCTTCGTCGTCTTTTTGTGTCAGCTAACGTTACCTTTCACGATTCTACTCTGTTCTTTAGCGACTCTATTCAGAGTGGGGGGAGCACAATCCTGAGAGTGACTACATCTTTGAGCGTGAGAGAGAGCCACCTCTTCCTGTGCCGTGTGATGAGAGTGTTATTGATATCACCCCACCATCACCACCGCCGCCACCACCTCCACCACCGCCTCCATCCTTTCCCCTAGTTTACACCAGGCGAGTAGGGCGTCGCCAAGAGGATGTAGCGTCATCAGTTCAGCAACATGCCTCCTCATCGTCTGCTACTCCTGAGGTACCTGTTTCTACTGAGAGTTCTCTTGATGCTTCAATTTCAGATTTACACCTTTCAGTTGCAGCTCGAAAAGGTGTCCGATCCTGCACTATCCGTCATCCTTTGGCAAATGTGTGTTGCTTGTCTCATTTGTCAACTGCAGCTCACACGTTTGCTCTTCAACTGGACTCTACGATTGTTTCTCGTTCTTATAAGGAAGCAGTCCGCCATGATGGTTGGGTCCGCGCTATGGACAGTGAGATGGCAACACTTCATGAGAACTCTACCTGGGACTTGGTGGATCTTCCTCCTGGCAAGTCTGTTGTAGGCTGCCGCTGGATTTACACTGTCAAACAGAAACTCGATGGGTCTATTGATCGCTTAAACGCACGTCTGGTGGCAAAGGATTACACTCAGACCCATGGTGTTGACTTCTTTGAGACTTTTTCTCTAGTGGCTCGGCTAAATGTTGTGCAAATTCTTGTTTTTGTTGCTACTCATTTTTCCTCGCCTCTTCTTCAGTTGGTTGTCAAGAATGCCTTTCTTCATGGTGATCTTCTTGAGGAGGTGTACATAGAGCA
This sequence comes from Alisma plantago-aquatica, assembly GCA_963693085.1. Lineage (NCBI taxonomy): Eukaryota > Viridiplantae > Streptophyta > Magnoliopsida > Alismatales > Alismataceae > Alisma > Alisma plantago-aquatica. The sequence continues at coordinate 572,748,681 of OY856411.1, forward strand.
ACCTCCTGGATATGTTGCTCAGGGGGAGTGATAGAAGGTATGCAAGCTCAAGAAATCTTTGTATGGTCTGAAGCAATCACCTCGGGCATGGTTTGATAAATTCAATGCTGCACTTATACAGTTTGGGTTCATCCGGTCTTCTACTGATCACTCACTCTTTGTGCATAAGTCTTCGAGTGGCACCATTATTCTAGCTGTTTATGTAGATGATATTGCCATCACCGGTGACAACTCTACTGGCATTCTACAACTCAAGACATGGCTGCAAATACAATTTCAGACGAAAGATCTGGGTAATCTTCAATATTTCCTTGGCATAAAAGTCCTATGCTCCAAGAAAGGAACAAATCTCTCTCAGGGAAAAATATGTCCTTGTCCTGCTTGCAGAGACAAGCATGATACAGTGTAAACCTGTCTCCACACCTATGGACTATCATACCAAGACTTCTATTTCTGATGACAACGAGTTTTCTGATCCAGCAAAGTGTAGAAGGATTGTAGGGAAACTGATCTACTTGACAGTTACTCGACCTGATATTTTTTATGTTGTTGGAGTGGTTAGCCAGTTTATGAGTGCGCCTAAGATGTCACATTGGATGGCAGTCACCCAGATTCTTCGGTACATCAAAGGATCTCCAGGGAAGGGCCTTACTTTACGGGGCAGAACTTCACACATACATCCTTAAAACTCACTGGGTTCGCTGATGCTGATTGGCTGGTGATGTTGGAGATAGACGATCTACCTCTGGATATTGTGTGTTTATTGGGTCACATTTGGTGACTTGGAAGAGTGAGAAATAGAATGTGCACGATCCAGCTCAAAAGCCGAATATCAAGCCATGACACATGCTTGTTGTGAGCTACAATGGGTTGTGTCTGTTTTGTCAGAAATGGGCGTGTCTATTGAGACCCCTATTTCTCTCATGTGTGATAATCTAGCAGCCATTCATATTGCTAGCTGGTGTTTCATGAGAGGACCAAACACATAGAAGTGGACTGCCATTTTGTTCGTAATTTAGTGCTCTCCAAGAAGATTCAGACTCCTCATGTTAGGACTGATCAGCAAGTGGCAGATATCTTCACCAAGCCACTTCCATCTTTGGCTTTTAAGCATATGACTTCCAAGCTGGGCATGCATGATGTGTATGCTCCAGCTTGAGGGGGATTGTTAGAAAATAGTTTTTCTATTTTATGTATCTCCTTACTATTTCTTATTATTGTTGGATCTACTATGTAAATAGTCTTTGTCTATATAATAAAGGAGAGCACACCCTAACTAGGTATCACTTTGACCCAAATCTTCTCACAACTATTTAACAGAAAAACATGATTTACGATTCTCTAGCCCTAGGTACATTGATAATACAATGTGGTGCTTGCAAGGGTCAAATGTGCAATGCACATACATATACAGTTCACCATATATATTCTATACAACATACAGTCAAATAGTAGTTACAACACCCTTTCTAGGAAAGAGTGGCAACAAAAAACATAGGAGTTGATATTATAAGTTGTGAAGAGGGTTGGAGGCAACACTTATGCGGTTATGCCTTATATGGCCTATAGGGCGCTAGTTAGGATTAATGTTCCGGGCCGTCTCAACTTCGCCCCAACTAAACCCAACTTCGAGGAAACTTTGACAACTTAGGAGAAGTTGAGACAAAAATACACACACAAAAGTCAACTTTGTCGACATCATCGTAACTTCGCCCTGAAGTTTGGACGAGGCCGAAGTATTTGGTATTTGACTTTGCCTATGGTCAAAATTCAAATTTTGGCGAAATGTTGCCAAACTTCCTCGAAGTTATGTTCTGTGATTTTCACCTCAGTTAATGCTATGTATATGTCGTATTTCTGAAAACTACTGTATCATGTGTCTGCGTCTATAAACATATCTGTGCTATCTTGTGAGGATTTCTTTTTACATATAGGGGAATATGTAGTATCGCTTCAAGATGCATACTTCTCCATGACTAAACACACTTGTAGCAAAGACGATCTCATGCCAGATAATGGTGAGAGAATCAAGTTTTTACGCACAAGCTTCTATATCTCCATGGGTTTTCAAGTATCTCAACCTTGATCCTTATGTAACTTGACTTTTGAGGTCCATGGGTGTATCTACACGTTTAGCACCCAATGACTCTTTTAGGAGGTCAAGAGTATACTTTCCCCCAGAAATATATTCCCATCTTCATATCTGGATTCGTCAATACCATAGAAGTGCTGAAGGTGCCCAAGGTCCTTGGTCTTGAACCTCCCTTAAAGAAGCTGCTTAAGTTGTTTAATACTGTTACAGTATATGTTTTCTGTGGTTTACTTATTCTGTTATTTATTTTGTTATTTGTTTATTCTGTATGGACCTCTCTGTAATTGTTTCAACATTATATATATGAGGGTGCACTCTTTGTGCAACCCTATGCTCTCTGCAACCCTGATTCTTAACATGGTACCAGAGCAGGTCGAGACCTAGGGTCTCTCCTTCCCTCCCTCCCTCTCCACCGGCGCCCCCCCCCTCCCCCCCCCCCCCCGCGCGGACCAGCCGCCGGCCCAGCAGCAGCAGCCAGCGGCCGCCGCCGCCGGGCAGCACAGCCGGCCGCCGCCGCCGGGCAGCGCAACCAGCGGCCGCCGCCGGGGCAGCAGCAGTCCGCCACCTCCGGGCTGCCACCGCTGGCCTAGCCAGCCGTCTCCCGCCGGTCACAGGTCCGTCTACTCTCCTGGCGCGGTGCTCCGCTAGTGCTTGAGCAACCGTGGTTGTTGTTCGCACAGCAGGTGCGCTGCCGGGTTGGTAGATCTGGACTAGATCAGTCTTCCGGGGGAGATCGGTACGTTGTTCGGCTAGAGCCGACTTCGGTTCGTGTTTGTTTGTGACTGCCTGCCCGTGTGGGCTTCGGCCTCCGGGTCTTCTACTACACTTTGGTGTAGTCCGTATGTGAGAGGTCCCCTGTGATCTTCTGCCTGCCTGTCTTGCCTGCCTGCTGTGCCTGCCTATCTGATGGCGTCCTCGACTGATGATCTGCGTCGTCAAGTTACTACGGTCAAACTTGACGGGCGCAACTACCAGCTGTGGGTTTGCTCCTTTGTGATATATGCCAAATCACAAGGGAAGTATTCCCATCTCACTCGTGCCGGTCCGCCACAGCCTGCTGACGATGCTGACTTGAAGGACGTCAAAGCTTACGATGATTGGGTCCGTGACGACTCAACAGTGATGACTTGGATTCTCAACAGCACGGTTGAGAAGATTAGTGTGACCATTCTCCGTCTACCTACGGCAAAGCAGATGTGGGATCAGCTTGCTCGCACCTTCTCCCACAGCCAGAATCCGAAGAAGGTGTTTGATATCAACAAACAGCTTAGTCGTCTCACCTTTACTGGCACTGATATCTCCGATTACTTCTCTATGTTCACCGGTTTATGGGGTGAACTGGAGGCGTATCATCCTCTGTCCACGGATCTGGTGATTATGCAAAAGCAGCGCGATGAGCTACAGCTGATCCAGTTCTTGAGTGGCTTGCCTGACTCCTATGCTGGCGTTGTAGATCAGATTCTGGCTGGTGATCCACTGCCTACCCTTCAGAGTGCCTACCAGCGACTTCAGCACCTTTCCTCACCGACACCACATACTACTCCAGATGTTGGCGACTCTACTGCCTTAGCTGCCTGGGGTGGCCGCGGCCGTGGTCGCGGTCGTGGCCGTGGCCGCGCTTCTGATGGACGTCCTCCCCTTGGTGTAGGGAGAGGTCGTACTCCTACTGCTGGGCGTGGGGCCCCTCCTGCTACTACTACTGCTGCGCGTCCTCCGCCCGGCTCGCGCTTGTGTTCTTACTGTGGTCGTACGAACCACATTGAAGAGAAGTGTTGGGAGAAATATGGCAAACCAGAATGGGCGAACACTGCTACTGATTCTCCCGCCACCGCATCCGAGACTGCTGCACATCCTACTACACCGGACACTGCGGGCGCTACTGCTGACTACATCAGGGCTGAGGTCGAACGTCTGTTTCTGGAGCGTGCTGGATCATCTTCTGAATCGTCCACGAGTGGAGCACATGCTGCCCATACTGGTTATGATACTGCCTTTCTGAGTTCACATTTGCCACCCCCATCTGGTAATAATAAATGGGTGATCGACTCTGGTGCATCATCCCATATTTCTGGCAATAGGGCTTTGTTTAAGTCCATCTCTAAACCTGCTCATAAATCTACGGTTATGGTTGCTGATGGATCTCGATCTCCTGTTTCTGGCATTGGGGACATTATTTCTCAGTTCCTTATCAAATCTGCCTTATATGTGCCTAACTTTCCTATGAATTTATTATCTATTAGCAAACTTGTACGGAATTTGAACTGTAGCCTGACTTTTCTTCCTGGCTCCTGCATTTTTCAGGACCTTCTCACGAGGATGAAGATTGGTGGGGGGTATGAAGGTGTTGATGGTCTCTACTACTTGGACGAGATGCCAAGGTCTGCCAAAGCTGTTGTGGTTTCGGCCTTATCTGCCTCCGTTTCTACTTTACAGTGGCATTACCGGCTGGGACACCCTTCTTCTGACAAACTGCGCCATTTACTTCCAGACATGAGTAGTTGTACTTTCCAGTGTGAGTCTTGTCAACTGGGTAAACAAACTAGATCAGTATATCCGAGGCGTAGTTCTGTGAGCAGCAGGCATATTTTTGATGTAGTGCACTCTGATGTGTGGGGACCGTGTAATGTACCGAGTGTGTCTGGCTATCGATACTTTATTTTGTTTATTGATGACTTTTCGAGGACTACTTGGCTATTTCTGTTGAAAAGTAGATCCGAGGTGATATCCACAATAAAGTTCTTTTTTGCTGAAATTAAAACCCAGTTTGGTGTGCCTATTAAAATTTTTAGAACTGATAATGCGTTGGAATTTGTTCAGAAAGATGTGGAATTTTTTTGTAAATCTGTTGGAACTTTACATCAAACCTCATGTGCCTATACACCACAACAGAATGGTGTAGCCGAAAGAAAGAATCGTCATCTGTTGGAAGTGGCTCGCACTATCATATTGCATTCGCATGTCCCTCGTACTTATTGGCCAGAAGCGGTTCTGACTGCCTGTTTTCTCATTAATCGTATGCCATCGTCGGTTATTGGTAACAAAATCCCCTTCCAAGTTTTACATCCGGAGGCTCCCTTGTTTTCTGTCCCTCCACGGATTTTTGGTTGCACGTGCTTTGTACGCCTCCTTGGCCCTACATCTGATAAACTGTCGCCTAGAGCAGCCAAATGTATTTTCTTGGGATACTCAAGGTCTCAGAAAGGCTATCGTTGTTATAATCCTGCTACGCGAAAGTGGCTCACTAGTAGTGATGTGGTGTTCTTTGAAGACACTCCTTATTATTCATCTGCGGGAGAAAATTTGCAAACTGATCTTATTGCACCACCCTTGCCTATTTTGTCTGACTGCAGCCCTGAGACGGATGATACTGTGATACCAGATCCTCCTCAGCTTCGAGTTTATCAGCGCAGGAACAGAGCACCTCCTTCACATGTACCCCCCCTTGTCGACCAATCTTCACCTCCGGAAGGTTCTGCTTCACCTGAGGTACAATCTGATTTACATATTCCTATTGCACTTCGCAAAGGGACTCGTTCCTGCAAGTCTCACAGTATTGCTCATTTTGTATCTACTGATCATCTCACTGCTCAGGCGCGTGATTTTGTATATGCCTTATCTGCTGTTACTGTTCCTAAGACTATTCAGGATGCCCTGCGGAGTACAGCTTGGACTTCTGCTATGCAGGATGAGATGACCGCTCTGACTGATAGAGGCACTTGGGAGCTGGTGGATCCTCCTCCTCAGTGCAAGCCTGTAGGTTGCCGCTGGGTGTACACTGTCAAATATCAACCAGATGGTACAGTTGAACGGTTGAAAGCTCGGTTAGTTGCCAAAGGATATACTCAGACCTACGGCATTGACTACTTTGAGACTTTTTCTCCTGTTGCTCGCTTAAATTCTGTCAGAATCTTACTATCTGTAGCTGTAAACTGTGACTGGACACTTCTACAGCTTGATGTGAAGAATGCTTTCTTATATGGTGATCTACAGGAGGAGGTTTACATGGAGCAACCTCCTGGGTTTGTTGCTCAGGGGGAGTCTCACAAAGTATGTCGGCTCAAAAAGTCTATTTATGGGCTCAAGCAGAGTCCACGTGCATGGTTCGATAAATTAAGCAGGATTCTCTCTGACTTTGGCTTTCTAAGGTCTCAAGTGGATCATTCTGTCTTCACAAAGAAAACTTCTGCAGGAATTATTATTCTGATTGTCTATGTCGATGATATCATTATTTCAGGCAGTGATGCTTCAGGTATTCAGGCCACTAAAAATCATTTGGGTAAGCATTTTGCTACCAAAGACTTGGGCAGATTGCGATACTTTCTGGGTATAGAGGTTTCCAGGAACTCTAGTGCTCTTGTGCTGTCCCAGAGAAAATATGTACTTGATATCCTGCAAGAAACTGGTATGTTGGGAGCAAGACCTGCAGATACTCCTATGGATCCCAATGTTGATTGGGATGCTGATACCTCTTCTATGTTTTCTGAGCCGAAGAAATACAGGAGACTTATTGGGAAATTGATCTATCTGACTGTTACTCGTCCTGACATTACTACTGCTGTGGGTCTTCTGAGCAGGTACCTGGACAAGCCTAGACAGTGTCACTGGGATGCTGTTTGTCACATTCTGAGATACTTGAAAAGGGCACCTGGCAAAGGTCTGTATTACAAGAAAAGTGGACATTGTAAACTTGAGGGCTATTCTGATTCAGATTATGCAGGCAGTAGAATTGACAGGAAATCCACCTCTGGCTACTGTACCTATGTAGGAGGTAACTTGGTGACTTGGAGGAGCAAGAAACAGAATGTTGTTGCTCGCTCCAGTGCTGAAGCTGAATACAGGGCCATGGCCCATACTGCATGTGAACTTCTCTGGGTGCGTTCTCTTCTGCATGAACTTGGGATTGAATCTCCTTATGCGATTCCAATGCACTGCGACAACCGAGCTGCTATTTTCATTGCCAATAATCCTGTCTATCATGAACGCACCAAGCATATCGAGGTGGATTGCCACTTCATTCGAGAATCTGTTCTGGTTGGTAAAATTTGCACTCCTTTTACAAGATCTGAAGATCAAGTTGCAGATGTCTTCACCAAACTTCTGGCTAAGAAACACTTCTGCACACTGGTGGACAAGTTGGGCATGATTGATATCTATGCTCCAACTTGAGGGGGAGTGTTACAGTATATGTTTTCTGTGGTTTACTTATTCTGTTATTTATTTTGTTATTTGTTTATTCTGTATGGACCTCTCTGTAATTGTTTCAGCATTATATATATGAGGGTGCACTCTTTGTGCAACCCTATGCTCTCTGCAACCCTGATTCTTAACAAATACCTTGCTGAGCATCCATGGTGATGACAATATCGTCAACTTAGATAATAAAAAGAATACAGCTTGCTAAATGCTTGAATAGATCACCGAATGATCTAGGTTCGACCGTGGAAGACCAAATTCAAGGAGAGCTTGATTGAACTCCCGAACCAATGTCTTGAAAGAATTTGGCTGCAAATCTCCTCATACTCTTGGTAAAGATCTGCCGAGATTTTAATGGCTATCATTTGTTCTCGTTGTTTTGCAAAGTTGTTTAGGATCTGCAGTTAAAGGGATCAATTCGTGAAGAACATATATGGTGCGGGTGATTCTACAAAGTATTAGGCTAAGGGTTTGTCTCCATGTTGAAAAAATAATCTCTACAGTCATATCATACATATGTGAGATGTTATTTGAATACATAAGATTAAGATGATTCCATACCTCTTTGTAGGATTCAAATTGATAAACTAAGTCTGCCAAATGCAGTTCCATAGAGTTCCACAAAGAGGACAAAACATTGGCATCTTCTTGTTCCCATTCCAACATTGGTTCATCCGTAGGACCATCTGCCGAGTATTTGTGATTGCCCCGTCATTTGAAGAATATCTTGACAACGTGAGTCCATTGAATATAGGTTTTGTTGTTTAACTTCCGATTTGTGAAGATATAGTTGTGAACCATAAGAGTCGTCTGCTGATTGATGGCAGTGGCTACCTTCTTGTCTTCCAATTTGGAATTTGGATAATTAACAAAGTACAAAATATGAGAAACACCAAAATATGTGGCAAAAATCCCAACCAAATTAAAATATTTAGAGAAAAAGAAGTATAGTGCACTGTATACACATTGATGCAGTACAAATGTAGGTACGATGACAGAAGACTGCTAAATTTAGGGGTTACTCCACGGTCCACCCTCTCTTCGTATCTTCAAAGCCCTTGATCTCCTACGGTAAAGGAGGGCAATGTGGAGTGACCCTCTTGGACAAAGACTCATTCCAAATCCTTGTATTCACCGCGTGGGGGCAATGGTAGAAGGGGGACAACAACAACCCCAACTTGATTTGAAGACAACGGGAGAGAACTTTCTCCTAGTTGGCTGGATGCTCTCCTCTCTCCTCAAGTAAGCTTCCAGGGATGAGAACAAGGAGAGGGGATGGAAGATAGAGCTCAAAAAGGGAAGATGACACTGGAGGCCGTCTTACAATCACTGTTGGTACAATGTTACACTACAGTAGCCGACTGAATAATAGGGACACAGACGGTGGGAGACAGCTCCCCTAGGGTTTCTTCAATTGGGGTGTTTGATGGTTCCCCTATGGTTTATACCCTGCTGTTCTAATGCCATGTAGACGACTTTACAATTACTTTTGTATATAATGGACAATGGGTCGCTTATTTGTACGGGACTATGAGTAGTGTCCAACGTACATGGTATGGGACCTAACACTAGTGTAAGCCATGTGGTACACCAATTCCTATTTGTGTGTTCAATTACACATTCCAACTATAACCATCAAATAACTGTGCCGAACACACATTTAAGACATCATAGTAAATTCACATATAGCTAGTGTGAAAATTTAGATAGAAGATCAAAGGGGCACATGATTTGATCATTCTTTCTAGCTATCATCAATAAATTTAATGGCTGGTACGGATATCCTGTCATGTTTCAACCACAGCAATTGATGCTGGCTTGAGGCTATAAAGTGAAGTTCATGGTTGAATGAATGAAATGAACAGTCATGTGTAACTACTGAACCTTTAATAGTTTAAGCTTCTCCTGCCTTAAATTGTGCGATTTGCTCAATTTTTTTTTTTCCAAATTCTTGTCACTTGCACCTTGCTATAGAATGCTTATGCTGCTTTAATTTCCTTCTTTGTACGATGCAGCCATTCTATTCAACAGTTCAACTTCTTATTTTGTTTAATTTGGACTTTATACAGACACAAGGTCTAATATTAAATCATGTTTTTGATGGTATTCACAAAACACAACTGTCACATATCATGGACTAACTAAATTTCAAGGTATTGTTTAATAGTAGTGGATTCGCGTTCTGCAGAATGTTTGCCGTTGGTTGCGTCTATGGAAGAAATGATGCAGAAAGGTTCGGGTTCTTTTGTCATGCCGCTCTGGAATATCTTCTTCAGAAGGGAGCCCATCCTGTAAGGAGAAGCGTCATGTCATCTGTTTAGCTTTTTCTACAACTATGATGAAACCTGTATCCTAGCCACGTCGTGGTTTTGTTCATATGTATTGCTATTTTTTTAGTTAGAGGCACTGTATTAAAAAACGGCCCAGGCGGCCGCTTAATTGGCCAACACCCTCAACCGCTTTATTTAGCCCATAAGCGCCCATTAATCGGTTTGAAGAAAATCGCCCGCTCATTTTTTCTGCTTTTTTCCTGCTTTTTGCTTGCTTTTTCCCGCTTTTTTTTAAAATCTACTGGAAGCATGTAACATTAATTAATTACATGGTCCAAGTAGTGTTGACTACAATATATGAAACTTGTATGCATTCAATGTTCTATGATATACCTAGTCCTAATTTAGAATGCATACTTTGCATGTAAGCTGTAATAATAGGGTACTTCTGTAATGTATCTAAGTAAATATCATATTAATCTATTATACTTCTAATGCATGATTAGTTTTACTGATTTCCTTGCTGCTTTTAGTGATTACTGATTGGTACTACTGGTTAGCATTACTTTTTTGGTGCAATACTGATTACTTGTTTTGTAGTAAAGATATTAAATCAATAATTCATAGTTTTTTATATACAGTTACTGATCTGCTTGCTGATTTTAGTGATTAGAAATATTTAGTAGTAAAGTATTGATTAATACTTAGTTAATTACTGATTTTCTGATTAGATATGTATAAAAGTTCCTTAGAAATATAATTTTTATATACACATATGTGTAATTTTGTATAAAAATATATAAGAATTTAGGCACCCACTTTTTCAAAATCACCCGCTTAATCGCCCACCTGCCGCTTAATCGGTTACAAGGTGCTGTCCGCACGCTTCCTACTTCCCGCTTTCTAATACACTGGTTAGAGGTATCTGTCAATTATGCTGTTGTTATCGCCAGTTGTGCATTTTCCGAATCATCTTTGGTTTGCGACTTACCTTTCCAATGAAAAAAGAAACGAACTGAATAAGAGTCATCCTAATACTTGAATTCCTATTGGAATAAAAGCTAGTGTTATTGATAGCTTCAAAATCTTGACGGTCAAATGAGACTATTATTCCTAACTATTTATGCACCGCATATTTCAAACATCAACTGCAGTTTATTATTCTTGCTGTAACAAAAAAAAGACTACTTACTAATATATCAAAGTGATTATCATCATCCTTACGCGAATAGGCCATTGAAATATATACCTATACTGTACACAGCTGAAATGAGGCAGTCAGTGACGCTTAGAGCCTTTTTGATGTAGGACAGGTCCCACCTTTACGCACTTATGAGCGTAGGTGTCGTCGTGTCATTAGTTAGGCTTTATTAGCATGTTTTATTTTATTACGTCTTTTCTCTTCTTATGGGTTTTTGTAAAGTCATGTGGTTTTAGTCCCACATTGTCTATCGTGTGTTTAGTCTTTCTTTTAGAAGCCTATATAAAGACTCTATGGGCATCCATGTAGAGACACAATTTATGAATGAGAATTATCATTTTAGTCATTGCCTAGTTTATTTTTAAATAGCCGTAGTTTTACATTACTTTTCTGTTATTAGTCTACATCTATTTTCCTAAGGCGATGTTATTGTTGTTTAGGGTGTCAATTTGATATCCACATTTGTGAAACTGGCACGGTCTGACCCAAAAATGCTTGGGTTCAGATGTCTTTTTTCAAACTGGCTTTGGAAATTGATGATTCCATTCAAAACTAACTGCTTTCCTGGTTGACAAATTTAGACTACTTGGCTTTAGGTTAAGAACTTAAGCTCAGCTTAGTATATTATATTGATCTCTTAATAGTATTATTTAATATATCATTATGTTCTGTTTCATTATAGAAACATCTAATCTTGAGACCTTATATCATAATTATGCTATAAGTGAATGTTCTTGAAAAACTGCCTTTAGGACCAGGCTACCCACTTTAGGATCAGCTTGAGCATTGATTAGGATCTTGGTCTCGGTTGGCGGACAGTTTAAAAGCAGTTGTCCATCCTGAAACAAGTTTTTCTTTCTGTACCCCTTATCGCTGTTCCATTTTATAGATTAAAATTGAATTCGATGTGTGGTTAGAGAATTGACACCCTTTAATCGGGTTGAGAGAAAGATCTTAGAAGAAAACAACTTACCAAATATATTGTAGAAGAAAGTAATTGTATGCTTTTTCGGCACTTAGTGCAAGAAAAAATTCACAAAGATGTATTTTACGGAAATCAGAATGTCGAGATAGTCATGGGGATTGGAAGAGATAATTATATCGGAATCATTAGTTTTTGAAGTTTCACATCTTGGTAAAAACTGCTGCTACAGTACAGCCGGAGTGGTTCACTTGAGCTATTGATTGTTATCCTGACTACATGTATAGCATGGCTTTCTATGTACCAGCATCAATTAAATGATTAAATTGTCTATACTGGTACTTGAATATATCAACATTTACCACTATAAAACGGTACGAGGATGAGAAGGTATGACATATTGATAACAGGATTTTCCTCACTTTGAACATTTACGCTTTGAGATTCCTACTACGTAATAATGCTTATGACTGGTTGAAGGAGTTGGACGGAGAAGGTCTGACCTAAGCGACAATACTAGACTTCTAAAAATTAGACATTTAAGCTACTGAAGATAGACATGAAATAATATCGAGTTGAGTAATTACGTAGTAAAACAAAAGTTGAGTAATTGGCCAAGTAAGATGAAGTTCTTGTGAGATTTATTTTGATCTTTGTTAAGTTTAGAATGCTTGAAAATCAACTTATCTTGATATTGTAACTCTACTTTGAACTATAACTTGGGCGCCAGTTTCCAAAGTATCAATCAATATTGGATTGCCTACTGTCTAATTCCTGTTGGAAATGGAACTTGGCTCGAATTCTTCAGTGTAATCTGAGTGTATGCCTTGGCTTTTGCTGTTACAATCTTCAAATATATAAATATGGTGCCTTTTTCTGTATATTATCTTTTTCCCTTACAAATTGTCTGGAAATTCCAGGATATATTACACTGTCATGATTGGTCGAGTGCCCCGGTAGCATGGTTATATAAGGAACATTACATGCATTATGGACTGAGCAACACAAGAGTGGTCTTTACAATTCATAATCTTGAGTTCGGTGTTCATTTCATTGGGAAAGCAATGCTTCATGCAGACAAGGCGACGACAGTTAGTTTCTTCTTCACTCTTCTGATTTATCTTAGTTACTCCTTCACTCTTCTGATTTATCCATGTTTACAGTAAAGCTCCAGTTTGATCAGAATATCACCTATTTCTTTGTATTTTTTCATGATGGTGACAGACAATCATAAGCTATGCATGTAATTTTTGCCACTCTACTAATACTTTTAGGACGACTAAAACTTAATCTCCATGAGCCGTATTTTTGTGTTTTGTCAATATTGTTTGTTTGAACACTTATTTTATGCTCAAAGGAAACTAAATTGGTCATAAGTTCACTTCTCAGACTTTGTGGTTGTTCTGATACAGTTCAAATATCAAGCTACAAACTGGTATTTCATGCCATAGAGGCTTTTATGCAAACTCAACATTTCATGTAATGCAACTACAATAAAGCTAAAGAGATTATTAATGTAACTCTCATGCAATATTAATCTCTTTTCCTGCAGATTAACAAGGCTAATTTGTGATGGTTTGGTTAATTTTGACAAATATCCTATAATTGGTGAGGTTATGTATAAAGAGGCAGCTTGTACATGTCTTTTATTTTCCATGTGCAAGTCAGAACTACAATCTCGTACATAATGACTTAAGAGGCTTCGATGGATAAGCCATTTATTCTCGTAAAAATACATATAATGATCACGAAACACATTTGTTTCTATTTCTATTTAGATAGAGCAAATAGTTATGGATCAAACCTCCTCTTCAATTATAGCCATACTGAAGCTGGGTGAAGACAGGTGGAATTACAGTCACCTGCTTACCGTACAGCAATGTTCAAAATTTTGATGAAATGGTCGAAATTTCGACCGAAATTTCTGTTTCAATGGATATCGGACATCGAATTTGACTGACGAAACTCTCGAAGCAGGCAGATCATCGCTTTTTTTTTTCTTCTACTTTTTCATATACTATGTACTACCTTGAGCATATTTGTTTGCACAGTTTTGTCTCTTTAAGTCTATATATTGTGCTTGCAAGCTATAATGACTTAATTCATTGATTTCATCATTAAAAATTGACATCAAAAATCCCCATCAAAATGCCCATTGAAACAGTTCAGGGTCATTCACTAAAAAATGACGAGACCCCACCCCCTACGTATCCAATATGATATATTATTACATATTTGAGTAGATCTACACTAGTAGATCATTTTGGTAAAATTTCATAAATTAATTAATTTATTTCGCCGTCGAAATGCCATGAACGCATTTATCGAAATTTCTGTCGAAATTTGTTGAAATTTCTGTTTCTGTGGCCAGCAAAACGACATCGAAATCAGACATTTTCTTCCTTGCCGTACAGTCAGCAGCACGGACAACTTCTTTGGAACACAAGCAAGCATACTTGTTAAAACGCACACCTAGACCCGCTCCTTGACCAAATGCCCCTTAAGGTTTTTTGTGGACCCCTAACCCTATATATAGGTATTTATTTGACACACACATGTTCTAATAATCAAATTAAGTATATTTATCTATGTTTGTGCCTAATATCATTATCATCTCGAATTAATTCTCTTCATATTCTATTTTACTGTTTTTCTTGGTAGTTGGTTGAATCTGATTTTGATATTGAGGTATTTTCTTCCCCTGAATAGCTATCCAATTGCAATATAACTATCTTGCTATTTATACTACATCCCTTCTTGCTTATCATAGGAACTTTTAGCAGCCGTAATAGCTGCAAAATATATGTATATAAGCTGAAAATAATCCTCAGCAATGAAAATTCTCTACTGAAATGTGAATAATCTACTGATGCTATGTAAAGCACTTTAATCCCTTGCTCAAGTCTAAAATTGATATATAGTGGATTACATAACTTATATCAGAGTTTATATATTAGTGGAACCTCAAATACCCATTTACCAGATAATATGTGTATGCATCCAAGTGTAACTATTACAATATGTGCATATCTATCTATGTATGGAACAATAAAATTGTATATATCTAGGTTTAGCTGTGCTTAATATGTATATATTGATGTATAAAGCAATAAAATATGTTCTCTTCCCGTATAACATATGTATATCAATGGATTTAGCCATAACTTTATGGATTTGCCTACATATACATATGAAATATACCATATATATGAAGGGGGAAATGTTATAATCATGGTGCAAGGCTTCGACTCCGTTTTGACGTTGCCAGGTGTGGAAGTGGAAGTTTGTGGAAACTTGGAGTAAGTTTAGATGCAAACTTCGATGAATTTTGATGCCATTTTTTGAAGAAAATGATATGAATTTGAAAGAAAACTTTGATTTAAAACTTATTATTATGTTATACATTTATCTTATATATGTTAATTTAAAACAAAACACAATTCATGACCCTCTAGCCCTAGGTAGGTTATTAATACAGTGTGTTTCTTGCAAGGGTCAAATGTGCAATAAACATATACAAATACAATTCACCATATGTATTCTATACAATATACCATCTAATAGTTGTTACAATAACCTCTCTAAGAAAGAGTGGCAACAACAAACATAGGAGTTGATATTAGAAGTTGTGAAGAGGGTTGGAGGCGAGACTTACGCCTTATATAGCCTTTAGGGAACTAGTTAGGATTAATGTTCTGGCTGTCTCAACTTTGTCCAACTTCACCAACTCTGAGGAAGCTTCGACAACTTCGGAGAAGTTGAGACGAAAATACACACAAAAAAGTCAACTTTGCCGACATCAGTGAAGCTTCGCCCCGAAGTTTGGATGACGCTGAAGTATTTGGGATTCTACTTCACCCATGGTGGTCGAACTTCGAAGTTTTAGC
This sequence comes from Alisma plantago-aquatica, assembly GCA_963693085.1. Classification (NCBI taxonomy): domain Eukaryota; kingdom Viridiplantae; phylum Streptophyta; class Magnoliopsida; order Alismatales; family Alismataceae; genus Alisma; species Alisma plantago-aquatica. The sequence goes on from OY856411.1 coordinate 572,764,246, forward strand.
AAAATTTTGCCAAAATTCGTCGAAGTTATGTTCCATGGTTATAATAATCATATCACATGTATAGATATTGGTAAAATATAACATATATATGAAGGGGAAATGTTATAAAAATCATAACACTGTATATTTATAGGTAAATTGTAAATAAATTTAAACTTCTTAAATTCGCTTAGGCGCAAGGCGCCCAACCCTGACACCTTGCCACAATAACAAAGTATGGACACAAGATGATAATTGCTTCCTTACCACCAAGCACTCTGGTTTGCACAATCACAAAGAGTGTGTTTTGAAGAGGGATTACAAGCTTGAAGGCACAAGTAAACTAAAAGTAGATATCGTCAAGCTTCTCACAAATAGATAGACAATTCTAAGACTTGGAAGAAGATCTACTTGAAGCTGTAATAGAATTGCAATATCTAGACAAAAAACTATTGTCAAATTATATATAGTGCTCAAGTGTTTCTATCATAGTTTAAAATCTCACCAAAAGTGGCAAAATTTTGCCAACTACTTCGATGCCGACAACCATCGGATATAGAAATGACCAAACATCTCTATATGTAGGTTTTGCCAGAAAAAATTAAATTACAATGGCCGTTTTCAAATTTTGACAAAATTAGGTACATTTCTATGAAAAAAGGCCCATAACTGAATTATCCGAAATTTTAAGAAATATAGGTTATATTTCAAGAAACATGATACCATGTCTACAAATTTTACAAAGGAAAATAACACAGTAGAATAACACAGTAAAAGCAGAAAATAACACAGTATTTCTATACTCCCCCTCAAGCTGGAGCGTAGATGTCGAATAAGCCCAGCTTGTCAATCAGAGTCTGGAAGCGAGTTTTAGGCAGAATTTTAGTGAAGATGTCAGCAAGCTGCTTCTCAGTACTGAGATAAGGAGTGCAGATGTGGCCAGATAGGACTTTCTCCCGAACAAAATGGCAGTCAACCTCGATATGCTTAGTTCTTTCATGGAAGGTGGGGTTGCTCGCAATGAAGATAGACGCCTTATTGTCGCAGAACATAGGAATAGGGCTAGAAGAAGTGATATCAAATTCATTCAGAAGGCTACGGACCCACAGGAGCTCACATGCAGTATGAGCCATAGCTCTATATTCTGCCTCTGCACTTGACCGAGCAACAACTGTTTGCTTTTTGCTTTGCCAAGTAACTAGATTTCCTCCCACAAACGTACAATATCCAGATGTAGATTTTCTGTCAGATCGACTGCCTGCATAGTCAGAATCAGAAAAACCAGATAAATTGCAGTGGCCATGTTTTTTATACAGAAGACCTTTCCCTGGAGAACTTTTCAGATAGCGTAAGATATGACAGATAGCATCCCAGTGGCATTGCCGGGGTTTATCAAGATACCGGCTAATGAATCCTACAGAAGCTGCCAAGTCAGCCCTAGTGACAGTCAGATATATGAGCTTGCCAACCAGTCTTCTAAACTGATGGCGATCAGCATACGGTGGGGAAGTATCATCATCCCAATTCATATTGGGATCCAGAGGAGTGTTGGCTGGCTTGCAACCCAACATACCAGCTTCTTGCAAGAGATCAAGAACATATTTTCTTTGTGACAAGCATACTCCTGCAGAAGATCTAGCAACCTCAATACCTAGAAAATATCGTAGTTTTCCTAGGTCCTTGGTGATGAAGTGTTGTGCTAAATATTTTTTGGTTGCCTGTATCCCTGCACTGTCACTGCCAGATAAGATAATATCATCAACATATACAATAAGAATGACAAGGCCTGCTGCAATTTTACGAATAAACACAGAATGATCAGATTGAGACCGCCGAAAGCCAAAGGTAATCAAGATCTGACTAAGCTTGTCAAACCATGCCCGTTGACTTTGTTTCAGACCATAGATTGCCTTTCTGAGTTTGCATATTTTAGAAGCAGACTCCCCCTGAGCAACAAAACCCGGAGGTTGCTCCATGTAGACCTCCTCCTGCAGATCTCCATAGAGAAAAGCATTTTTGACATCAAGTTGATACAAAGGCCTGTCTTTATTTACAGCAACAGATATCAGGATTCGAACAGAATTAAGGCGGGCCACTGAAGAAAAAGTTTCAAAATAATCAACCCCATATGTTTGAGTATATCCTTTTGCAACTAATCTGGCCTTCAGACGTTCAATGGTACCGTCCGGTTGATATTTAATAGTAAAAATCCAGCGGCATCCAACAGTTTGGCAGGAGGACGGACGATCAACCAGATCCCAAGTCCGTTGATCACAAAGTGCCTGCATTTCTTGCTCCATAGCATGTTTCCATGCAGGATGAGAGAGCGCCTCTGTAGCTGATTTAGGAATTGTCACAGCAGACAAAGCAGCAGTAAAACACGCAAAGCTACTACACAGGTTGTCAGATGAACATAAATTACTGATAGGATGCTGAGTACAGGAGCGAACGCCTTTCCGTAGACTGATAGGAACATCCAGGTCAGAAAATACCTCAGTTGAAGGTGGATCATCCGCAGACGCAGGAGTTGGTTTGGCCGGGGTTTCAGAAGAAGTAGCGTTCTTTGACCTGCACCGATAGACTTGCAAAGGGCGCTCTTGAGGTACATCATCAATAGGAGGCTCGTCAACAACTAAAGGTAATGGTGTGGGAGCCAAAATGTCATCCGACAATTTTTCACCAGAGGCAGAAAAATAAGGCATATGCTAAAAAAATGTCACATCCGCACTAACCAACCACTGTTTCTTGATAGGATCAAAGCAGCGGTACCCTTTCTGAGTACGGGAGTATCCCAGAAAAACACATTTGACGGAGCGAGCATCAAGCTTAGTAAGGCCAGGTCGAAGATTTTGACAAAACAAGTACTCCCAAAAATGCGAGGAGGCAGAGAGAATAAGGGTTTATTAGGAAACAAAATATTGTATGGAACCTGATTTTGCAGAACAGAAGAGGGCATGCGATTGATAAGATAGCATGCTGTAGAGACAGCCTCAGGCCAGAAATGTTGGGGTACTTTATATTGTAGGAGAAGGGTGCGAGCAACTTCTAGAAGATGGCGGTTTTTCCGTTCAACAACGCCATTTTGTTGAGGAGTGTAAGGGCAAGAAGTCTGATGTATGGTTCCTCGGTCAGCACAAAAAGATGTAACAGAGTGTTGCATGAATTCCAGAGCATTGTCAGTCCGAAAAAGTTTAATGGGACGGTTAAATTGTGTTTGAATTTCAACAAAGAAGGTGCGAATAGTATCTAACACTCTATCCCGACCTTTAAGAAAAAATAACCATGTGGTGCGAGAATAATCATCAATAAAGGTCATAAAATATTTCACACCAGACAAACTTGAAACAGAGCATGGTCCCCAAATATCAACATGTACCAAATCAAAGATTTCTTTAGATGCAATAATGTGCTTAGCAGGAAAAACAGATCGAGTTTGTTTGCCCAAAACACACGTTTCACAGGAAAAAGTGTTTTCGGATAAAGCAGGAAATAAATGTTTCAGTTTGGCAGCTGATGGATGGCCCAGGCGAAAGTGCCACTGTAATCCTGTCACTGAAGTAGAAAGCAGAGCTGCAGCAGAAGGGGGTCCATCCAAGTAATATAGCCCGTCTGGTCCTTCACGGCCCGAACCAATCCTCGTCTTTGTGCGGAGATCCTTCAAAACACAGCCAGAAGGATCAAATTTAACAGAGCACTTGAGTTGTCTAATCATCTTACTAACGGACAATAAATTAACAGGAAATTTTGGAATATATAAAACAGACTTCAGGTGCATATGTGGTGATAGCGGAACCGTGCCAGTGCCATGGACAGCAGTTTTGGAACCATTCGCAACAGTAACAGAAGTTATAGGAATAGATTTATTGAGACTGGAAAATGAGTGAAGGTCACCAGCCATATGAGTGGAGGCACCTGAATCAATGCACCACTGTTTGTTACCAGATGATGGAGAAGCTAGTAGTGCAGAAGGTCCAGAAGCAGATGAGGATGGCAGCTGCGTAAGACGTTCCTGAAACATCTTTTCAAACTCCGAGCGTAACCAGTCGGCATTAGCTGGAGCAGTAGGTGAGTCAGCAGCAGCGTCTGTGGCAGCCTGGTTAGCCCAAGCCGGCTTGCCGTGTTTAATCCAACAACGATCTTCAGTATGATTGTCCCGGCCACACCAGTTGCAGTAACGAGGGCCGGAAGGAGCACTACGGCCAGAAGAGCCGCAACCTCCAGATGGAGGAGGACGACCACCACGACCACGGCCGCGACCACGGCCACGACCAGAATCTGCAGAGCGAGCAATTAGCGCAGATTGCTCAATAGCAGGAGTGGGAGTCATGGAGGGCAGACGCTGGACTCTCTTAAGAACATCCCGAAGAGTCGGTAGTGGGTCGCTGAAGAGGATCTGGTCAACCACACCAGAGAAGGAGGCAGGAAGGGCAGCCAGGAATTGCACCAGTTGCAGTTCATTGCGTTGTTTCTGAGCAACTTTGATGTCAGCCGTCAAAGGGTGGTAGAGTTCAAACTCATTCCACAGTGCCGAGCATTGGTTGTAGAAGTCATCAATAGACATGTCAGCCGAGAACTCCTTTTTCGCCAATGTTTTGAAGATTTCAAAATCTCGCTTTGGATTCTCCTGATGGGAATAAACATGGGATAATTGATCCCACATAGCCTTCGCATCATGAAGGCAGAGAAGAGATTGGCTGATACGAGGTTCAGTACTGTTGAGGATCCAAGACATGACGCCAGAATCATCCTTGGACCAGTGAGCGTAAGTCTGTCGGACTTTGTCATCTGATTCCGCCGTAGGAGCAGCAGGAGGTTCAGCCGTAAGGTGATGATATCGACCTTGTGCTTTGACATATAGCACAAAGGACGCCGACCAGAGATGGTAATTGGAGTCACCGTCAAGCTTCACTGTGGTAACGCACAGAGACCGGGGGGGGCTCAGGGAACGCCATGGTAGAGATGGGTCGGCGCAGAAGCAGAGTAGAGCAGAAACCCACAAAGGGCAGATAGCAGCAGCAGAGATCTGACGTGTCAGATCAGAAGACCCGTACCGGGCAGAATATGCATAGAGAAACCTACGCCGTCATGAGGGAAACTCAACGTCCCACCATGAGGCGCAGGCAGAAAGAACGAAGATCCGGAGAGACTCTCAACTCAACCAGCCAGTGGGTGTTCGAATGTAGATCTGACGAGCACCCGAACTTAGAGTGAAAGGGTTGGTAAAAACCAGTGGCCGCCGGCCGGAGGCGAAGGACCTCGAAGAAGAGAGAGGGCTTGAAGGTGGTAGGTTGTGGAGGAGAAGAGGTGGCTACGGGATGGGTGTACGTAGGATGGAGGTGGCGAGAGGGAGGTGGCGGCGCTGGGGTGAGAGGGAGGAGGCGGCGGCGCTGGGGAGGGGGGGGGGCGGCGCTGTGGGGGGGGGTCGGCGGCGGCTAGAGAGAATGAGAAGAGGGCGGCGCCTCGGGTGGAGGCGGGCTGCGGTGGAGGAGGGGGGGGTGGGGCGGCGGCGGGGGGGGGGGCTTACGTCATGGGAGGGCTGATGGGTGGGAAAAAATAACCTGCTCTGATACCATATAAAGTGGATAGGTGTTGTTTATTCAGTGAGTAAAAAGGTTTACAGGGTACTCTCTTATATAGCAACGGAGAGTAAGACATACATACAAGCAGGCAATATGGGACTAATACAAAGGAAAATAACACAGTAGAATAACACAGTAAAAGCAGAAAATAACACAGTATTTCTATAGTGTGTAAAATTAGCATGCATGGCATTATCAATGACACCTCTAACTACGTGGTCGCCTCCTCTAGGCTCTAGCTACAAAAGCACATGACCAAGAACAATGCTTGAGTTAATCCATGAGCATGCATTTTGTCACTAGTAGGCATATATAGATCATATCGAGATACATCTATGCTTCTATGAAACAAAATAAACTGGACCAATATGTTGATAGGTGTGAAAAACAATGAGATTTGGAGAGCTTAGGGTTGCACAATGTGTGCACCTTCATATATATAATACTGAAAGAATTACAGAGAGGTCCATATATAAAAGAGAAGTAACAAAACAAATAGCAGGCTATATAAAACAGGAAATATATAATGTAACACTCCCCCTCAAGTTGGAGCATAGATGTCAATCATGCCCAACCTGTCCATCAGTGTGCAGAACTGTTTCTTCGCCAACAACTTGGTGAAGATATCAGCAACTTGATCTTCTGATCTCGTGAATGGAGTGCATATCTTGCCAGCAAGAATAGATTCTCTGATGAAGTGGCAGTCAACTTCAATGTGTTTGGTGCGCTCATGATAGACAGGATTATTTGCAATGAAGATGGCAGCTCTGTTATCACAGTGAATAGGAATGGCCGAAGAAGACTCAATCCCAAACTCTTTCAGGAGAGAACGTACCCAAAGTAACTCACAGGCAGTATGGGTCATGGCCCTGTACTCGACTTCAGCACTAGATCTGGCAACGACATTCTGTTTCTTGCTCCTCCAAGTAACAAGATTGCCTCCTACAAAAGTACAGTAACCGAAGGTAGATTTTCTATCAACTTTGCTGCCTACATTATCATAATCAGAATACCCTTCAAGAACACAGTGCCCATTCTTTTTATAATGAAGTCCCTTGCCAGGCGACTTTTTTAAGTATCTCAGGACTTGACATACAGAATCCCAATGACACTGTTTGGGTTTGTCAAGGTACCTGCTCTGCTAAGAAGACCCACTGCAGTAGCAATATCAGGACGAGTAACAGTTAAATAAATCAATTTACCAATCAACCTCCTGAATTTTTTATGATCAACAAACACAGAAGAGGAATCATCATCCCAATTCACATTGGGATCAAGAGGAGTATTCGCAGGTCTTGCTCCAAGCATACCAGTCTTCTGCAGAATATCAAGAACATATTTTCTCTGAGAAAGCACCAGGACATTAGAGGTTCTAGAGACCTCTATGCCAAGAAAATACCGAAGTCTGCCCAAATCTTTTGTAGCAAAGTGCTTGCCCAGATGATCTTTGGTAGCCTGAATACCAAGAGAGTCGCTGCCAGAAATAATAATGTCATCAACATATACAATCAGAACAGTAATACCTGCTGAAGTCTTTTTTGTGAACACAAAGTGGTCAACCTGTGACCTCAGAAAACCAAAATCAATCATGATCCTGCTCAACTTATCAAACCAGGAACGAGGACTCTGCTTGAGCCCATAGATAGACTTCTTAAGCCTGCATACTTTGTGAGACTTCCCCTGAGCAACAAACCCAGGAGGTTGCTCCATATACACTTCTTCCTGCAAGTCACCATACAGGAAAGCATTTTTCACATCAAGCTGCAGAAGAGGCCAGTTCAGATTCACAGCAACAGATAGGAGAATCCTGACAAAGTTAAGGCGAGCAACATGAGAAAAAGTCTCAAAGTAATCAATGCCATATGTCTGAGTGTAGCCCTTTGCAACTAATCGTTCTTTCAACCTCTCAACCGTACCATCAGGTTGATATTTTACGGCATATACCCACCTGCAGCCCACAGGCTTACACTGAGGAGGTGGATCCACCAGCTCCCAAGTGTCTCTGTCAGTAAGAGCAATCATTTCTTCTTTCATAGCAGATGTCCAAGTAGTACTTTTCAATGCATCCTGAACATTCTTAGGTACAGCCACAACAGATAAAGCATATACAAAATTGCTAGAATGAGTATTCAGATGAACAGTAGATACAAACCGAGCAATGCTATGAGAAGTGCAGGAACGAGTACCCTTTCTAAGTGCAATAGGTAAGTCAAGGTCAGAGTGTACCTCAGATGCAACAGAACTGTCACGCCCCAATCTCACATTAACCACAATACACGAGATTAGGACGTGACAGGATGGGATTTACACATAAGCCAACCACTCTTCACTATTTAAAACATTTTAAAGATATTTATAGAAAAATCTGATTTATGCTGTAAAATAAAACTAAACAAACTACGGAAACATCTTTATTCAACTGACTAACATTATAAACAGAATCTACATCATATTACATTGTTTGACATAAAATAAAGTATAACAGATAATTTACATCTTTACACACATTCACTCTCTCACTCACACCTTGTCCCAAAGATCGAGGGGAAAGGACTAAGAGACCTCTAACTACTAACTACATAATCCGTCTACAGACTAAGCGTTAGGATGTATTGATCCTTCAGATTTCCTGCTGCTGAAGATAACCTGAAAATGTTTTGAGTAGAGGTATGAGCCTACTCGCTCAGTGAATAGCATTTCACTTAGCTATCACTAAACAACTCGTCAGGTTTATAAACTGAAAATAAACATATATACAGTTCAAGCAGGGCAGTTCTATTGACAAAGCAGATATACATATAATAATCACATTTCTATGCATCAACAGGTATCTCAGGTAAATAAGCAGTTATATAAATTTACTGTGATCCTACATGATTATTTATTCATTTTATTATTATGCCCTAAATATATGCAGTGTACTCTGCATATAAGGATCCGCAACAAGTCCATGCTACGGTCCCACCGTACAAGACTTAGTGACACACCCGGGAAGTGCTAAGTCTGACTACTCGTCCTGGTCTGCACAGGACACATGCTCTACGGCCTCATCGCACATCCACGTGTGCTGCACAACCACGTGTGCTCTCGACTCCTCCTTAAACCTGAGTACACCGGCGGAGAGTCACAGGGTTACCTTCGCGACACAAGCACGAATGGTGTTAGATAACCAAGTTTTCTTTTGTTATCGCAGTGCCATCGTGACACGAGCACGATTGTTGTTGGACACTGCCTCTCTTTCCATCCTCGTGCCACCAGAATTACTCAACCGGTTGATGTTGGACACGAGTTTCACCCCAAAGTTGCAGACCTGTCTAAGGGGTTCTACGGTGTTAGGGCATCTAGGTCTATTAACTGATAAACAAATAAACATTTAAACAGGAATATCACATTTCATGCATATTGCACAATCTGAATAATACATGAAGCAAATATATATCCTTTATCATCCTTAAACATGATTCAGTATCATTTATCCAGTTTCGATGCCAAACATCTATTTTGAAATCAGTAAATATCTTGCAACTATAATACAGGAAATTTCATCACTTTCATTAAGCATATCACGTAATTCAATTCCAATGAATCTAACATATTCTATTGTATATACTACACTGTTTAGAAGTTATATCAATTGATACAGAAGTAATTAAACATCTAAAATGAGTTAAATAATGATTACTAAATGAACTACTACTCACAATTCTGGAACTCGGCCGATTGGCCGGAAACTCGGCCGATCCACTCTAGGCAACTCGGCCGATCGGTCTGCGATCTCGGCCGATCGAATCCCTGTTTGATTTCTTCATAATGGAAACTCGGCCGAATCATACCTAATTCGGCCGACCAAAACGCTGAACTGCAATAAAACAGTAACTAGCTTCCTTATCCAAAAGAAAATCTACATATAACTCGATTCTAAAGCTAAGTCTTGGACTTAATCTACGGAACCTTACCAGAACCTTTGGGACGAACCCAAAGTGGTTGATTAGATGACTCGGGGTGCTACAGAGCCGCCTCCTCAATTCCTTTGCCTGTTGGTCACGCTCACAACTGCAGATGAGCAGCAGATCGGCCACTGTTGATTTGCAGAACGGCCGCCCAAACCAAGCAGCAAAGCTGCAGATGGGCGCCGCTGCTAGGACACAAGATAGAGGGGGAAGGAAAGAGGTGGAAGGAGGACGGAGCTCAAGGGAGCTCTCCTGCTGCTGGGTGCGTCCACGACGGCTCCCCTGGCCACTGCTGTGGCTGCCGTGCTGCTGCAGCTTGCTAGGGCGCCGCCTAGCAGATTAGGATTGCGGTGGGGGCGTGGTAGAGGAAAAGAAAGGGAAGAAGAAGGGGAAGACTAGGCGTTGTTGGATCGGAGCTCTAGGCTCACGAAATCGCCCCAAGATCGCCCTTGGTCGCAACCTGCTAGTTCAGTCGGGCACCGCTTTTGCGGTTGTTCTGTAAGTGTCGGGTGAAGAAGGGATAAGGGAGAAGGGTCGCGGAGGGGGCCAGCTGCAAATTTCCCATATATTTCCAATATTTACAACTAGGTCCCTACACACTCAAATGTCCATATCTTTTGACTCGGAAGTCGGTTTCGAGTGATTTTTCTTGCAACGGTTTAAGCACGGAATTCTCTATAACCTCAAAGTGCAAAACATGCTAAAAGGACCATTTTACTGGATCAAAGCTCTAATTACAATTGTGATTACTTGATTCAACTTAATGTACAAAAAAATCAACATTGACATTATTAATTGCCTCAGGTGATTCAATCTTAGCTATTGATTCACATATTAACTTATTTTGATTATCCATGATGTTTAATTTGATACTCAACCCTAATTGAGGTGTTTTACGTAATTCAAGGTATTTATTAGTTAATCATGGAGTGGGTCATAACAACCTTTTCCCCTTAAAAGAATTTCATCCCGAAATTCCTAAAAGAGAAAGGAAACGTGTTACTCATTTCTGACTCGTATTCCTACGTAGCTCCCTCTAGGTTAAGATTTCTACACAAAACTATCACTAATGGTATCTCACAATTTGTGAGTTTCTTGATCCTCCGATCAACCATCTGCATAGGTCCCTTAACCTAGGACACATTTGATCTGATTCCAGATCGACTCACAAAACATTATCTTTCCAGAACTGTTATAACAGTATCTCAATTTATGGTAATTACCAAGAAATTATTATACTATTCATGCAGACAAACTAAAATTCTTAAATAAACAGAATACATGTCAATCTGGTACTAAATTAAAATCGTGCAATTTAACTGTTAAAATCATCACATCTCATAATGAAAACTGATATCAAAATACTTGATTCATCGTACACCCTATCCTCAGGGTTTCATTTGCCTTGTTCATTCATCACATGCCAACACCCTACTCTTAGGGTTATCTCATTCACTAATCGCATGGCAACACCCTACTCTTAGGGTTTCCATTATCTCATCTGTTTGATTGCAATTCAAATCATTGTAATTACTGAGTAATGTTTATATCATGCATGCAGACAGATAAAAAAAATTCATAAATATTTCAAACTCAATCAATTTTGGCACATACATATTGAATTTATGTAATTGAACATTTTATTACACCAAAAAGAGTAATTTACTCCACTTATAAGAAACCATCTGTAATATTTATCCATTATCTGAAATTTCTCGAAGTACGTGCATATTAACCCCAAATCCTGGTTTATGCATCACATAACTCAATTAAGAGTTATTTACGTATCATATCATAAATATTTAATAGTACTTGAGAATTTCTGATAATATCTTAGAGAAATGTGCCAATTCATGTAAAATGTCAGGTCACACACATTAACATAACAGGAAGCATGCAATTTGGTTTATTTACATATTTTAATGCTATCTTATTATCTTGAACTCATGCATCTAATGATTTACCAAATCTGTGTTTTTCTGGGTTCATACTCAAACCGTACCATTATCGGTCGTGTATTTCTAAACTCAATATGATATGATTGAAACTGGATTACCAAGCAACCTAATTATTTTATCCATGTATACCTTAGTCAAGTCTCGAGACATCAAAGGTCGACTTAATATGAAGAAAGTGAGCAGACTAAATTAGTCTATCCACAATTATTCATATCGAGTCACAACCTCTAGGTGTCCTGGGTAATCTTACCACAAAATCCATTGTGATAAATTCCCATTCTCATTCAGGTGTAGAAAAAGATTACAAGGTAGCTATAGATTTCTAGGGTTCAGCCTTAACCTACTGGCACACTACTTTTAACCACATACTTAGCTACATCCTTCTGCATATCTGACCATCCATTTCAACTACTTGAGATTCATATACATCTTAGTGTTTCCTGAAAGCATAGCATACATCAATACATACATTTCCATAAAAATCTTTTCTTTCGGCCTTTTCCCCTTAAAAGAATTTTACTCTATCTCAAGGTACACACAACATGTCATGCTAATACAACACCTTATCACCTAAAAACTTAAACTCTAGTCTCTTTTCCTCCTATCAGGTCATGCATGGTCTGGTTTAACTCACTATCATCCTATAGTAGTTCCTTGATCTGATTATAAGAAGTAAGCTTAACTTACATCTGTACAATCAAATCACTCTGTGTTATTACCCCTAAGTCTAAGCCCAACTCCCACATTTCTACTAACAGGTCTTCTATTGAAACCTGTCATAGAGAATGCATTAGTTGTTAAACTTGACTTTCTGCTGGAAGCATCAGCCACCACATTCTCTTTACCAGGGTGATAATCTATTGTCACATCATAAAGATAGTGACACCATGTCTTTAGAACATGAACTACATCAATTATCTTTAGATCATATATCGGGTAATACTCCGATTTCTACGCTACTTTCTTATAGTTACATTTTAGGTTTATGTTTTACTCTTTTCTCTAAGTCATTTCATGTTGTTCATGTACCGTTCAGATTATCTACTTTAAAACCCTAGATCACTATTAAAGCCGGTTTCCTTTCATAGAACAAATCTCAAGGTCTTATTTTACAAAGATACTAGTATTCAAGGTTTAATCACTAATGAGATCCCTTAAACTACCACGACTTTAATCATTCTAGGGTTTTGGTCTATATCAGTAGCATAGCATTATTGTGTGTATATGTGATCAATCATATAGATCAATTTGAGTTGCTTGGGTCAATAGCATATTAACCCAACACTCAACTTTAATTATTTTGGCTGAAAATTCAGTTTTCACAATAGTTTCTGTAATTCGTTTATTAAACAGCTAACAGAAGCTCCAAAATTTCTGGAAATTTTATATGTTGTACCTAATGAAGTTTCAGACCTCCAGTAAAAATTTGAGATCATTTCAAGTTACCAATAATTAATTAAAAATCGAACAGTGCACTGCTATATTGCAGTCTGCAGCAGGTTCGGCTGAGTTACAAACTCGGCCGACACCCTTACTGTAGAGGTCAAAAGTCATCCAAAAATTATGCCAATTTAACAGAGTATCTAAAATTGTATTTTTCAAGCACAGTTAAATTTTGAGATCAATTGGATATACCAATAAAAAGATAAAATTCAATTACCACACTGCTATATCATTCAGAAAATGTGATCGGTCGAGTTTGAAACTCGGCCGATAAACAAGTCAGAACATTCTTCAAAAATTCTGATATTTCCCAATGTTGTTTACATTTTATATATCCAAATCATATCCAAATTTGAGCTAAATCAAAGTTAAACATAAAATACTAAAAATCATTTACTGAGACACTTTACTTATCAAATTCTGTATTCATATGTCATTAAAACCCTATTTTGGGCCAATTAGGGTCTATGCTTTTCAAACCCTAATTCTCAAGAACAAGAACATTTAAACTTCTTATCGTAGTTAAAACATCCTAATGTATATATATTCTCACTATATTACGGGTCTAAATCATCCAGAGTCTATTCTTATTTTACTGTTAATAGGAGTCATTAAATCTCAGTAATGCATCCTGCCAGCCGGACCAGGCCGAACCTGTAGTCCTGAAGCCAAGAGCTACTCGAGATTAATCAACCCCTATTAACCTTAAACATGCGGAAAGAATATCCACTTAGGGCAACTCATTTATACATGATTTCGGGTCTACTTTAATACAGAGAAAACAAACATTAAACAATTCACTTCATGTCACAACAATATAAAAGAATCATACTTATTGTACAAACTGAAAGTCTAAATTCATGCATATAAGAGCGTTTCTAATGATCTTTAATCAAATAAGCAAGTTATATCACATCCTTTGTTTAATCTCTTACTCCTACATTAATTTCTGATTTCTTAACCCTAAGATTTCTAGGATTTTCTCTCTAGCCTATCCTTCCTCTGCATACCTGGCCAGGGCATCCAGAGAAGAACTGGCAGAGTAGCTTGATACTGGTCAATCTAAGTATTCAGACACCTGGCCAGGGTATCTAAACACTCAGACCTTCCAGAGCTAGAAACACATCACTTATTATTCGCCTTACTTTTAACCTTATCTTTTGACCCTAATGATTCTTAACGATTCATCTTAAGCTCATTACTTGATTCTTGTGACCACATCCTCTTCCTGCTATCTGCAATACTATAACAGAACACTTCTTGTGAAAAAATTACAGATAGAAGAAAGACACCTAAACCTTAATCCTATTGGTCTCTTATCGTCCCCCGACCTTGACTTAGAGTATTCATATACTCAACCTATGCTCTGATACCAAAATTGTCACGCCCCAATCTCACATTAACCACAATACACGAGATTAGGACGCGACAGGATGAGATTTACACATAAGCCAACCACTCTTCACTATTTAAAACATTTTAAAGATATTTATAGAAAAATCTGATTTATGCTGTAAAATGAAACTAAACAAACTACGGAAACATCTTTATTCAACTGACTAACATTATAAACAGAATCTACAACATATTACATTGTTTGACATAAAATAAAGCATAACAGATAATTTACATCTTTACACACATTCACTCTCTCACTCACACCTTGTCCCAAAGATCGAGGGGAAAGGACTAAGAGACCTCTAACTACTAACTACATAATCCGTCTACAGACTAAGCGTTAGGATGTATTGATCCTTCAGATTTCCTGCTGCTGAAGATAACCTGAAAATGTTTTGAGTAGAGGTATGAGCCTACTCGCTCAGTGAATAGCATTTCACTTAGCTATCACTAAACAACTCGTCAGGTTTATAAACTGAAAATAAACATATATACAGTTCAAGCAGGGCAGTTCTATTGACAAAGCAGATATACAGATTATAATCACATTTCTATGCATCAACAGGTATCTCAGGTAAATAAGCAGTTATATAAATTTACTGTGATCCTACATGATTATTTATTTATTTTATTATTATGCCCTAAATATATGCAGTGTACTCTGCATATAAGGATCCGCAACAAGTCCATGCTACGGTCCCACCGTACAAGACTTAGCGACACACCCGGGAAGTGCTAAGTCTGACTACTCGTCCTGGTCTGCACAGGACACAGGCTCTACGGCCTCATCGCACATCCACGTGTGCTGCACAACCACGTGTGCTCTCGACTCCTCCTTAAACCTGAGTACACCGGCGGAGAGTCACAGGGTTACCTTCGCGACACAAGCACGAATGGTGTTAGATAACCAAGTTTTCTTTTGTTATCGCAGTGCCATCGTGACACGAGCACGATTGTTGTTGGACACTGCCTCTCTTTCCATCCTCGTGCCACCAGAATTACTCAACCGGTTGATGTTGGACACGAGTTTCACCCCAAAGTTGCAGACCTGTCTAAGGGGTTCTACGGTGTTAGGGCATCTAGGTCTATTAACTGATAAACAAATAAACATTTAAACAGGAATATCACATTTCATTCATATTGCACAATATGAATAATACATGAAGCAAATATATATCCTTTATCATCCTTAAACATGATTCAATATCATTTATCCAGTTTCGATGCCAAACATCTATTTTGAAATCAGTAAATATCTTGCAACTATAATACAGGAAATTTCATCACTTTCATTAAGCATATCACGTAATTCAATTCCAATGAATCTAACATATTCTATTGTATATACTACACTGTTTAGAAGTTATATCAATTGATACAGAAGTAATTAAACATCTAAAATGAGTTAAATAATGATTACTAAATGAACTACTACTCACAATTCTGGAACTCGGCCGACCAATCTGGGAATTCGGCCGATTGGTCGGAAACTCGGCCGATCCACTCTAGGCAACTCGGCCGATCGGCTGACAACTCGGCCGATCGGTCTGCGATCTCGGCCGATCGAATCCCTGTTTGATTTCTTCATAATGGAAACTCGGCCGAATCATACCTAATTCGGCCGACCAAAACGCTGAACTGCAATAAAACAGTAACTAGCTTCCTTATCCAAAAGAAAATCTACATATAACTCGATTCTAAAGCTAAGTCTTGGACTTAATCTACGGAACCTTACCAGAACCTTTGGGACGAACCCAAAGTGGTTGATTAGATGACTCGGGGTGCTACAGAGCCGCCTCCTCAATTCCTTTGCCTGTTGGTCACGCTCACAACTGCAGATGAGCAGCAGATCGGCCACTGTTGATTTGCAGAACGGCCGCCCAAACCAAGCAGCAAAGCTGCAGATGGGCGTCGCTGCTAGGACACAAGATAGAGGGGGAAGGAAAGAGGTGGAAGGAGGACGGAGCTCAAGGGAGCTCTCCTGCTGCTGGGTGCGTCCACGACGGCTCCCCTGGCCACTGCTGTGGCTGCCGTGCTGCTGCAGCTTGCTAGGGCGCCGCCTAGCAGATTAGGATTGCGGTGGGGCGTGGTAGAGGAAAAGAAAGGGAAGAAGAAGGGGAAGACTAGGCGTTGTTGGATCGGAGCTCTAGGCTCACGAAATCGCCCCAAGATCGCCCTTGGTCGCAACCTGCTAGTTCAGTCGGGCACCGCTTTTGCGGTTGTTCTGTAAGTGTCGGGTGAAGAAGGGATAAGGGAGAAGGGTCGCGGAGGGGGCCAACTGCAAATTTCCCATATATTTCCAATATTTACAACTAGGTCCCTACACACTCAAATGTCCATATCTTTTGACTCGGAAGTCGGTTTTGAGTGATTTTTCTTGCAACGGTTTAAGCACGGAATTCTCTATAACCTCAAAGTGCAAAACATGCTAAAAGGACCATTTTACTGGATCAAAGCTCTAATTACAATTGTGATTACTTGATTCAACTTAATGTACAAAAAAATCAACATTGACATTATTAATTGCCTCAGGTGATTCAATCTTAGCTATTGATTCACATATTAACTTATTTTGATTATCCATGATGTTTAATTTGATACTCAACCCTAATTGAGGTGTTTTACGTAATTCAAGGTATTTATTAGTTAATCATGGAGTGGGTCATAACAAGAACCTTCTGAAGGAGAAGATTGGTTGCCTTGGTGGGGGTACTTGCGTAGAAGGTGCTCTATTCCTGCGCTGATAAACAATAAGAGGAGGATCTTGAGTTTCAGTAGTCACCGTGTCAGTACTATCAGGCACACAGTCAGAAATAACAGGCAAAGGAGGGGCAAGAATGTCTGTCTGCAAACTATCTCCTGCTGAAGAATAATACGGTATATCTTCAAAAAAGACAACATCACTACTAGTAAACCATTTCCTTGTACTGGGATTATAACACTTGTAACCCTTCTGAGTTCTAGAATAGCCCAGAAAAATGCATTTAGCAGCTCGAGGAGACAATTTATCAGAAGCAGGTCCAAGTAATCTGACAAAGCAGGTGCACCCAAAAATTCTAGGAGTCACAACAGACATGGAACTCAGGAATGCAGTATCATAACCAGAGTATGCAGCATGTGCTCCACTAGTAGAAGCAGCAGTCGAAGAGCCAGCACGCTCAAGAAGGAGGCGTTCCACCTCAGCACAAATGTAGTTTGCGGTCGCTCCCGCAGTCGCTGGCTCAGGCGTCGGAGTAACAGCCTCAGAAGCAGTAGACGATGAATCTGCAGCAGCATTGGCCCAAGCCGGTTTACCGTACTTTTCCCAGCACTTTTCATCAATATGGTTAGACCGGCCACAGAAGGTACACACACGCTGGCCTTGCTGAGGACGCGCAACAACAGGAGGTGAGGCAGCAAGAGGGGCTCCTCGTCCAGCACCAGGTCCACGTCCCCATCCTACACCCAGGGGAGGATAGCCATCAGTGGAACGACCACGGCCACGCCCGGCCCAAGCAGCCAGGGCAGTAGAATCTCCAGTCTCAGGAGACAGTGTCGATGAAGAAAGGCGCTGGAGACGCTGGTAGGCACTCTGCAAAGTAGGGAGCGGATCACTCGCCAAGATCTGATCCACAACGCCAACATAGGATTCTGGCAAGCCACTCATAAACTGTATCAACTGTAGTTCCGCCTGCTGTTTCTGCATAGTCGCCAGATCAGTAGACAGCGGGTGGTAAGTCTCCAATTCACCCCACAGGCCGGTGAAGATGGAGAAGTAGTCGGAGATGTCAGATCCCGTGAATTGGAGTCGCCCCAGTTGCTTGGTTATGTCGAAGACCTTCTTGGGATTCTGACTGTGAGAGTAGGTACTAGCGAGCTGATCCCACATCTGCTTCGCCATAGGTAGCCTAAGTAAAGTAACACTGATCTTCTCAACGACACTGTTGAGAATCCATGTCATCACAGTCGAGTCTTCAAGGACCCAATCATCAAAAGTTTTGACGTCTTTTTCATCCGCGTTCGCTGCAGGCTGAGGCGGACCAGTGTGAATCAAATGAGAGTACTTCCCTTGTGATTTGGCATATATCACAAAGGAGCACACCCAAAGCTGGTAATTGTGCCCGTCAAGTTTAACAGTGGTAACTTGACGGCGTGAGTCTCTCCAGAAGTCATCTCCAGAAGACGCCATGAGAACAGGCAGGAAGGCAGGCACATGCAGGAGTAGTCAGCAGTCAGAGGTAGAAGTCCAACACATGGACTAGTAGCAGAAGGTAGAAGATCCACGCATGGATCTTAAAAAAAAACACGTAGGGGCAACAGATGAAGAGAAAAAATCTACGCCAACATGGAGGATCAATCACTCCACCATGAGGCACAGGCAGACAGAGAGGATGAAGCCCGTTACGCCGTCAACGTGCCAGAACTGGAAAGTTACCGAGGCTGTCTGGAGATTTCGAAAAGAGAAATAGAGCTAGACGGAGGGTCCTGTGGTGGATTAGGCCACAAGGATGGAGTTTATTAGGGGATTAGAGGTGGATGGAGGGCTGTGGAGGGGTGGACGACGATCGGTAGCGGCGGCGATACTGTAGCAGTACTGTAGCAGCGAAAAAAGGAGATTTCAGAGTGTGGTGGCGGCTAGGGTTGGTGGAGATAGGGATTAGGTTTAAGGTGGATCGTCCCGCTCTGATACCATGTGAAAAACAATGAGATTTGGAGAGCTTAGGGTTGCACAATGTGTGCACCCTCATATATATAATACTGAAAGAATTACAGAGAGGTCCATATATAAAAGAGAAATTACTAAACAAATAGCAGGCTATGTAAAACAGGAAATATATAATGTAACAATAGGTATAACCAACAAAGAGGATGACACCGATCATGGTTCAACGAGATACATAAACCATAGTTGTCTCATGCTTCCTCAATACTCACATACCACTGCAACACTGCTTATCTACTACATCATGTCTTCCTACCCATAGTGAGAAATTCTGGATTTGCCAATTTTTCGACTGGCCTGAAAAAAAATCAAAAATTCAGAAAAATCAGAATAAAATCGTGAAAAAAAAATCGACATATTTCGGTTAAAGTTCGGTCAACTATTTGAAAAATAATCGAGAATAAATCAGGTGTATAAATACACACACACACACACACACACATACATATACTGATATATGTATGTATGTATGTATGTATATATACATACATATCCGAGACAAGTATAACTATTAAGGTCACTCGACATACAATCTTATTGAGTGAAAAACAAGGGAAAGAATTAAAGATTAGTTGAACAATAATGATGGACTTTCGGGTTAGTGGGGGTTGGAGGTTTAGTGTATATCAGGAGTTCTGTGTACACAGTTTGGTAAATAAAGAGCTAACGACTTGTAAGATAAAAATCGTGAAAAGTCATGAAGAATCATGAATAATTGTATAAATTTCGAAAATGGGAAAAATTGTGAGATGTCGTGAAAAATTGGCAACCGACGTATTAATCGTGCTAAACATGTGGGAGCCTGATTTTTCATTAAATTTGGATACTTGTTACTATGATCCTACCTCGCGGTCCTACCATCCTAGATCATATTATGTTTCCATTAAGTTGTGTCTTTGAGTCTATATTGTGCTTGTAAACTATAGTGACTTAATTCATTCATTTCACCATTTAATTTGACCTCAGAATCCCCATCGAAATAGTTTAACTTCCTTCACTCACACACGAGGAGCCCCAACTCTCCACATATCCAAAATGAAATGTTATTGCATATTTGGTTAGATCTACACTAGTAGATCATTCCAACCGATCATTTGGTCGTCGAGACGCCAGGAATGCATCTGTCAAAATTTCCATCAAAATTTGTTGAAATTTCTGTTTCTATGGCCACGGAAATGGCGTCGAAATTGGACGTTTTCGTCCTTGGTTTTCGTAGGGGTCCTTGAGGCTTCCTATCTATAGAAGTAGATTATGGTTTGCCTAGATATGTGTTGTAGAGTGTAGAGACAAAATATATTCATTGTAGGTGGTCAATCTACTGACTAGTTGGGCAACAAATAGACATTACTAGCTGTGAATAATGGTCAAAGTTGCTTTCCTATCCACACGGTCAAATCATGTAAAATGGGTAGTCAGTAAGGCCAATTTATGATTTGATGGAGAGAATTTCCAGTACCTATGTCTTGAGCCATTTTTTCCCATGTGGATATGCACACACGCACACACGTGTGTACTATAGATGCACATGTGTATATATACACACATGATTAATATTTAATTGTAATGCATAGATCTTAATCATCTGATGCCAAGTGACGTAAAGTAATGCTAAATTCTATCTATCACATACCTTATGTTAATGGATCACCTTTAGGTATTATCTCTGTTTGTTTCACACTTTTTAGCTTCTAGTTTTGGCATTATGCAGTTCCTCTGCATTCTTTCTCTATTATCCTTGCAAAAATATTGATTTCACATTTCACGAGTCACTCTACCAAGGAGCAAATATACTGAATTATCTACATGACAAGTAATCATTGATTACATTTTGTTAATGGGTCACGGTCAAGCTCTTAGTTACTCAAGAACGAGTAATTCTGATTTATATATAATTAATGCACATGCCAATTTAGTAAACATGTACCTATTGCTGTTTCGATGGCTCTAACTGATATAATGTTCTGTCATACAGGTGTCTCCTACCTATTCCAGGGAAGTCTCAGGAAATTCAGCTGTAGCACCACATCGTGAAAAGTTTTATGGTATACTCAATGGAATTGATCCAGATATATGGGATTCATACAATGACAACTTCATTCCTGTATGTATTGTATTCTCTGGCATGTTTCCTACCTAAATGTGTACAGAATATTCATTTTTTCTTCCATTGGGCTGACTTCTATTGTAATTCAGGTATCATATACATCAGAAAATGTTGTTGAAGGAAAGAGAGCCGCTAAGGATGCTTTACAGGGAATGCTTGGATTGAAGAAATCAGATCTTCCATTAGTGGGTATCATAACACGATTGACATTTCAGAAGGGAATTCACCTCATAAAGCATGCAATTTTCCGAACGCTTGAAAGAAATGGACAGGTTTTCTTCTTGTGTTATCTGAATATTATGTTATCAATATTGTTCTCGCTGGAAGTTTCCGTCTAATCAATGTGATAATTACAGAGGCCCGACTCATTAGAATAGATATATAACATTTATTGAATGTGGTCGTCCATTAAAATTGCTATTCAACTACAGGTTGTATTATTAGGCTCAGCTCCTGATCCGCGGATACAAAATGATTTTGTGAACTTAGCCAATCAGTTGCATTCTTCTCACGGTGACCAAGTTCGGCTTTGCTTGACATATGATGAACCTCTCTCTCACATGGTGATCTAACTTATTCTGCAGTATCTGCTCTTAAATCTGCATCATGAATTAATGCAAACGACTAACACTCGCTCTACTACCAGATATATGCTGGTGCTGATTTCATTCTTGTTCCTTCCATTTTTGAACCATGCGGCTTAACCCAGCTTATTGCTATGCGATATGGTTCAATTCCGATTGTTCGAAGAACAGGAGGTGAATTCTTTTATCTTTGTTATCTTAATTTTTTTCTTGTTATATCAAACTAGGTACTTTCTGGGACAGTGCTAGCTTTTATTTCTGAAGTTGATTAATATGACTTTCCAAATTTATGGTTGGCATCAGAAACTTATAAATGATAAACTTCATCAGAAGGCTCACAATGTCGACTGTACAACACGATTGAGATCAAAGTGTATCGTTTCTTATCACACAAATGACATTCGTAATCTCAAGGACACACACTAGATTCTTAAATGATGGGTAACAGAAAGGCATACTTAAATTTAGCAAAGCCCCCTTTGGTTCAAATGGTAGTTTCTCATCAATATAAACTATCTTGGAGTAATTAATGTTGGAAGTAGTGCAATAGCGTATGCTACATCTGACTATATTATATTATTCTTAGTTGAGATAGATTGAAGTGTTGTATTCAAATCCATTTTGCTAATTCTTCATAAGATATGAAAAAAGATGTTGCTGCTCAGGAAAATCCTCATTGTATCCTTTGTGGTACTTTGTATGGAGTCAGAAACTTGCTTTATTTGGTTGTAGTTTTCTTATTTACTGTCGTCCTAGTAAGATTGCATTATCCTCAGCCAGATTGTTTGTTTCATGATTATTTCCTTGTGCCACATTACTAAGTATTTCACATACTTCTTGAATTTGACAATGTGCTAATCCTTTCTAGATTGTGTATTAACATGGTTTTCTGTCCACTTTTCATTCATGCTGTCATGCATTGACCGACCACTAATGCCTGAAGTAGGATATATGGAGTAGGTTGGATCATGTTTTGTCTAGGTCCATGTAGTAGAGGTGATGATGGGCTTGCATGTTCCTCTGTGTGATGTAAATATGGGTACCATACTTGAAAAGGCCTTTAGAGTAAAGTTGTGAGAGAATGTTGCAGGAAGACGTGCGGTATGGACAACAAGCTTCAAGGATGAGCGAAGTATACTATTGTGTAAGGTTTTCGAAAGAGTAAAGAGGGAAGAAAGTACAAAGGCTTCACTAACCACTTGTCGAGAGAACAATTGTAGCTTTCCTAAATGATCGCCCACAAGACATTGTAAAAGGTCAACCAAACTCCTTTTGAGAACCTCTGTTTGACCATCATACTGAGGATGAAAGTCAAAAGAAAACTTGATTTGGGTGCTGAAGAGTTGCCACAATGTCTTCCAAAAAAAATTGAGAAAGACATTATAGTGAGGCACTGTGGTGGTGACTTGGCCGTGTAGCTTGACTACCTCATTGAAGAAGAGACGACCAATAGGAAGGCATTGAAAGTCTTACTACAAGGGATATAATATGCCGTCTTAAAATAGAGATTGACAACCTCAAAAATGGAGTTTTGGCCACAAAGTATGTCAAAAACCAAGATTGAAGTTCATAATTAGATCATTCTAAGGCTCATTAAGGAATTGGGAGGGGAGTGTCAAGTCCTAAACTTTGCTTTTTCGCTTTCGGAAATTGGCAAGTACAATAGTGGGAGAATGCATGGAGAGCCATGATGTCAGAAAGGCCAATAAAACCTATTAGTGATGAGAGCCTCGGTCTTGTCACTACCAAAATGGCCAACTAGGTTACCAACATGTACTACTCGAACAAGAAAATCACAGTGAGAAGTATTTGGGATATATAGCTATGTAGCACAAAACATGAAGTCGTCTCAGAGTACAAAATCAGAGGAAGCTCAAAGTAGATCACTTCAAGGTCTAGGATAGCGGGATACTTATCTTTCATGTAATCAAATTTGACAACTTCAATGTTCATAGAGTGGAGTGGTTGAGAAACGACTGAAAACTACTTTGTTCTCAACACCCAGATGATGTTTGAGAACGTAGGTGTATCACTAGAAAACTCAAAGCACCTTGGCATAACACCTAGTTAGCTCTTTTGAGAATTTCGGGATTGTATAGTAGATTGATAATCATGCTGTAAAATGAATTCTTGGTGTAAGAGATAGTTCTCCTATGAAGCAAAAACTGAACAAAAACATAGAAACCCTTGTCATAGGTTAAAGACTTGAGATTTGCATCGTTGAGTTTCTTGCCAAAGAAGGCAATCAAGTGGCCTTCATGAATCAATAATCCACTAGTTTCAACACCGGGAGCATCGCATGACACCTCGAAAGGAAGAGAAAAATCCAGAAGGCAAAGAACATGGAATTTTGTCATTTTCTTTAAAATTTGATGCTGCTCGTGTGGTATTTCGTTCATGTCAACTTGTCATGTTTGAGCAATTCAGTGAGTGAAGCCATGTTTGTACAAAATATCCGAGTAAAGTGAAAATAGGTGGCAACCCATGAAAAATACAAGCTTCAAAAATAATTTTGGTCTTTGGCTACTCCATGATGGATCTAACTTTCTTAAGGTCAAAAACCTCCCCAACAACAGAATGCAACCTAGCTCTGAAGAGAGGGACAATTCTTCCATTTGAGAATTTTTTTTGTTTGAACGTGGTGTTTCAAAAACAAGGCGAAGATGTTAGTATGCTCTTCCTTGTTTTGCTAAAGAGAATAATATCATCAAAGTAAACCGCCATAACATTTTCTTCAGATTATCGAAGGACATGATCCATGACTTGCATGTTTGTGCTTGGAGCATTGGATAAGCTGAAGGGTATGAACTACCATTCATATAATTCATCAGGAGTTTGAAAAGCTCTCCATTATTCATGAATCTCCTTTATACATATTTGGCGACATCCATTGGCGGAGCCACATGTTGGCACGAGTAGGCACATGCCCCACCGTTGCATCCAAAATTGTTGAACCAATCATCGTACAAAATTTCGATCGAAATTGTGAAATTTCGACCGAAATTTCCGATTTTTTTTTAATCGGACATCGAAACGCATGTACGCAGAGAATGGGACGTCATTTCGCAGAAATTTCGCTAAAATTTTGTACTTAGGTGCGAAATTTAGCAAAACAGTGCAAATTTCACCCAGTTTGGGCCATAATTTTGCAAAATGACACAAAATTTCGATAGAAATTTCGAGATATTTGTTCCTAAGACTGCTGCCACTACATGTTAGGTATTTTGGCGATTCTCTTTGTATCTTTTGTTTATAGAGGCTATTTTCTTTGATTCTAAGGTATGTTTCCCCTATCCCTAGCCCATGTATACCTCTTTCTATGTTTACACTCTTCCAAAAGATGTGAAGAGATACTATGAAAAATAACAAAGTTCTAAGTGCTGTTGCTACATGTTAGGTATTTTGGCGATTCTCTTTCGAAAATCACATGAACTACAAACAAACTTGAGGATCTATGAAATTATAGTATTAAGTCTGCAATTCTACAATAAATTTGTTATTATTACACATATTTATACATAAAATGACTTAAAAATAATGCATTTTCTTTGATCTATGTATACATGACCCATGTAACCTAACTAAATTTTAACACTAGACTTATATAAGTTGTAACATGTAAGTTTGTAACTTGCAACTGTAAGTTTTAAGGTCTAAGTGGTAAATTGTGGGTTTGTAAGTTGTTTACAGTCTAACGGACTTGACAATTCTGTTCATTTGTGCACTCACTCATCAAGACATGGATCCCACCCTAACCTCTAAACATATAGATTTATTATATAATCTAGTGTGTTTATGTCTAGACTTTGTGTTTGCAGAATTTCAAAGCTTAATATCTTCATTTTGCCATCGAAATTGCCATTGAAATTCTGTCGAAATTGTTCAGCTTCCTTCACTTACAAATGTGGGAGACCCCCCCCCCCCCATATCCAATATGAAATATTATTGCATATTTGAGTAAATCTTGGCGTTTAGATCATCCTGGTAAAATTTCATGATTTAATTCGCTTATTTGGTCGTCGAAATCGTTAGGGCCGTAAATATCGAAATTTAGTGCGAAATTTCGAAAAATTTCTGTTTCTGGGCCATCAGACACGGCATCGAAATTGGACATGTAATTCTATGGAACCAATAAAAGAAAAGAGTAACACTGATGTGAAAAAATGAATGGTGCCCTACTTTCCGTAAGTTGAAGTAAAAGCATGTTTGTTTGTTTCCAACTTTTGTCTGCTACATTGTCATCTTTGGTGGCGTAAGAACAAGTCCCACTCAGTCAACGACTCAAAATCGTAGTCTAGGAGGAATTATGGCATGTACACCTCCATGAGTCCTATAATCAATCATGTGAACAAGCCTATGCCTCCTTGACTTATCACCGTAGGAAACATCGATGTTCCGCTCCATGTGTGACGGTTTTGTGTTGTGAGTCAATGCTATAGGTGGAAGGATTCTTTTGGGACAGATGTCATGTCCTCATCTTGAATAATGGGTGGTTTGCATGATTATCTATTACAAAATTAACGTTTCAGGCTTTCCTAGCCAATCAACCAACATTGTATCACAAAACCACAATAAATAGTATGCACTGACTAATATGTGCTGCAAGGTGTGATTCATTGCATAGGAAGCCACCAGTTCATTTGATTCTGATTTATAGTATCCTTGGTTGTTAGATAATCACAAAAGAAAAGCTGTGAACTGCAACGATCCAATACAAGTATATATATTCAAACATTTAGCTTTAGCAACAATAAACAATCTTTAGGTCTATGTCATGCGACTATAAGTCTTGTGAAATGTGGAGCTGCAATGCAGCGTGCAATACAACGTTGAGAGAGGCCATAGGCCTTCTCCCTTTTTATTAATAAGACAAACTGGATAATTTACATAGAGGTCTAGCAGGATATAGAAATTACAAAATAGAATAAATATGAAATATATTAACACTCCCCCTCAAGCTGGAGTGTACACATCGTGTAGACCCAAACATGCGACGAAGACTTGGACAATAACACTTGTACGCTTTGCTAGTGTTGGAGTACCCAAGAAAGAGAGTCCTAATTGACCTAGGAGATAACTTATCAGCCGTAGGATCAAAATTGTGGACAAAAGAAGTACAACCAAAGTCTCTAA
This sequence comes from Alisma plantago-aquatica, assembly GCA_963693085.1. Taxonomy (NCBI): domain Eukaryota; kingdom Viridiplantae; phylum Streptophyta; class Magnoliopsida; order Alismatales; family Alismataceae; genus Alisma; species Alisma plantago-aquatica. The sequence goes on from OY856411.1 coordinate 572,791,076, forward strand.
GAGGAACAAAGAAAGGTTGATCCTTGGGACGCAGGACAGAGAAAGGAGTACGTCCTTGAAGCACAAAAGAAGGTTGCCTGTTGATAAGAAAACAAGCAGTAAGAATGGCGTCAGACCAAAAACGCTTAAGAACATTAGATTGAAACATGATTGTCCTGCTAATATCAAGGAGATGACGATTTTTCCTCTCTGCTACCCCATTATGCTGAGGGTGTGAGGACATGATGTACGATGTATCATCCCAACTACACTACAAAAATCAGCCATAGCATTTTGAACATACTCCAAGGCATTATCAGATTGAAGAACTTTAATATTGCAATCAAATTGAACTTTTATTTCTTGATGAAAATGTTTGACAATAGATAGCACATACTCTCGACTTTTCAACAAATAAATTCAAGTCATACGCGAGAAGTCATCCACAAAAGAGATAAAATAATGAAAAACCATTATAACTATGATCTTTTATAGGACCCCAAACATAACTATGGACCAACTCAAAAGGACATGATGCCTGTTTATTGACACGACCGGGATAAGACATTCTATGATGTTTCCCCAGTTGACAGGACTAACACTCTAGAGACGATACTTGAGACAATTTTGGTTCTTTCTCAGACTATCTAATGAAGGATGTCCATATCTGTAGTGCCACAGTAAGGGAGAGCTACTCAACAGGACAGCTGGAGCAGGAGCAGACACTTGGCGAGGCAGACTGTCACCGTGGAAGAGGTAGAGATCACCTTTCTTAGGCCTCCCACCAATCGTCCTCATACTCTTGAGATCCTGTAATACAAAACTAGAAGGTCTAAAAGTTACCGTACATTTCACAGTATCAATCAACTTAGCAACAAACAAAAAATTAAAAGGAAAAGCAGACACATAATGTACGGATTTAAGATCAATTCCAGGAGTCAGAGAAATAGATCCACTGGCTAACACTCCTCACTGAACCATTTGCTATTGTTATAGATTTGTGAGGAATATGTGAGTCAATTGAATGAAGTCTCCTCATACCAGTCATATGTTGTGACGCTCCAGAGTCAACGACCCATGATGAAGTAGAACCAGAAGCCAATAAAGAGGTAGCCTGATTACCAGTGGTGGACGCCAAGTTGGCTGAAGATGATGATCGCAAGCTCAAATGCTGAGTAGCCAGAATAAATCTATCATATTCCTCCTTGGTGAGTGTAATGCCAGAAGGATCAGAACTCGAAGCAGGAGGCTCAGTAGACTCAGTAGTGGTAGCATAGTTTGCTGCTCCCACAGGTGGTGCAACAGGTCGACCATGCTTCTTCCAACATTTATCAACTGTGTGTCTAAGTTTGTTATAGAAAGTGCACTTAGGGTGAGTTCCACATCCTCGACCCATACCTGTCCGTCGTCCTCTCACTGTAGCAGCTATAGAAGCATGAGAATCTCCCTGAGATGAGACTACGGTAGGATCAACAGGTTCAAAATTGCCTGTAAAATCCTTGAATAAGCCTCTTCCAAGCTGGGAAGTTTATCAGAAGCAAAGATACTGCGGGCTGAACTGCACGAAGAACTCAGACTAGACAAGAATTTTGTTGTAATCAAGTCATATCTGTCTTTGACTTGCTCCTGGACAGTTAGTGGATGGTAGAAACTCAGCTCTTGTGCAATACTTTGGATCACTCCAAAGTATTCTTCTAAAGGTCTGTCTCCCTGTCGTTCTGCAAAGAGACGGTCATATATCATGAACTGACGAAGCGCATTCTTCTCTTGAGAATAGTGTTTCTTCACAACATCCCAGATCTCTTTGGCAGTAGTGTAGAACATGAACCTCGAGGCAATCCCAGGTTCCATGCTCCCCCACAACTAAGTCTTCACCAGACTGTTGTGGCGCTTCCATTCAGCATAGCCTTTTTCAGTGAGCGCAGGAGGATCTGAATCAACATGTATCGCCTTGTCGCGTGACTCCAATACAATATGGACTGCATTCATCCATAAGAGGTAGTTCTTCCCGTTCAGCTTGATGGACGGGATAGGAGACATCTCATTGTAGATGGTAGATGTCTTGGTGTCCTCCATGATTTAACGAGAAGAAGAGTGATGGATGGATACACATCACAAGAATATATATATGACGGAGAGATACACGTCACATCACAAGATCAGATGCGTATCTGATGCATCCACAACCCCCAACTGAAATTCCCTAATCACACATGGAGGAGATGTGATTAGGAATTTCTTACGTACCGACGGACCCTTTGGTTTGGGATTTAGAAATCTATTGGATCAACCGAAGGACCCGACGATCCGGAGATAGAAGAGAAGGGGGGACGGCGGTTGGCCCGGGAGATGGCTGCTCCGCCCGCTTTGGGCTGACGGCACGGCGGCCGGGGAAGGCTGGCGACGTGCTTTGTTCACGCAGGAATTACTGTTCACTCCGTCGTACTGTTCATGTCGGAGTTACTGTTCCCGCAACGTATTGTTCACCGCCGGAGTTACTGTTTACGTTGGCGGCCGGGGAAGGCTGGCGACCGGCCGACTGGTGGCGGTGCTGGGTTGTGACGGCTGGGTAGGGTTAGGTTAGGAACCTTGCTCTGATACCATGTGAAATGTGGTGCCGCAATGCAACGTGCAATACAACATTGAGAGAGTCCATATGCCTTCTCCCTTTTTATTAACAAGAGAAACCGGATAATTTACATAGAGGTCCAACAAGATATAGAAATTACAAAATAGAATAAATATGAAATATATTAACAAGTCTCATGATTAAATTTCCAATTGCATTTTGTGCAGACCATTGGATGTATATCTGGAATGTCGACTATTGGTATTACATAATAGAGTTTCTTGTTATGGGAAGGAAATAGAACTGGATTATGGAAAAATCATGTTTGCACATTGTTTACAAAACCTTATCCAGGTAGCTATATATTCCACTCTTTGTTGTGTTAAATAGAAGTGATTATATATATTAAAAATCTAATTTTTTTGGGTGATATACATGTCTAGTTGTCTCTTAATTTAAATTTACATAAAGCTATCACATCATTATGAGCCATCATGTTACCCCCTTGATTCATATTCCTAACTTCGCCATTGGCGGCATCTTTCAATTTTGGAGAACCGTTTGGACCCAATCACTAGATCTTACATGTCATCATGTCGAGGTATGGGGAAACGATACCTGATAGTGACTTTTCTTACATGTCAACAGTCGAGGCACATTCACTTGTTGCCATCCTTTTTGGGAGCAAGAAGAGCATGAATTACACAATTGTTCTTGATCTCATAAATGAAACTTGAGCACAGAGCATCGATTGCCATTTCAACTCCACATTTTCTGATGGGTTCATGTGATAGTGTGGTATATTGGGAAGGGTTGATCTAAGAATCAATGCAATCTCATGCGGATCACATGAAGGCGGAAGCTCATCAGAAAGCTCAGGTTATATGCCCTTGAATCTATCCAAAAGTTGAACAAGTTCAGATGAATGAGGTTAAGATTCATACTAGTGGTATTCTCCTTGATGTACATACTTCCATATTCACATTGGCACCCTCTACTTCTTTGTCAGTGATCTGTGTAAAATTTCATGAGGTGTGGACTTCAGAGGGGCAGAGAGCTTTTCCTTTGAAGTGATATGAAACATGTAGGAGAAAGCCTGATGTTCTCACCCTTTTGTTGGAAGATGTAAACGTTTGACTGAATCTCATTATAAGCATCCATATCAAAAATCCAAGGGCGCTCGAGAATAATGTGACCAACATCCATGGGTCGAACATCATACAAATGAAATAAACACCCAAGGTGATAGATGAGATCATATATTCATCATCCAGTGAACGTTGTATGTTTGGTGATATAGATCAGAGTATCATACATTTGAGGGCTTGGCAATATATGTTCTGAAATATCATTGTCAATCAAGAGTTTGCAACATTTGCCATTGTGTTTAAAGACGGTATGAAGGTGTAATCCGTCTCCATTCATCTCAATCATAGTAAGGTAAAAACACACATGACTTGCTCGTAAGACTCGTGATCTTCATAATGAGGTTCACCAACAGATTGCTCGGAGGTAAGCTAAAGTCCTCATACTCATTCGTGTTGACCTAGAGGTTATACATTGTCCATATTTTGATAATGACTTAACCATTCCATTCTTATGTATCTAATGTGTGTATTCAAGATTGATTTCAGGTGTTAGGTACATGAAAGGGATCAAAAATCAAAAGCCCTAATTTTCTCAAGTTCAAGCCAAAAGCTATACAAGTGTGTAATTTGGAAAATCCATGTAAATGACCTTAGAATATTTTTGTAACCACTTGTATTGATAAATTGGCTTGTAACTAAGATGAGAAAATTGATTGGGACACTAAACACCAAGTTTTAATCACTTTTGATGCACTTTAGAAAATTGATCACAGGCAGTCAATCGGTCGAGTTTGAATCTCGACCGATCCTCTTGGATCAATTCTCTGAAGAGTGCATCGGTCGAGTTGTGGTTTCACATAACTCGACCGATCGAGTAACTGACCAATTCGATTTTTATTGGTCGGTCGAGTTTCCTCAGGACAAACTCGACCGATGGTTTGAAAACCGGCTTTGTCTTTTACTCTATCGGTCGAGTTACCTTTATTGAAACTCGACCGATTACACTGTACGGAATTTGCAGAAAAAATGATTGTGACCGTTGGTGTTATTTGATCGAAAATAGAGTCGTTGCCTTAGCAAAAATGACTATATTTTGGCCCAAAGTGTACCCCAACCCAAAGGGGCACCCTCAGCTATAAATAGGATCTCTTGGAGTTCATTCCAAGGTTGCTCATTCACTACATGCTTGGTTCTAGCCTAGTTGAGAGTGTTCTAACCCTTTGAGCCCCTTTCTCTCTCTACCTTCAAGTAAAATTCATGAGTATGAGTGAGATAGGTTCCTTTGTAAGAGAGCTACTCCCTGTATTGATGTAAAGCTCTCCACCTCCATCTTCCTACCCTCTGTTCTTTTGAAGAAAAGGTTGAAGATGTTCTCCGAGTGAAGGAGAAGGAGTTGTTGTTCTTCAAGGTTGAAGAAAGCATGGTGTTCCAGATCTCCAAGTGAAGGAGATAGGCAAGGCAACGCTCAAGAAGAATAGGTAATCCCTTGAAGGCCGAAGACTTGAAGGAGTGGGTAAGTCCATGTTGATGGCTGAAGACTCCATGGTTCAAGTGGGTAAGCTCCTTCTACAGGTTGAAGATTCTTGCTTGAGGTACTAAGCCCTTGGATGAATGTGTTTTTGTCTTGTGATCTTATGACGGAATATAAGAGTACCAAGATTGTAAATCCTAGAGATTAACCACCTCTAGGTAGTGGACTGACATTGCTCCTAGTTAGGACGTGGAACCACTCTAAACCACCTTGTCCAAGTGCATGCTCTTCCTTGTTTCTCATCCTTGCTATGCTTGCTAGTTAAGACATCAAATTGCTGTTTGTTTAAGTTTCTGCACTTAATATAATTTGGTGGTTTAATCCGTTTTGTGAGAATTGTGAAGCTCTATTCACTCCCCCTCTAGAGCCCTTGATCCAACAATTCGTGTCATCATGAGGGGTGTCTTTTGGAAACTTATACACGACCAAAGCACTATGGGGACATTGATACATAGTATATATATTGTTATGGCAATGGAAACATTCATGCCATCAAGGAAGAAGATATGAGGAGGATTCCACTAGCTCTTAGCCCTTATCAGAATCATGGAGAGAAGACTGGGAAGCAGAAGTAATAAAAGAAATATGTGGAGGAGGTGTGGCAAAGGGTAAGCAAATAAGGGATATGGGGTTAGGGAAGTGAGACAAGAATGCCCACATTGCCTAAAGTGTAAAAGGGTGAATTCTTGAGATGCTTACATATAAGCTTCCACCTTTTGGGTACAAATAAACTCTTATCAAGGAAATATACTACGGAAGTTTCAACTCGTTTGATGTTTGGATGCTAACTATTCATAAAGCAAATGGCATGTTTCTAGTCCTAATCATTGTAGATACAATGGTTCGTAGCCCCCTGGACCTGTTCCATCATGTACTTTTGAATTGGTGTTGCTCCTTGGCTGAGGTTCGTCCAATCAGAAAGAAGTTGCCTTTCATATTAGGCAACCACATAGTGCTTACTTAGCTTTTTCTTCATGTCATCCCAAAATAGAACGTGAGGTTGACTAAGATGCCTAATGTCGTTCTGGATGTCTTACCAATATTGATTGGCGGAACCTTCGAGCTTCAATTTAGCACACCTGATGTGTTGGGTATCTATCATGTCGTACAAGTCAAAGTAGTCTTTGAAATTGGAAATTCAATCAAGGAACTCTTCAGGATCAAGTATTCCATTATTCATCGGTGCATCCTTCTTGACTTTTGGAGTGAAAGTCACTATGAGGTGGTGGATACAATCCAAGGTGGTACTGGACATAAGGTTTGGTTGGGTAAGCATGACCATGAGGGGTGTATGATGAACTTCATGACTAGGAGGATCAAATCATGCACTAGGTCGAAGAGGAGGGTTGACAGGTGGGTAGGGCAGAGTAAACTATGCTAACATCTAAGGTGGCAATCTATAACGGGGTGCAGGAGGAGAGGATAAACAATATGAGGAGTAGTTTGCAGGGGTAGGGAAAAAGTTGCATAAGGTGTTGCTGGTGCATGGGCACATGCGGTGAAATTGTCTGGGGTGGCCAGATGTAATGGGTAGTTTGGTGGTAGGTAAACATAATGTGAGTGGCATGTTATAGTGGATGGGTATGAAGGGAGTTGCTCACTGAAAGAATGCATAGAGTGGGGATTATGTTTTACGAACGAGCCGGTGATATCAAGGTATGGTAATCGTGAATTTTCTGGAGTGTAGGCATACATACTTGTAGATGAGTCTGATTGAGGTGTGGTCCCGCCAGGTGATGGGGTATGTTGGAACCTCATGGGTAAGGATAAGGTCATGGAATTGTTCACTATTATGAGATTTTTCACCATTCATTTGTATGTTTGGCAAAAAGAGTATTTGTTTGGCAAATAGTGTGTCCATTGTGTGTGCTATGCTCAATCATGATTAAGTTGACCATGTGACCAAGCATGTCAGAGGGTATGCAAGAGCTCAGATGACTAGGAATGACATCACAGTTGGGTTCCAAGATTTAACTAGCATACCTATTTCCCAACATTGTAATTTTAATATGAGATAACTGAAAATACTACACGCCGAGAAAATATTATGCTCCATGGAATCGCAATGCAAAATTCTCAACACAGTGTGCAAATATTGTGAAAGCAAATTTGGTCACTAGGCAAGGAAACACTTAAGGTATTGGAATTGGTAATTTACAATTGGTAAAATTGCTCAATCTAGGGACCCTTTGAGTGGATACTAGACATATACTAAATAAGCAATGCACAATACACAATTGGAAGATCTGACCCGTATCATGGACGTACAAATCCAACTTTAAGTGAGGAAGAAGCATGTCTTGTTGGAAGAATGCCGAAAATGCACAACTTTTAATGATTTGTTGGCAACAAATCCCTGTGAGTTTGTCACAGGGACGTGTTAGTAAGCGAGGGAGGCTACCAAAGGACTTTAAAGACCAAAGGTTGTGGCATGAGCCCATGAAAGGGATGGTAGCGGTACAAGGAATTAAATGTCCAATTTCAATGCCGTATCGGTGGCCCAATTTTTTTTACAAAAAAATAAATAAATTTTGATATATACGACCCTAACGATTTCGACGACCAAATAAGCGAATTGAATCATGAAAAGTTACCAAGACGGTCTAAACTCCAAGATCTGCTCAAATATGTAATAATATTTCATATTAGATATGTGGCGAGGTCTCCTACATTTGTAAGTGAAGGAAGATGAAATTTTTTGACATAATTTCGATGGGAATTTTGATGTTAAAATGAAGGAATTAAGTTATGAAATTTTGCAAACATAATGTTTAGATATAAATACACTAGACTAAATGATTAATTTATGTTTCGAGGTCAAGGTGGGATCCATGTCTTGATGTGTGAGTGCAAAAATGAATAGATATGTCAACTATGTTAGACAATTACAAAGTTACAAACTTTATGTTACAACTTAGAATTTAAAACTTACGGTTACAAGTTAAAAACTCACGAACTACAACTTGTATAAGTCTAGTGTTAACATTTAACTAGGTTACATGGGACATTTTACATAGATCCAAGAAAGAACTTGTTGTGGAGATGAAGCATGAGATTGAGCAATCCAAACCGAGTACATATGACAAAGATCAACAACTGAACAAGCAAACAACCACAAAGACGAGATTTATAGTGGTTCGACGAATTCCACATGTGGGAGCCTATATCCACTGGCGGAGATGATATTATTGATAGTGTGATTACAAAGATGATGATTACAGAAAAGAGAAGAAGAACCCAATCCCCTTTTACACCCGAAAGCCAAACGTGGAAGAAGACATTTGCTTAGAGAGGAGGTCTTGGAGGCATGAAACCCTACGGAAAGCCCTAGGTCCGTCCATGGCTTTACTTCTTTGAATAACAAAGTCTCTTGATGTCTCTTTGCTGCTCTTCATGCTTGGGATGAGTTGGGGGGTCTGTTTATTAGAAGAGGACCCATATCCAAAGTCCCAAATTGTCTTTCAACCACATTTACGGTCTGACTGAACTATATACGGTCCGTAACACGGACTGTATTTTCATTTCGGCAACATTAATGGTCCAATGCTGGACTAAACACGGTCCAACTAGATATATGGTCTGATGTATGACCGTAATGCACCTATAGGTGCCTAAAGCATATCCCGACGATGTCGAGGCTGGTGTAGACGTCTCATTCATCAAGGAAGCTTTTCTAGAGAGCTTAAGACACTCTCAACATCCTCCTTGCCATCATAACTCTTCAGTTAGAGAAAGTGCATACCAAGCTAAAGTGTTGGTTCCTCTAGGACAAGGTCACCATTGTTTGCTTTATTAATTCCTTTACATGTATTTAGGCTGACTATAACAAACTTAAAGACACCACTAAATTGCCAACACACATCCTTATTTAAAGCTTTGTAACTTCCATGAATTAGCCAATCTATATCATAGATTTGTCTGAATTGTCATGGATCCATGCATTGAATAAATGAAACATCACAAGTTGGAGTGGACGTCATCCCTTGCATCAACCTTTGTTGATATCAAAACAAAATTGATAGAAGCACCCATTCTTCACTTCATGATTTTTCTTTAATTTAAGGTTCCATAATGCATCTCACATGGGCATTGGTGGTGTTTTGAGCAGAAAAAGACAGCCATTCACATTATTCAATGAGGAACTCACTGAAGCCAAGCTTAAGTATTTGACTAATGACAAAGAATAATGTTGTTGTGCAATACTTGCATCATTAGCAATACTATCTGCTACACTGAAAGTTCATTTTTTAGTGTCGTCATAAGTCCCATGCTTCCTGAACGTGCATAAGAATATGATTGTCCGCCACACCAAGTGGTGTTCATGTGTTCAAAAGTAAACTTTAATTCTCAAACATTTCTCTAGTGTTTGAGAACAGCTGAACAAGGTTGTCAATGCTCTGAGATGGCTTTTGACATATCTCCACAATGTTTTAGTTGTAGACTTTAACTAATTGTAATACTAATTTTCCCTTGCTTCGATTTCAGGGTGATGTACTCAAAGCTCCTTGATAACAGTCCATGTCACTCTCTACTCTAGATTCTTTCTGAGATGGATTCTCCTTCTAAATACATAGATGTTTATTCCATGTACAGTCTTTAGAGGGTTACTTGTTTGAAAGTTATATGTTGGTGGTATTGCACACCACTTTTTATGTATATTACCAAAGCCACACATATTTTTGCGCATTAATGTACCTACCACTAGTGAAAGCTAAGCAGAAAAATATGAGACTATTCATACGTGATACGTCTACTTTCTCCCCATGAGCCTTGGGAAGAATTGAGCATGGATTTCATTGTTAGCCTCCCTTGTACTCTTTAAGGCCTTGATTCGAGCCTTAAAGGGAATATTTACGTCTCATTCCAATTTTTCATCAAGGACATCAGTTGAACGAGTTCTTCCCCTTTTACCTCCACTGCTTCATGACTGCATCAAGGCCGTCTTAAAGGTTCAAAATGCTCTCACTAGTCAGGACATTATTTACTGCTACCTTTAGATGGCATGGCATCCTCTTTCCAATGGGGTGTGGATCACTGAGGACGAGTTTCTTGGATTTGAATGCCAATCTTCTAGAGTAGTTGATACATGATAAATTCCACCTCAGCATGCCTACATATGTTGGCGCCGTCGCACGACGCTCAAATTACTTATGTTCAATTTTTCTGAGTTTTTAATGTCATTTATTTATGTGTGGGGTGTTAATATATTTCATATATATATTCAACTATTTATTCTATTTTGTAATTTCTATATCCTACTGGACCTCTATGTAAATTCTCCAACTTCTCTTATTAATAAAAAGGGGGAAGGCCTATTGCCTCTCCCACGCTGCATTGCACGTTGCATAGCGGCACCACATTTCACATGGTACCAAAGCAAAGATCCTAACCTAACCCTACCAGTCGTCAGCAACTCAGCGTTGCCAGGAGCCCGACCGCCGCCGGTGCCGGCTGACAGCCGCAGGCCAACAACAGCCGCAGCGGGCGAGTCGGCTCCAGCAGCCGCCGGTCGGCCGGCCGCCAGCCTTCCCCGGCCGCCGCGCCACTGCCCCAAAAGGGAGGACAGCCGTCGCCGGCCCGAAGCGGGTGCAGCAGCCGCCGTCCCCCCTTCTCCTCTCTCTCCGGATCGTCAGGTCCTTCGGTTGATCCAACATATTTCTAAATCCCAAAGTGGAGGGTCCGTCGGTACCCGTAAGAAATTCCTAATCACATCTCCTCCAGTGTGATTAGGGAATTTCAGTTGGGGGTTGTGGATGCGTCAAATACGCATCTGATCTTGTTACGTGACGTGTATCTCTCCGTCACCCATATCTTCTTGTGACGTGTATCAATCTGTCACTCTTCTTCTCGTTAAATCATGGAGGACACCAAGGCATCTACCATCTACAGTGAGATGTCTCCTATCCCCTCCATCAAGCTGAACAGGAAGAATTATCTCTTATGGATGAATGATGTCCATACTGTATTGGAGTCACACGACAAGGTGAGACACGTTGATTCTGATCCTCCTGCGCCTACTGAAAAAGGCTATGCTGAATGGAAGCGCCATAACAGTCTGGTGAAGACCTGGTTGTGGGGAACATGGAACCTGGGATTGCCTGTAGGTTCATGTTCTACATTACTGCCAAAGAGATTTGGGATGCAATGAAGAAACATTATTTTCATGAGAAGAATGCGCTTCGTCAGTTCATGATATATGACCGCCTTTTTGCAGAACGACGGGGAGACAGACCTTTAGAAGAATACTTTGGAGTGATTCAAGGTATTGCACAAGAGCTGAGTTTCTACCATCCAGTGACTGTCCAGGAGCAAGTCAAAGTCAAAGATGACTTGACTACAACAAAATTCCTGTCTGGTTTGACTTCTTCGTGCATTTCAGCCCGCATCGTCATCTTAGCTTTTGATAAACTTCCCAGCTTGGAAGAGGCTTGTTCAAGGATTTTACAAGCAAATTTTGAACCTGTTGATCCTACCGCAGTCTCATCTCAGGGAGATTTTCATGCTTCTATAGCTGCTGCAGTGAGAGGAGGACGGACAAGTATGGACCGAGGACGTGAAACTCGCCCTAAGTGCACTTTCTGTGACAAACCTGGACACAGTTGAGAAGTGCTGGAAGAAGCATGGTCGACCTGCTGCACCAGCTGTGGGAGCAGCAAACTATGCTACCACTACTAAGTCTACTGAGCCTCCTGCTTTGAGTTCTGGCATCACCCTCACCAAGGAGGAATATGATAGATTTATTCTGGCTACTCAGCATCTGAGTTTGGGATCATCATCTTCAGCCAACTTGGCGTCCGCCACTGGTAATCAGGCTACCTCTTTATTGTCTTCTGGTTCTACTTCATCATGGGTCGTTGACTCTGGAGTGTCACAACATATGACTGGTATGAGGAGACTTCTTCATTCCATTGACTCACATATTCCTCACAAATCAGTAACAATAGCAAATGGTTCATTGAGGAGAGTATTAGCCAGTGGATCTGTTTCTTTGACTCCTGGCATTGATCTTAAATCCGTACATTATGTGTCTGCTTTTCCTTTTAATCTTTTGTCTGTTGCTAAATTGATTGATACTATGAAATGCACGGTAACCTTTGAACCTTCTTGTTTTGTACTACATGATCTCAAGAGTATGAGGACGATTGGTGGGGGGCCTAGGAAAGGTGCTCTCTACCTCTTCCACGGTGACAGTTTGCCTCACCAAGTTTCTGCTCCTGCTCCAACTGTCCTATTGAGTGGTTCTCCTTTACTGTGGCACTAAAGATGTGGACATCCTTTATTAGAGAGCCTGAGGAAGTTAGAACCGGAATTTTCTCAAGTATCATCTCTAGAGTGTCAGTCCTGTCAACTGGGGAAACATCATAGGATGTCTTATCCCGGTCGTGTCAATAAACGGGTCATGTCCTTTTGAGTTGGTCCACAGTGATGTTTGGGGTCCTGTAAAAGACCATAGCTATAATGGTTTTCGTTATTTTATTTCCTTTGTGGATGACTTTTTGCGTATGACTTGGATTTATTTGTTGGAAATTCGAGAGTTTGTGTTGTCTATTGTCAAACATTTTCATCAAGATATAAAAGTTCAATTTGATTGCAATATTAAAGTTCTTCAATTTGATAATACCTTAGAGTATGTCCAAAATGCTATGGCTGATTTTTGTAGTTCTGTTGGGATGGTACATCGTACATCCTGTCCTCATACCTCTCAGCAGAATGGGGTAGCACAGAGGAAAAATCACCATCTCCTTGATATTACCAGGACAATCATGTTTCAATCTAATGTTCCTATGCGATTCTGGTCTGACGCTTTACTTACGTCTTGTTTCCTTATCAACAGACAACCTTCTTCTATGTTTCAAGGACGTACTCCTTTCTCTATCTTACGTCTCAAAGATCAACCTTTCCTTGTTCCCCTTAGAGTGTTTGGTTGTACTTCCTTTGTCCACAATTTTGATCCTAAGGCTAATAAGTTATCTCCTAGGTCAATTAGGACTCTCTTTCTTAGGTACTCCAACACTAGCAAAGGGTACAAGTGTTATTGTCCAAGTCTCCGTCGTATGTTTGTGTCTAGGGATGTGATATTTCATGAATCCACTCCATATTTTTCTAGTGTTCCTAGTAAGGGGGAGCAATTATGTGAGAGAGTGTCACCATCAGATGCTAGTGAGAGAGTGCCACCACCACATCACAGTGAGAGAGTGCCACCTATCATCCCTGACTATACTATAATTCAGGAAGAGCAGCCAGCAGATGGTCCACTAATTCAGCAATATTCACATGTTTATAGCAGATGAGGCAGACAAGATCCAGAGGAGGTAGCGACTCCAGTCTCTGAGCCCTCCCCATCTTCCTCTACTCAAGGGACTCCTGAAGAACCATCTGACCTTGATGTTCCCATTGTTGTTCGCAAAGGTAACCGTTCCTGTACTATTTGGCATCCTATTGCAAATGTGTGTTGTTTGTCCAAGTTATCTTAGTAGGCCCACCCATTTGCTCTTGGGATTGATTCTATGGACATTCCAAGAAATCATCTTGATGCTATGAAGGATATTGGCTGGAAACAGGCTATGCATGTTGAAATGACTGCTCTTTTACAGAACAACACCTAGGGACTTTTTGACTTACCTCCAGATAAAAATGTTGTGGGATGCAGATAGGTATTTACAGTAAAATATAATCCAGATGGTTCTGTGGAGAGATTGAATGCTAGACTCGTGGAAAAGGGGTACACTCAGACATATGGGGTTGATTTCTTTGAGACCTTTTCACCAGTGGCTCGTCTGAACTCTGTGCATATTCTTATCTCTCTGGCTACTACATTTGACTGGCCTCTATTTCAGTTCGATGTCAAGAATGTCTTTCTTCTGGTGATCTACAAGAGGAGGTATACATGGAGCAACCACCTGGTTTTGTTGCTCAGGGGGAGTGTCAGAAGGTGAGTAGATTGAAGAAAGCCATCTATGGATTGAAACAATCTCCTAGAGCTTGGTTTGACAAGTTCAGTGATGTTGTGTTAAAGATGGGCTTTTCTCGTTCTGTTACTGATTACTCCTTGCTTTATTCTACTTCTTCTGGTGGATCTATTATTATTGTTGTGTATGTTGATGATATTGTTATCACTGGCAGTGATTCCACAGGCACATCTCGTGTGAAAGAAGGCTTGCAGGGGCACTTTCATACAAAGGATCTGGAAAAACTGAGATACTTTCTGGGCATTGATGTACTTAGATCTCATGCAGGTACCAATTTGTCTCAGAGAAAATACATGCTGGACTTACTATAGGAAACATGTATGAGTGAGTCCAAGCCTGTGTCTACTCCTATGGACTATCATGTGAAGGAGATGACTGATGATACTGCTTATCCAGATCCAGGATATTATAGGAAAATTGTAGGTAAATTGATATATATGACAGTCACACGCCCTGACATTTCTTTTGCTGTAGGAGTGGTGAGTCAGCATATGAGCTCACCACAACAGTCTCATTAGACATTAGTCTGTTGTATTATGAGATATCTAAAAGGTGCACCTGGTAAGGGAATCATCTATTATAGGCCGAAGACTCCTGTATCTACAGTTTCTCTTACTGGTTATGCAGATGCAGATTGGGCTGGTAATCTGAATGATAGGAGGTCTACGTCTGGATATTGCACATTTCTGGAAAATCACCTTATTACTTGGAAAAGCAAAAAGCAAAATGTTGTGGCAAGATCTAGCACGGAAGCTGAGTATAGAGCAATGGCACATGCATGCTACGAGTTGCAATGGGTTCAATCTGTACTTTCTGAATTAAAGATTCCTATTTTGTCTCATGTAGAACTCAGATGTGACAATCAAGCGGCCATCTACATTGCCAAGAATCCGGTCTTCCATGAACGTACTAAGCACATAGAGGTTGATTGCCACTTTATTAGAGATCAGATCAAGAATGGAACTGTTGTGACTCCGCATGTCAAGTCTGAAGATCAACTTGCAGATGTTCTTACGAAGCCATTGAGTCCTGCAGCGTTTCAGAGTTTTTGCAACAAGCTGGGTCTACACGATGTGTACACTCTAGCTTGAGGAGTGTTAATATATTTCATATATATATATTCAACTATTTATTCTATTTTGTAATTTCTATATCCTGCTGGACCTCTATGTAAATTCTCCAACTTCTCTTATTAATAAAAGGCGGAAGGCCTATTGCCTCTCCCACGTTGCATTGCACGTTGCATAGCGGCACCACATTTCACATGGGGCTTTTGTTAAGTCAATGGGACCTAGGCCCATATTGGATATTGCCCAAGTCATTACGTTTTGTGTGTCTATATATACGATTCACCTCCTTTTAGGGGAATTAGCTTGAATGATTGAGATTTCAAATTACATTTTACTTACAACTGATTAGCAAACTAGACTTAATCATATTAGGTTTCCATTAATACTTTGGTTCCAACTTCCAACCATGTTCGTACCTCTACCTTCCACTTTTAGCCCCTTACATAATTTTCATATCCAATAAAAAAAGTGATTAAATGTCATAAATTTACCCCAATTTGGTGATATTCAGCTAAATTTTCTACCTGTTAATGTCATATATGCACTAATATTGACACCTTAATGCTATGACTTCACGAGACACTTACAAATTAAATGATTATGTTCACTACATTTTGGTATTTTCTAGTAATGGTAGATCTTTGCATGCTTATACATTATAAGCTGCCTTTGTCACTAATCCTGAAACCAAAACACAACGGCATTGTTGGAGTTGGGATTGGAGCTTTTAACTCTAATTATAGAGTTAAATATCATAATTGATTCGATCAACCTGTCACCTTATAGAGGAAGCCCAGGAATTTAATATGATTCTAGGAAGCACGAACACTTCCTCGGGGCTTCCGTGGATGTGCTAAACGCAAACACATGGAAATGACCGAAAATGTAGTGGACACGGCTTAGACATGTCCACTTTTTTTTAGGCGTGAACTTAGACAACATGTGCACATAACAAACACAACATGGATATGGTATGAACACACTGTGGCCCAAACCAACTCCCTTGATAAAATAAAGATAGGTACTATGTCTCTTCCCTTAGCCCTCTTCCTCCAATTACCATTAGCACATCTCCTTCCCCTCCTATTATATTGGTATATGATTTTCTTATGAAGGCTGCTCTAGGAACATGGCATGAAAATTGATTATAATTCATCATTCCCCATTTATACTAATTTAATTGTATATCTAAATATATTGTGGAATAATTCTTCTTCACAGATAATATTTGATTTTGTACGTATAGATACCATTGGTTTCATCATCTTTCATATGAAATTTACTTCGTAAATGTTTTTTTGCGTTGATTTTATCCTTCTTTTTTGTTTTTTTCTTTCTATAAATCTATTGTTATGACTTTATGGTTTGGATAGATGGTTGTTATTTGTATGAATTTCAGGTTATATATGTATATGTGTGCATTGTATCAAGCGCTGTCTGTCCTATATTCTAAAAAATTGTCATGTCTCGTATTGTTATGACTTTATGGTTTGGATAGATGGTTGTTATTTGTATGAATTTCAGGTTATATATGTATATGTGTGCATTGTATCCAGCGCCGTCTGTCCGATATTCTAAAAAATTGTCATGTCTCGTATTTGTGTCTGTGTCCATGCTGTGTCCTGTGTTTGTTCTTGTTTGATGAAAGTTTGACTTATATTTATGTGTATTGTATAAATTACACAAGCAAAATTTATAGATCAATCCCTTCAATTTTCCATTTATTTTACGTATATGATATGATTATTTTGTGTATATGATATGATTATTTTGTATATATATGCATATATTTGGAAATGTGAGTGTGATATATCTACAAATATTGAAATGTAGTCATATAGATGTTCTAAAATAAGTAGAGAGTGTGTATACATGTAAGTAAATCAAAATTTTTCCATATAATCTACATATTTGTGCATGGCATGCATATGTATATGTATATAGTGTGTGTGTGCATCAAAAGATATACATATAAATGTACACATATGTATCAAAATGTGTTAATTGTATTAAAACATACACATATAAATGTACGATATAACTTCAAATATATAATGAAATTTATGTATCCTATATGTATGTATGTATGAATGAAAGCAAGTAGTAAGTTCCCAAAATTTGGAGTTTAATCCTGCTTTTAATCGCCCAAGCTGCATATGCAGCTTAGGACTGCTTAGTGGACGGATTAACAACTTGCGTTGTGATAGTAACACATGGGCATAAGCGGGAGCATATGCACGGCAAGGACTGATTATGTAATCAGTGACTGCATTGTGTAGCAGCAGCTGAAAATTGCAGTAAAAGTTGAGATCAACAACCACTAGCACCATTCCGAGCGTCTCGACAGAAAAATGTTATTACAGACTTCCTGGTAGAAATATGAAAGCAGACTCCCCCAAGTGTAATAGCATAAAAAGGGCGCAATAGTAGTGTCAATGCAGCTAAAATACCTCTTGCCGTATGAGGTAGAGAATCTGAGACAGCTAGATAGTAGCCACAGATTGTTGGACTCTAGCAAGTATCTAGCAGTTTAGGAAGTATAGGAATACAGCAAAGTACTAATGTGCATAATGTGGCACAGATACTACTGATAGTTGAGTTGGTACAACTAGATGGTTCAGTCTAGCAATAGTTTATGTTTGCAACACAAAGGCTAAAAGTAAAACAGAGGTTTTCTCCTGATGATGCTTTTGTAGATTAACATAACTGAAGTTGCACGGAAAACAGTAAATTTTGAATGAAAATTCTCATAACTTTCATATCTTCTCAGCATCTCATTCTATATTTCTTCTCACTACCTCTATATCACCCCCAGCACCAACTACAAATGGGATGGTATTACTTGGAGTTGGAAGCAATGAATCCCCATTACGTCAGTAACATCATATAGAGATGGATAACAAACGGAAGTGTGGGGAATAATGTGATGATGAATTAGACATCAAGATACTGTATACAAGTATGAATGAAAACTCATATCTCATGCAATTCTTGGGGAAGTGGAATATGCCACTAAAAGTATTGAAGTGGAGGAGCACTGATCCTGTTTCAACGGAGTAAACCACTGATAAGACAAAGGAGTTCCGGATGAGGTTCATTGACAAAAAAGCTTGAGCTTTAAAAAAATCAAAAGAGGCAAACAGAAAGGATGTGCTGAGACCTACGAAGCGTGGATACTCCAAAACCGGTCTCATACCCGTACCGGATGCGTAATGGATACCAATACTCCTTAGATACTTTAGGATATGTGCCATACTCTTTAATCTGTATCCATGCCGTATCTGGGCCGTATCCCGTTGGAAAAAATTGAAAAAAAAATTTGGATATGACCTGGCTCAATTAGCACCTGACACCAGCTTCTGTCTCAATCCTCTCTGCTAAGTAGCATCTAGTAACATGGCTGTCATAGTTGCTCCCTTGAAGTCATTTTGAGGTTAATGACCATTACCCTTGCTAAATGCCATCTTCCTTCTTCGCTTTATTGTTTCTACCTCCATTTTTCGGGTTTCTCATTTTAAACGAATTTCCATTTCTAGTATTTGAATATTACTTATTCTTTATTGCAAACCAGTTCGTTCACCTTTACATGGTACTTGTGGATGCTTTCACTTGCTGAGGTGCAAGTTTTATGCACGTCGATGGCCTCCACATTCTCTGAAAGGCTTCAATTTAGTATCGTTTGTGAACGTGCCTCTTGTTTTGATGAAGAAATCCATTGTGGTTTTTTTCTGGATTTCTATCTCGACAATATCTATTTCATCTCCTTCAAAGGTAAACAATGCATCCCCAACCTTTTGTCTCCCCCTCTGAAGCATTGACACTCCAAAATAGGTGCCTTCCACTATCAAATACAAATCTGATATTGATACGCCCAAGATACTCTCTAATACGTAGCAAATACTTCTTTAGCTGTATCTAGTTTTTTATTAGCAGGACACGACTAGCCCATTTAGTAGTCAAGGGAGCACCCCACTCATATGATCCCTCAAAATCCCAAAACCACGTGTCTCCCCAACTCTAGACTCCCCCTGATATATTGTGATTTGAGAATAAAATTGGATTGTCTTAATCTATTTTATAAAAATAATTTGGTACATTTTGTTAAAATTTTAAAATAAACATTAAGAAAATCATTGTATCCACATCGCACCCGTATCCTATATTTTCAAAAATTGCCAGTTCCCCTATTGTACCCATACCCGTATCCGTATTTGTATCCATGCTTCATAGGCTGAGACATGTTCAATGAGAGCATGAGTGTTTGGACAATTGTTATAATAAAGGAAAAAGGAATCCTACCAAAGACATGGAACATGAATTTTTCTCTCTTTCAAGCAAAAAAGTTTTTGACAGGGTTCACTGATAAAAAATTGGTTGAGCTTTGAAGGGAGTAAAAGTGGCTGAAAGAAAGAATGGGCTGAGACATGCTGAAAACGAGCAGGGGTTCGAACATTCTGTTTTAATACATGATTAAAGGGATTCTATACCTAGTAAGTTGTAGGAATTCATACCTAATATCTAGTTTATATTATTGCAAAACTCTTAGCAGTATCCAACCGTGATGGATATAAATTAGTTTTCTTACTGTAAACTGTGGGATAATAGAAATACCATGAGATAAGTTCTCTTTCAAATTCATTCTACTCAAAGTCATAAAACTATATCACAAAATTGTTTGTGCATGTCAATTGATGGTAACCTCAGAACAATAAAATTGAAGATATCTTTGTCACATCTAATTCAACTCAAGGAAGAAAATGTCCAATTTGGATGTTGTTTCTGTGGCCTCAGAAACATAAATTCCAACAAATTTTGACAAAACTTTCAAGAAATGCGTTCCTGATATTTCAACGGCCAAATGAATGAATTATTTAATGAAATTTTACTGTGGATGTGAGGGGGCTCCTCATGCGTGAGTGGAGAAAGCTAAACTATTTTGATGGGAATTTTGATGTCAAATTCAATGGTGGTATGAATGAATCAAGTCATTATAGTTTGCAAGCACAATATATAGACTTAAAGACACAAATTCATACGAACATAGTATGGTCTAGGATGGCAGGACCTCTAGGTATGATGACAGAATATAGTACATAAGTAGTGTTGCAGTGTCATGTGAGTGAGTATTGAGGAAGCTTGAGAAAACTATGGTCTATATACCTAATTGAATCCTGTGAGCCATGATGGTTGTTGTCATGCTTGTTGGCTATATATGAGTTGAGTAATTCTATCAACATATTGGTTCCAATTATTTTGTTTTATAAAAGCATATATGTGTCTCAATGTGTTCTCTATATGCCTACTAGTAACACAATGCATACTCTTGGATAAACTCAAGCATTGTTCTTGGTCATGTGCCTACTAGTAACACAATGCATACTCTTGGATAAACTCAAGCATTGTTCTTGGTCATGTGCTTTTGTAGCTAGACCTAGAAGAGGCAACCATGTAGTTGAAGGTGTGATTGGTAATGACCTACATACAAAATATCTTGGTCGTCGTGCTAATTTTGGGCACTATCATTACAATTCATGTGACCTCAGAAATGAAAGCTAGCGGGTCATCACTCATCATAGCCATAGATACAACTCCCAAACCCATTTTTGAATATTTCCTTCATAGATCTTTATATTAGCAGGAGAAATAGGAGAGAGAGGTAGGCTAGGAAGAGACGAAATATTAGGGGTGAGCATCGGTCCAGAATCGGACCAAACCGGACCGGACCGATGACCGATTTTTAAGAATTTATGGACTGTAGACCGGGCCGTTTCGAGGTAGGACCGGACCGTTTTGAGGTAGGACCAGACCGTTTGGACCGTAATCAGCCTTTTTACTTTTTTCACAACTTATTTAATTGTAAAAAGTAGATAATATTAGTCATTTCTTACAAGTATATAACATTAATAGAAAATATTTACGCTACCAGTTCTTATGTGTACTATATTTGTACTTGTTACATAATATACTGACAAATATACATGTATTTTACATGAAAGTCGGTCTACAGTCCAGTCCACGGTCGGAACGTTTTTGGACCGGACCGGACCGAAGATCGAATTCACCAAAATTTGTGGACTGCAGACCGGACCGAACTCATTATGGATCGGACCGGACCGGACCGAACTGACCAGTCCGGTCCGGTTTTGCGGTCTGGACCATTATTTGCTCACCTCTACGAAATATAACTTGGATTGCCCCTAAAAATCTCAAGGAGTAACATAGTAAAATATGCACACATGGTACCCCATCTCTCGAACATAACTTATGTTTATTGTTGGGATATGGTGGTGATGGGAGACCCGAACAACAAGGCCCAACAAGCTTCTTGCCAAGATTTGGAAGCGTGAGATGAAGCAATCCAAACCGAATGTACGGCGAAGATCAACAATGGAACAAGCAAGAAACCACAAAGACGAGATTTATAGTGGTTTGGAAAATTCCCAATGTGGGAGCCTACATCTTCAGACGCAGATGATATTATTGATAGAGACTACAAAGATGAAGATTATAGAAGAGAGAAGAAGAACCCAATCCCCTTCTACACCCGAAAGCCAACTGTGGAAGAAGACGTTTGCTTGGAGAGGAGCTCTTGGAGGTGTGAAACCCTAAGGAAAGCCCTAGGTCCGTCCATGGCTTTAGGTCTACACCCGAAAGCCAACTGTGGAAGAAGACGTTTGCTTGGAGAGGAGCTCTTGGAGGCGTGAAACCCTAAGGAAAGCCCTAGGTCCGTCCATGGCTTTAGGTCTTAAAAAGAAAGTCTCTTGATGTCTCTTTGTTGCTCTTCATGCTTGGGACGAGTTGGGGGGTCTATTTATAAGAATATGACTCGTATCCAAAGTTTCAAAGTCATATGTCTGTTTTCCGGCTGCGTTTACGGTTAGAGACTGAACTGTATCGTTCCGTAATACGGACTGTATTTTCATTTCAACAACATTTATGGTCCAACGTTGGACTGTATATGGTCCAGCTGAACCGTAAATGCAAATACATTCCAGGCAGACCATATATAGTCTGAAGTCTGATCATAATGCACCTGTAGGTGCCCAAAACGCATCACAATGATTCCGAGGCTCAGTGTGGACGTCTGGTTTCATCAAGGAAGCTTTTCTAAAGAGTTTAAGACACTCTCTCAACATCTGTATTGTGTTTCACCGAAAGGGGACAAAATGTGTGTCATTGTCAAAGCATCAATATTTTGTCAAAACGCCATCAAAATTTCTCGTAATGCCATACTAAGTCTGACATACCTGCTTTTTGGTTCCGATAGTCATCTGTACCAAAATTTCGAGCAAATTTTGAAAATTTCATCAAAATTTTAAACATTGATCGAACTTATTCTCTATTATAGTTGAATTGCGGAAAAGGGCCATCAACGCTGTCACAATGGTATAGATATGAGAATTTACTAGTTATTTAGGTTTAGTTTGCTGGCCTATTTGATAAAGCATGGTACAACAACTCTTAAGGTAAATGAACATCCAGAAGTTGGCAGACGGAAGAAAGCCAGTCATGCTGAGTGCGTATAAAAGAAGGCAAGAAGTGTGATCTCTTTATACTAAAAAAAAGGCCCACTCCAGTGGAAACAAAGGAAGCCAGTTAAGCTTTCATGTGAGAGTAACCTATTTCCCTTCTTTTGTGGGGGTTAGAAATTGATAGCAGGCATTGTAGTACACTCATAAACTGATCCTAGAGGTGTATTAATCAGCTCAGAGGTATTAGTAGCGAGTCCTTTTGAATCCATTTGAATCCACTGCTTCGCCTAGTAGCACGACACTTGCATTGCTCTCCCACAACCCCGTTTTCATGGTTTAGGTACCGTCATAATCAACAGTTGAATGACTAATGGCCAAGAAGTAGTGGTGTAGTGCTGGACACCTGAGCCTCGTGCTTCTCTTTTAAGATCACCATACAATGCAAGTTCACTCCAAGAGGAGGCATGCAGTGACTTCCCTAAATGAAGGTTGCTGCTGTTGTCAACTTTGGTGCTCTAGAAAGGTGGAACAGACAAATTATCTGGCAGGCTGTTGTAGTTGATGCTATTTGCGAGAACTAAGCCTACCTTTGAGCTATCAACAAGTTCAAGTGGGTAAACGACCACCCTTGTTACCTTCGTCATTGGATTGTTGGATTTGTAAACTGGCCAAGCTACAAGGTCACATCTTTTGTGCATCTTTACTACCACAATCACTTAAAAAAGGATCCATCCATCCCCCGAGTTTCCATTCTCTCCTCTCCTTGCAGTGAACTCTCTGTATGGGAGGCCAAGGGTTTTCATAACCGTAATACATGCTCCATAGCACGAACACCAAGATGAATGGTCAAACAGAAGCATTCTCTCCTTCCCATTCTCCTCTTCCAATTTCAGCTAATCGTAGACCCAAGATAGTAGGAGGAATTGAGGAAGAGCTGCTAGTGGTCGACCAAACTCTTTTTTGCTTCTGGGATGTAATTGCTGAGAGTTTCACAAGATCTATCTAGGAAAACAATCCAGAGGAGGGGATAAAAGTAGTCAAGGAAAAGCGTTATTCGATTTGGAAGCAGAAGCTCTTCTTTTAATTGGAGACCAAAGAAGGTGAAAGATGACAACAGAAAAGAAAGAAGAGGCTGTAGAAAACCAATCAGAGGTGGTGGCCACTCAATGGCAATGGCGAAAAATGCAGAGGCACCCGTGATTATGGTCACTATCGAGGCTTTTTTACCATATGGTCCATAATAATCAACAAGATGGGTTTCTATTAGGTGGCGAAACCTATATATAACTAACAGCTAACATGTAAAACAATTAGGATTTCTAAATATGCTAAAGAAATGCATGAACCTGATTAACCAGGAAAGGATAAAGAAAGCTAATCCTAAATTCCTAATGGAACTCTTAATTCTAAAGTATAATGAAACCGAACTATTGTTTTTGAATCCTTGGCTTTTATGTACTTGGGCATCTCAAAATATTTTCCCACTAGGGATGAATCTATTTTGTTGTTGGCATACTCTATCAG
The DNA here is from genome assembly GCA_963693085.1 of Alisma plantago-aquatica. Lineage (NCBI taxonomy): Eukaryota > Viridiplantae > Streptophyta > Magnoliopsida > Alismatales > Alismataceae > Alisma > Alisma plantago-aquatica. Next base: position 572,815,278 of record OY856411.1, read on the forward strand.
TATCTTTTCTTCCAGCCAGATTTAACATTATGAATTGTTAATTTAGGTTTAAATGATACGGTGTTTGATGTTGACCACGACAAAGAAAGAGCAGAAGCTGAAGGGTTGGAACCCAATGGATTCAGTTTTGATGGAGCTGACACAGCTGGTGTTGACTATGCACTCAACCGGTATGAGGATGGCCTACTAAATTCTGATATTGTGAAGTTCTTCTAATAGCATATTCCTCATATGTTCTATGTATTCCTCTTTGTATATTCATATGAATCTAAGCTCGTAAAAAACCGCTTAGTGGGATTCTGATCAAAATATGAAATTTCATAATCAATGTATAAATTATGTTTGGTATAAAGCCAATACACTACACAGAGAGAACGGAAAGAATATGCATGGGGAACATATACCTGGAATGTAAATTCATATTGAAAGGACAACTCTTTCTTAATACCCACTTGCCGTTAACAATGTCCAATGGTGCGTTGGTCAGATTTTTAAATTAGCACGACAAATTTGTTGAAAGATTCGGTGTTGGTAAATGCCATTTGTCTTTATATAAATGAAGTATACAGAGAAAAGATCTGGTTTGACTTGATTATGATTATCAACAGTCTGACTGTGTGTTAAGTTAGAATCTGGTACTAGTCTGAGATATTAGAGAAATTTATATGAATAAAATTTGAGGCTTTGTAAAAAGATAACAGAAGACATCAATTTTATCTATCTAACAGGTTATATCTAAAAAATAAGAAAAAGATGACATCTTTTACACCTTATCTGACATCAACGTTCTACCTTTGCTGCTGTAGTTATGATGCAGCAGAAAGGATTTTCATTACCAATTTCATCCGTCAAATGCATTCTACCACTAATAATAATATTGTAATATACCTGTTCTAATTCTTCAACTCACAACTCAGATGTCTATCTACTTGACATCACATACACATTGAACTTCTTCTCTGTTTCAGGGGCAAGGGATGTGGGTGTTATTTTTACCTTATACCTGGTACTTGCTGTAGAGAACTAGCTTTTTAAACTCTTACCATTATGTGACATCATCAATGCTTATTCTAGAGGCTGCTGCAGTAAGCAAAGAAATATACTTAACTGACAAGATGATAAAGTTAGATACAGTTGAAACTGTGAAGAATGCATCAAGTACTATCAGCTGAGTACTCTCTTCCTCCCATTGTATGAAAGCTAATGTCCGATTGCTGCCTAGCACATGTTGAATGTGCTGGCTGAGACAGTGGAGCTAATGTCTGGATGCTGCCTAGCGTATGTTGAGTTGGCGGAGACAGTGGCATTGCAGAATACAGTTCTATTTGTTGTAGAAGCTGCGATCGTCCTATCTTTTTGAATTGTTTGGACTAGAGAAACACAGGAGGGCGCAACACCCAACTACGGAACTTAAATAGGGTATCATTCCCAGACCAATTGACAGTAAGAGTAGCCCGACAAGTTATATCCTGCTGCATTCACAACAAACAAACAACGTGGGACTAAACAGAAACTCGTGTAAATCTAACAAATATCCCCCTCATCTATGTGCCCATAATTCCCCCTTGCCTAATTGTTCATAAAGGGCCCAAGACTACAAACAGCCTAACTAAGGATTGTATGCTATAAAGGTGCAACAGAAAGTTCAACAAGTCCAAACCCAAACTAGGCTGTGATGTGACTTGCCAGGGGAGAAACAACGGATGGAGAAAAGGGCCAAGTACACAACCCAAAGGGGATTTCACCCCCAAACTAGTCGACAATGTAAGGACTAGCCTAGTAACTGAGGTGGAATTGGATTAAATCTGATTGGTATAGCTAAAATCCACTTTATTGAACCTTATCCTAGCAATAAATAAGATTTCTCAATTACAGCGTGCTTGGCACAATAGAAAGATTTATGAATTAAGGCCGTGCTTAGACGCAATAGCTGTGCAAAGAGATCGGCTATGCATGTGCTGTACACGTACCATGAGAGTTGTAGGCAGTCCTATATATAGTGATACAAAACAAAGTTTTTTGGTTTTTTCCTGTACTATCTGCAATTAGAATTATTGATAGGATTGACATGGAAAAGTAAAAAAAAATAGAGAAACATTAAAAGCAGTAAAATCAAAATCATAACTCCAACAGATCAGGAACATCAATGTCCATTATGTCTAGTTTGACAATCACCGTAGAGATCTTTCAAGAAACAGATAGGTGCATAAGCCCACCACCTAATTTTCAGATAGGTGCTTAGACGCAATAGCTGTGCAAAGAGATCGGCTATGCATGTGCTGTACACGTACCATGAGAGTTGTAGGTAGTCCTATATATAGTGATACAAAACAAAGTTTTTTGGTTTCTTCCTGTACTATATGCAATTAGAATTATTGATAGGATAGACATGGAAAAGTAAAAAAAAAATAGAGAAACATTAAAAGCAGTAAAATCAAAATCATAACTCCAACAGATCAGGAACATCAATGTTCATTATGTCTAGTTTGACAATCACCGTAGAGATCTTTCAAGAAACAGATAGGTGCATAAGCCCACCACCTAATTTTTAGACATCACATGTGTGCAATTTATTTTTGGTTAGAATAGCCTCCTTGACAAATTGCAAACCACCTCTATGTTAAAGAGATATGTTATTTATGTGTTGTTTCTGTGTTTTACTCTACCTGTGTTTTATCCCCTATTGCTTAACTTTTCTTATTGTTTTATTCTCGTCCTATAAAAGAGAATGTATTGTAAACTCTTTCACTCACTGAATACAATTCTTCTCATTATTCTATATGGTATCACGAGCAGTTCAGTTCCCCTGCAAGTTCCCACCCTAATCTCCCCATGCCCTAGCCGCCCCCCGACCCCCAACCCTAGCCCTTCTCCCTTTGCCTGCCGCCCACCCCCTTCCCTCTCTCTTCTCCTTCCCGCCTTTCCTCCCTCATCTCCCAACCACCCCCTCCTCTCTCCCTCCACCGCCGCCAACATCCCCCACAACCCCCTCCTTCCGCCAAGATATATGGGTTGAGACACTTGAGCCCATTAACTAATTAGCCTATTAACTGAATAGGTTAATAATATATTCTAACAAAATCAATTATCAAACCACGCTCTTAGACGTTGTTTCGACCATAGATCGTCTTGCAAAGTCTACAAATTTTAGAACACTCCTCTGAGCAATACCTCCTCATTCAGATCATCATATAAGAAGGCATTCTTCACATCTAGCTGAAACAAGGGTCAATCAAGATTAACAACAATAGAAATAGTATCCAAACAGAATTAAGGTGAGCAACTAGGGAGAAGGTTTCAAAATAACCCACTCCATACATTTACGTGTATCCTTTGGCGACAATGTGGGCTTTCAATCGTTCAAGAACACTATCTGGTTGGTCCATAGTGGTCATCGACAACCACATGAGAGAAATCAAAAGGAGAATCAACTAGGTCCCACGTGTGGCAATAACAAAGTGCACTCATCTCAGCCTCTACGGCCTGGCGATATGTAGGATGTTGCAGTGTTTGGGCAACCGTCTTAGGAATAAAAATGGCAGACATGGCAAAAGTAAAATCGGAAAAGCATGTACTAAGGTTAGTAGTAGAGCGATAATTACTTACAGAATGCTAAGTACAAGGACGAACACCTTTCCGTAGGCCTATCCAAAGATCTAAATCAGAAGTGTAGCTGGGAGGTGTTTGGATCTGTTGACAAAGATTTAGGATTGGGCGTGGGAGAGCCTATGGACGGATTTACAACTTTAGATCTTCGATGATACACCTAGAGGGGGCGAACAGGAACAGCCATGGAACAGGAGTTCGACTTTGAGCCGACTTCGACAGGTGTGGACATGGAAGCTTGTGGAAATGTCGAGGAAATGTCGAGGATTTTCACAACCAAACTTCGACGCAATTCGACAAACATTAAGCTAAAAACAGTCATTTTGTGATGAAAATCGACAGATTTCATCAAATCTAACTAAAAAACACAATATATGTTTACATATAGCCATCCATATAGGTTTACATATGTAGATAAATACATGATTACATACAGTTGTCTCCGAACTACAGAGTTCTTCCATATATAAAGTTTGTGACACTAAACAAACTACACAAAAATGGTGTAAATCTATGGTAGATTTAGCATGGAGGGGGTCGATCTATTACTATTAGCTTGAAATGGTAAAAAATAACATCAAAATCATCTTACCTCAAGATCCAACACTTTTTCCCCCTCACACAGCAAACTCCACAAAACACCAGAAGAATGTCGCCAACTTCGACGACCTCGACAGATGTCGAGGACATTGTGGAATTTTTGAATGGACTTGGGTCAACTTCGTCGACATATGGGGATATGTCGACAACTTTGACGAAATGTCGAGGATATTGTGGAATAAGGATGTTTACGTGGATTCGACGTCGTCAGCCGTAGACATAGAGATTATCGACGAAATTTCGCCCCATGTCGAGGACATTTAGTACCATGGGAACAACAACATTCTCATGTAAGTCCGCCTCAACAAATATGGGTAACAAAGTATCATCCAACAGATCAGGAGATAAAGAAGAGCCCTTCTTAGAGTAGAACATCATGTGCTCAGAGAAAACAACATCTGCACGTACAAACCACTGCCTAATAGAGGGATAAAAACACATGCCCTAAGTAGATGCACTTGATAGACCGTAGGTCAAGCTTTGTCAAGCCAAGGTGAAGATTCTTAACCACACAAATATTGCCAAAAATTCTAGGCGGAACAGAGAAGAGCAGTGCATCCAAACACATGATAGTGTAAGACACTTGATTTTACAACACGATCAGTGGCTTCATCTTAATTAAGTAGCAAGTAGTAGAGACCGCCTCAATCCAAAACCTCTAGGGACATTGTAATGAAGGAGAGTACGTGCTACTTCCAGAAGATGATGATTCTTTCTTTTAGCAACACCACTTTGTTTGGGGTGTAAGAGCATGAGTATGAATAGTGCCCATTGTTTACAAAACTGACTAACAAACTTTTGAAATAATTCTAGTGCATTATCCGTTCAAAATTTTTTAATAGGTTTACTAAAATGAGTTCTAATTTCAGCAAAAAAAAGGCAGTAACAGTATTCAGAATATGAGCCTGATCCTTTAACGAAAACAACCATGTAGCTCTAGAGAAATCATTCTACGACTGTCATAAAATAACGAAATCCTGAAATGCTTATAATTGGATGGCGACCTCAAATATCATCATGCACCACATCAAGCAAACATTTTGAACCAATAGTTTTTTATTAAGATAAACTGTGCAAGATTGTTTGTCAACTTGACAAGTTTCACAATGAAATACAATATCCGAAATAAGGAAATAAACACTTTAGCTTTGCAACAAAAGGGTCGCCAAGATGATAGTGCCACTGTAGACCAGTCATAGAAGAAGAGAGCGGAACATCAGACACAATCTTCGGTTTATCTAGATAATAAACTCCATTAGGTCCCTCATGGCCTGAACCAACCCCTATCCTTGTGCGGAGATCCGGAAACACACAATCCTTATGGTTAAAAGTTACAGAGCAATGAAGGCTATTAACAATTCTACTAACAAAAAGAAGATTTAAACGGAATTTGGAAACATAGAGTGCAGAGCGTAGAAGTAAATTGGTAGGTACGTCAATATTCCCGATCCCACATATCGAAGTTTGAGAACCAACAACTAGCTTGATCGGCATAACAACTATTGTTTTGGTGAGGTTAGTTAGTACGGCACACTTTTTAGATTTATGAGAGGAAGCACCATATTTAAAACCCATTTATTTTTACCATATGAAGCGGAGGAAACAAGGAAAGCATAACGTCATTCGGGATGTACATCAGTAGTTGGAGGAAGGCGAGCTTGAAGAAGCTTCTCAAACTTGGAGTGGATCCACTCAACAGTGGGCTTAGTAGACGGGGTTGTTGAATTAGTGTCAATGGTCACTATAGTAACCTCATTGACGCATGTCGGTTCTCTATGTTTCTCTCATCAATGATCTTCAATTGATTAGTGCGACCACATAAGTTACAGTATTTCTGACCCGGAGGGGGCTGCCCATGACGAGAGTCAAAGGGAGGCGGACCTGTCTAGGACCTCCAGAAGAGCGACCACATCAACGACCACAACCACGACCACGACCGTGGATAGAGTCCCTTGAGCAAAAAAGCCAAAGCAACAAGTTCTGAGGGTTCAGAAGGCAGACATGACAGACGGTAGGTGTTGGACCCACTTGAGTGATCACACAGAGTGAACAAGGGATCACTAGAAAAGATCTGATCAACAACTCTAGAGAAGGAACACAGAAGACCAACAAGAAATTGGACTAATCAAAGTTCATTATGATGATGCTAAACTTCTTTGATATCAACAGAGAGAGGATGATAAGCCTCAAACTCATCCCAGAGTGCACAACATTAGTTGTAGTAGTCCTTGATAGGGTCATCAATGGAGTATTCCTTCTTAGAGAGGTTTTTAAAGACCTCAAATGCCTTTTTAGGATTATGTTGGTGAGAATAGACATGTGAGAGTTGTTTCCACATTGCTTTGGAAGTCTGGAGGCAAAGAAGAGATCGACTAATTTTTAGTCAACACTATTCCCTGTTCACGTCATGACGAACGAGTATTCTTTAACTCAGAGATCATAAGCGTAAAGGCTTTATCATTATTAGTGACATTAGGGCAGGTAGAGTAGCAGTAGTAAGGTGTGCGTAATGCCCATGGGCTTTGAGGTATCACTCAAAGCAGGCTGACTAGTTATGATAGTTGGAGCCATCCAACTTGACAATCGTGACACAATGTGTGGAAGGGATTCGTCGATGCAATGAATATAACTAGAAAAATGGCTGAAGGAATATCTATGTATGCAAAAAAAGTGGATGAGAGTAAATGATAGTGCGATTCAATGTGCTACAGGATCCGATAAGACGATCCGGGTAGGGAAATATTGTGTGACCCAAAAAGGCAGATTTCTCTGACCCATAGGCCGACAAATCTAAAGGTATGTGTGGGTGAATCAGCACAAGCAACAGAAGGAAGACTAGGCCGTCAACAACAGATATAGCACCAATACCTAACACGTGGGCAGCAGTAGATGAGATGAACAAACCTACATCACGATAGTATCGGGGAATCAGGTGACGTAGGCAGTTTGGTGGGGGACGAGCCCCCCCCCCCCACCACAAAAAAGAAGAATCGAAAGACAAAAGGTGGTGTTTAGAAAGAAGGCAGGTTGAGGATGGGTGTCAAGTGATGGTGGTGGAGATGGCTACAGAGAAGAAGAAGATGGTAGGGTGAGGATAAGTTTGTGGTGACGTCGGGAAGGAATCAAGGAAGAACAGCCAGAGGCGGGGGTGTGGTGGGCGGCAGGGAGTGTTGGGGGATAGCAGCGATGGGCTACAAGGGGTGGGGGCAGTGACGACACAGGAAAGGAGAGGTGGGGGGAGGGAAGGAGGCAGGAGGGGTAGGCAGGGAGTGCATGTAAAGGCAGGAGGACGAGGAGGGGTAGGAGAGAAGGGAGGTGGGGCGTTGGAGGAGTGGCCACCAATAGGGGCAACAACGCCGACGTAGGGTCCCAACGGGGGTGGGGGTGGGGTGGGGCGGTGCAAGGTTAGGGTTAAGGGGGCTGGAACATGTCTAATATCATGTAAAGTTAGTAATTACTATTAATGTGATTTAGATAACTACATAGCCCTCTCTTTTATAGGACAAGAGAGAAGAAGCTAAAGATTTAATAGATATCGGACAAAACTAAAGAGTGTAAGATAACAAAACATAATATGAAATTAATATGTTAAGACATCAATTCCATTTTTTGGAAACCCAAACCATTGATAATATTATTACGATGAATGTACGATATATACAAAACTTGGGCTCATTCAGGCACCTATAAGTCACTTATCCAAGAACAACAAAATTGACTTACATACTTTTCTTTCAATGAGCATCATTTTTGTCTGTCTATATATGCATGACCTTTAGTGTCTATTGAGATAAAATTTTGGATATAAGCTATTGATAGCATGGTTGGGAAATTCAGGTGTTCCTCGATAAGGGACCTGAGTTCGAATCATCAAACAAGTATTTCTCAATTTTATACCCCCTGGCGCTCGGCCTCTGCTATAGGTTTTGGGGGGAGGGGATAAATCTCTCTTAAACTCATACACACGTACACACACACATATATATATGTACACACATATATATGTATATATATATAGAGAGAGAGTCAGACTGGAATACACTATATATATGTGTGTGTGTGTATATATATATATATATATAGAGAGAGAGAGAGTCAGGCTAGAATACACTCGAGTGTACAGATCACGCCGTACACCCCAATGGTGTTTGCCTATCTAGACCATGTTTTTCCAAAATCTAATCCATTTATCTTCATGGTTACAATAATAATAGGTCACATACAAAATTTGAACTCATATGGATGAATGTAAGTCACTCAATCAAGGACAACGAAATCGACGCGCAAAACTAATTTGAAATACATGATTTTTGCCTCCTTTAGATGCACGACTTAGAAGTGTCCAAATGAGCTAAGATTTATTATATAGTATGTTCTTATGATAATTAAGAAGATCAACAGTTTAGATTTTTCAAAAATTAACTGCATCTTCAAAAATGACTGAGGTGTACGGTGCCTCCGGTACACTCGAGTGTACACTAGCCTGACTCTCTCTCTCTCTCTCTGTCTCTCTCTCTCTATATATATATATACATACATACATACATACATACATACATATATATATATATATATATATACATACATACATACATACATACATATATATATATATATATATATACATATATATATATATATATATATATATATATATATAGAGTGTATTCCGCTCCGGATACACTCGAGTGTATTCTAGCCTGACTCTATATGAGTCAGGCTAGAATACACTCGAGTGTACGGATTGCACGAATACACTCAAGTGTGTTTGCATATCAAGACTATTTTTTGCAAAATGTAAACCGTTGATCTTCACCGTCATACTATAACTAGGCTACATACAAATTTTGAGCCCATTTGGATGAGTGTAAGTCACTCATCCAAGGGCAACAAAATCGACGCGCGAAACTAATTTGAAATGCATAATTTTTGCGGTCTTCATAGCATGAGCTATACATATCCAAATGTGCTCAAATTTTGTGTATGAGTTGTTCACAAGATGTTTAAGAAGATCAACGAATTAGATTTTCAAAAAAAATATTGCATCATGGAAAACTACTTGAGTGTATTCCGCTCCGGATACACTCGAGTGTATTCTAGCCTGACTCTATATATATATATATATATATATATATATTAAAACTAGGATAGAACTGATTCTAAGTAGAATCAATTCTTGCTTATATCTAAAATTATCAAAATAAACGTTAAATGAGAAAAAGTAAATTAATAGTATGGACTGATGCTGATGACATAGGGACTCCAAAAAATTTGAGCTCATCCAGATAAGTATAATCCTTGCATCTTAACATAGAAAAAATTATTGCTCGAAAGCTAATTTAAAAAAAATGCGATGGACAGCCTTAAATTTGGTTGTAAAATTCCATGAGGTGAAATTAACATATTCTACGTGTGCCATTATTATGGTTGGTACATGTAACTTACATGTACCATCTATAACTTCTTCCAATTTGGATAAGAATATGCACATATCTTTCATTTGTGTGAAATCCTGTAATTTTGAAAAAATGGTGACATATGTATAAATTTGTTTACGGATGTCGAATGGGTATCACATTTTTAGTATCAAACATGCTTGTCTTCTCG